>WFKH01007768.1:49601956-49612327 GCA_016163765.1 Magallana hongkongensis | reverse complement strand
TTAGGACCAGTAGTAACTTAGAAATTGCTATCAAAGGTCACCTGCAACAAAAACTTTAACCTGCATCAAAAACCTTAACTTCCTCCAGCATCTGAAATTCATGGCCCAGATTCAGCATCTAAGTTTTTCAAGTCCATAAGTAGGTCCAGATGCATCATCCATGCAAATTTGGTGAAGATAGGACAAGTAATAACTTAGATACAGGACCTGCAACAAAAACTTTAACCAGGTCCGGACGCCGACGCCGACACCGACGCCGAGGGTATAGCATAAGCTCCCACCGACTTCGTCTCGGTGAGCTAAAAATCTGCGTAATTATTCAAATACGGCTAAGACACTAAGAAACTACTTGTCATGCTAAATTATATATCGTTTATTTTAAAATAAATAATAATCAATAAAATCAACTCCCGTCAGTACTCGAGTTCTTTGATTAATAACGCAAACGCGTTAACATTCACAGGATTACATTCTTTATATTAAAAATGATATTTTGGGCATGTGTTTCAAGATCATTTAGTGGAGTGACAAAGATAGAAAAAGTTGCTTATTTTTATTTATTTTATTTTTATTTATTTTTTGATGCACCACCATTACTCAAGGCTGAAAGTTATTTTTACTTAAAGACATCACCCTCTTAAAACTTTTTTGTCTTGTCATAGTTTTTTTAAGTCAAATATTTTTTTTTAAATGGGAAAAATTGAAGATGAAAATAAAGCTTATAAATTTAGTTTGAAGAACTTAATAAAATTGATTAATAATTTTTATCTATTTCCGACAATATTTTTCATTAGTATGTAGAGGGTCTTAACTAGCTATAGATAAAAAAGAGACCTGTCCCATTATGGCGACCTCTTCTTCTCCATTTATAGGTAGCAGCAATTGCCATGAAAATCACAACACTTACTGCAGCTGAGGATATAAACAAAGCAACAGGTATCCTGCCATCATTAGATTTACTGCAATAATAAATGTAACACAAGTCATAAAGATTTAAAATTAGGTTCTGCAGAATTCTTTTTGCTTTTTTATCTTTCCTTTAACTGAATAAACTAAATTTATATCTGTCAGATTGCATTGTTTCATATAGCAGATATTAATTATCGATAGCTCCTTAAACTCCTTACCAACTATTGTTGAATATTGTATTGACCAAATAAAGAATCTTACTGTGTGTTCGGTCTGCATGACGGTTCTGCAAGATAGCAGCGCCTTGTGGTGTCAATCTGTATGCATCTTGAGACTATACAAAAAAGTAAGTGTAACATGAGTTATATACTTGATGTTATGGATCCTCACTTTATATTAGTTACAAAGTACTTTTGAGTAGTTTAGATGTTTTAATAATTGATGTGCTTGTTAAAAGAATAAATTGCTTACTAAAATATATGAAATCAATTGTTATAAAATGATGTAGAGTAAACATTTCATTAGATCAAGTTTTTAAGAACTGAAACTTAATAATTTGGTATCCCCCAAAATAAGTAAACATAGACCAAGCGCTCGATTTTGTCATCAGTACAAGTATTTTAGTGAATATCTTTTACTATTTAAATCGTCACATAGTAGATATATTAAATGTGAACAGTTTGAGGGGATTTTGAATAGATCTAATTTTCGCAATATAAAAAAAAATACATTAGAATGTAAAAGATCCTAAGATATCGAGACCAGTGTTGTTTTGTGTAATTTCACTAAAATAATCATAATAATCTCAGTACTTCCCAAATAATAAAGAAAACAATTGCTTTTGAAATTCCTATTCTCGTTTTTATATAAAGTAAACATTAACTTAATACAAAACAAATACGGAATATGCTTCCACTTACATTCATACGATTCATCGCTAAAGAAGTTGGTATCGGGGCAGCCTTCTTTAAAATTTGAGCAGTTGTAATAGTTTAGGGTTTTAATTCCTTGTACATAAACCATACACAATCCTACAAAATATGAGAATTCTAAAATTACATTTGGAGAGTAGTGAGACAGATGGAGATAATTTGGATCACATGAAACTGTGTTGTAAACAAAATAAGGTTCCAATTCATTTCATTGAACATTTGTCGTAAAAAGCCCTTTAAAAAGCATATTGGTAACCACTAGAATGGAGTTCACCATTGTCATATTCTCAATCAAAAAATCAAATACTGAAGTACTGAAAGCCTAACTATATTTTGTTCACAAACAAGTTAACTTTGTAAGCATATTTTAATAAGACAAATATCTACTTTGGCCACGGTTAAACGATTA
This sequence comes from Magallana hongkongensis, assembly GCA_016163765.1. NCBI lineage: Eukaryota > Metazoa > Mollusca > Bivalvia > Ostreida > Ostreidae > Magallana > Magallana hongkongensis. The sequence continues at coordinate 49,610,077 of WFKH01007768.1, read as the reverse complement.
TAATCTGAATAGAATGGAATCAGTCAGGCGACATAATACCAGGAAATTTGTAATGTACAATGAATATGAAAATCTGAGTATTCGACGTGACCTAAATAGAAGTTTTAAACCGAACACAAATATTCGTTTAACAACTAAAACAACAACATTTATGTACGGTTTTAAATTTCGATGTTTAGTGTTGGCCATGCCGCCGATCGCTCTGGAGTAATTAATCGACTGTCGTCCAAGTTAATAATAAACAAGAGGCCCATGGGCCACATCGCTCACCTGAGGAACAATAGGTATGATAAAATCAGCCTAATGGAGTCATAATACAAACTATTTGGACAATGTAGTATAAAACATGTAGATCCTGTATAAATAAAAATCATTTTTTTCCACTGGATATTCTTATGTGTATTATCATCAGTCCCTTTTCTAACAGGATGATTTTATAGTAATATCAAATGTTGAGCATTGCAGATCTCAAAAAGATTCTAAACAATTGTTTATATATGGGATATAAACCTACATCAAACTCTGAACCCCTTGTGAGACTCAATCATCCAGGAATCATCCAGAAGCCAAAGTCTAGACAATAATAAATAATCACCTGGCTGAGAAGAAGAAGAAGATTTTTAAAGATTTACTCTTAATATTCCTTTGTAAAAATTCCACTCCCATTGTGGCCCCATTCTGCCCTCAGGAATCATGATTTTTTTACAACTTTGAATATACACTACCTGAGGATGCTTCCAAACAGGTTTCAGCTTTCCTGGCTGATTAGTTTCTGAAAAGACGATTTTTAAAGATTTACTCTATATATTCCTATGTAGAAATTCGATCCCCAATTGTGGCCCCACTCTACCTCTGGGGGTCATGATTTTCACAACTTTAAATATACATTACCTGAGAATGCTTCCACACAAGTTTCAGCTTTCCTGGCCAAATGGTTCTTGAGAAGAAGATTTTTTAATATTTCTCGAAAATGTTCATTAATTCCTAATTATTTCCCCTTGTTTAATGGCTTGGTCCTTAATTTTCACAACTTTGAATCCCCTTAGGCTAAAGATGCTTTGTGCCACGTTTGGTTGAAATTGGCCAAGTGTTTCTTGAGAAGATGTTGAAAATGTGAAAAGTTTACAGACGGACGCACAGACGGACGTACAGATGGACGACAGACACAATGTGATCAGAATAGCTTACTTGAGCTTACAGCTCAGGTGAGCTAAAAACTTAAACCCTCGATGTTAAAGGGGTATGGTCACGATTTTGGTGAAATGGTATTTTTTCGTTTTTATTATTTACAATGCCCTGTTTTTGTTTACATAGGTTCAATATACCAGTAAAATCGTTTTCAAGCTGATTTGACTATCTTCTAACTCATTTTAAGCATAAATAAACAGTTCCTAACGTTGAACACATTCATTTTAGGTCTAAAACTGTAATTTTCACTTCAACATTCAAAATGTAAGTAAAAGCTTTGAAATCGTTTACATAGCAAAGAATTGTAAGCTCTGTAACTCGCTTATAACACAACGAATGACACTCAACTTTTGAATGCCTATTAAAAATGCCTCACTGAAGCAGTGTAAACATTTACATCAGAAACATAATTTTGGTCAAAATCGTGACAATGCCCCTTTAAGTCGTACAACACATTGGTTTAAATCAGAAGTATTTTTAAAAATCTAAGAAATTGAATTTACAATTAATCAGAGTTCGATGTAAAGGAGAAAAGAAATTTTTAAATGGAAATTAAAAAATATTTTTCATAATTATTAACAATAAAAATGTGTAAGGGAAACTAATAACTGAAAGAGGCGCAGTTGACATTTGGTAAAATTCCTATACGTGTATTAGTTGATAAGGCTATGAGACGTTCATTTTAAAGAAGTAAATTTGATTGTTCATGCCATCAGGTCTTGATGATTTGAGTCTGTGAATCCATGGCTTGCAATGCCCTTTAAAAGGGCATAAGTCCTTGCAAAATCTGAAAACTCCATGGAATATATTGTGGACCTTTGTCTAAAATGAAATGTTTACGGATGCCTTGTCGGGCAGGAAATTTTTTTTTAAAACGATGATAAAACTGAATATTTTTTAGAATAGTCACATTAAATCGGTTACTGTTGATTATACGAAACATAGTCCATGTCGATTATCCCAAAGTAAAGATCCGATGCAATTATTAGCCAGTTGTTGTAAGGTACAAATTTACCTCGTGAACTTAAAGATTCTTAAAATCCCTGACTCTTAGCAAAAATTCAGTAAAGACTATCTTCTATTTGGTAAGTCCTTCCAAATAAAACAAAACGAACATGGCCTACATCGCTCACATCAGCAACAACAACATCAGCCATACCTCTGATCAAATCAGCTTTTTGGTTTCAAATACAAAATATCTCGACAATTTCGTATACTTAATCCTAATAAAAAGATGTTTTTCTCAACATACATGTATTGTTATGAAAAAAATTTTTCTACTTAAAACGTCTCCCAACATTCGTGACCCAAAGAACCCCTGGGGATTATATTATTAACAAACTTGAGTATACACAGCTATTCAGGCCCATTGGTTTTTGATTAGGGTATTTTTTTAAAGATTTATCTCTATTTATTCGTACGTTGAAATTCAACCCCTTAATGTTGCCCCAACTTCCCCCCCCTCCCAGGATCGCGATTTTAACAAACTTAGGGCAGCTGGTGTTTAAGAAGATTTTTTAAAATGTTTCTATTTATTACTTTATAAAAATGCAACTCTCCATTATAATGTGAACAAACTTGAATTTACAATATCTAAAGATGCTTTCACACAGTTGTCAGCTTTTTTGGCTCATTGGGATTTGAGAAAAAAAATATTTTTCTCAATTTATTTCGCTGTATACATTTTACACCAATTGTAGCCTGGGCTTATTCCCAGAGATCACGATTAGGCAAACTTAAATTTACACTACCTGAGGAAGCTTTAATACAAGTTTTAGCTTCTCTGGCCCATTGGTTTTTTTAAGAACATTTTTTTTAAAAACACAAAACAATTTTCAATAATTCTAAACTTTATATCCTGGATCGCTACAGCATTAAAGGTTGAAAATGAGCAAGTGTAACTTTAAAGACGATTTGATGCTAGAGATGAATTTAATATGGTCTGTTATAATTAAGGTAAGACTATTTTAACAATAGATGTGGCATTCTTTTTGTAATTCAGATATAAACAGTTTACAAATAAAAAAAAATATTTTAAGTTTAATACAGTTACAAGAATATTCAGTGGTCAAATGTTTTCTCAACCCAACAAATAGGGGAAACGACATAAGTAATTACCAAAACGTTCTCTATATGCCTTTACTCTGCGTGAAGATGGACACTGGTATTGCATCTCATTCTGCAAGGTACAGTCCCTTTGGAATAACTGTAGACTTTCGAACAGTTTACCATAGTATTAACGTTGTACAGTTTTTAATGAATGGATTACATGTTTCCGAGTTAACAAAATAAGTCCCATTGTAATGAAAGAAAACGTTTTGCGAATAAGTAATACATGTCTCCCTTTTGGGTTAACAAAATAAATATAAATTATAAAACGACTTATTACCGATGCATTGGTGAACGTCTATTTAAAATAAAATTAATATTCTGAGGGGCCCTGCACACCCAGACAACCGCAACGATATTTATGGATCACCACTACTGGCTTATATGTATCGTATACACATGTATCTGTAAGCACTGCTGCAAGGTTTTTGTGACGTGCATTTGTATCTGATTTCATTTAGGAAACAAAGGACACTTTTTGAAAAAGAAGTTAGAGATAGAAGACTAAAATTAGTAGGCTTCTGATATAGAAAGCTGCAATAGGCACGAAAAACTGATAACTTTTTTGCGAGAGAGGTCCAAAAGTTGGGAAAATAATGTCAAAAAGGCAAAACATGAATTTTTCGGAATTCATAGGAATTGCACAACATTCTTTAAATCGTTATACATTGGTGCTATAAAGATATACCAGCGTAAAGTCATTCATGCAATTCATACCTTTCACAATGCGAGGTCTGGTTTGGTTATAGCAGAACTCCACTAAGGTCGTTAAGTTATGGACAGGTAAACAGTGGTATCTGTTTACAGGATTCTCCATATCGTCTGTGCAGTTCAATCTTTGCGATGCCTTCTGCCATTCTGTTTTATTTAATGGACAGACTTTCATATTGTAGGCATTTTCTGTTTTAAGACCCTTTGTCAAAGAAAATAATATGCAATAATAATATTTTGACAAATAGTTCCGTTGACATACGAGGGTCGTTCAATAAATTATGTCACTAATCAGATTTTATAAAATACAGGGTTCAATTGGCCTTTGATTCTTTTCACGCATAATTTGGTTGATATTCTATTTATGGCCGTTTATGTGACAACGCCCCAGCACATAAATCCCAGATTGTGAGCTCATATTTGGAAAAAGAAAATAAAGTTCATGTTTTGCTCCATCCTCCCTATCCACTCGACTTGTCTCCCTGTGACTTTTTTTTCTAAATTAAAAAACCACTTGTCAGGAAGAAGATAAGCTTCAAGGAATGCTTTTGGCTCTGCCATTTATCAGTACATGAATACCATTCCCCCAAAAACATTACATGAATGCATTCAAAGCTTGGATAAACCGGCTGAAATTATGTGTGTCTGTTAAAGGAGTGTATTTTGAAGGTGACCATTAAAAATAAGAATCAAAGTACTGAAAGTACTGAGAAGCGCTAAGCTGTCCCGACATGAGCAAAAAATAATTGCATTATATATGTATCATTATGAATGAATTTGAATGTTTACATATGTCATATATATATAACCAAGATTTTGCCTTTTTTGTATAAATTGAACTACAAACAATATCCAGGACTGCGTTCAATAACCGAGATGCGTGCATAGCCGCAAGGTTATAGATATCTAGGTCTATTGAATGATAAGCTAGCCTAGCGTCTAGTTCATTGATTTGAATTTTAAATTATCAAAAGATGAATAACTTCGCCGACATGATTTGGTAATTTCATGCAGAAATATATGTATTAAAATTTATATAGCTTATCTAACGAACAAAATATTATTAAATAATATAAATTTTGTATTTGTTGCAACTATGTAACTAAGGCAGCCATCTTGAATTTGATGCTTAGTCATGAAATTTTAGGGTAGGTATGTCTACATGTACCTATCAGCTAGCTAGCTAATCGTTGAACAACCTAGTTGCTACCTAGCCACTACAATCATGAACGCAGATTAAATCGAAATTCAATCTCTAGGATCTGTGTTTCACAATCTTATAGCCACTCGACTAAAGCGTTAATTGAAGAAGTTGGTTGAAAAGATGATTTTAACAGATTTAAATGGCGTTTCGAGCTGAGTTCCAAAATATTGGTGTCGGTGTAGCTTTCTCCTACATAAAATTTTTGAATATATATATCAAAATTAGAAATAAATGAATAATATTTGGGAACACATAAGCAATTTTGTGTTTTTATTTCAGGAAAAAAAATAAAATCTGTAAGTCTGAACAAGTTTTAACGAAATACCTGTAGAAAAGTGCCAATAAAAACAAAAATTCTGAATTATAGAAATGTACTTTATAATATGTAGGGATTTTTCAATGAAATAAATGTTTGAATAGAAATAAACAGAATTTCCATTATTAGGGGAGATTGTGAACACCCTAATGAATTTTGAAAGAAAATGGTGAAGTATATAAGACTTATAACAACATTGTATGATTTGAGAATGTACATTTCAATATCTTAATGAGAAAAAAGATTTAATTTTTTAACGTTATTACATATATGAAGCCTTGCTTTCCAACAGAACTATGCAAAAAGAAACATTTACGTGACTTCATTTAAAGTATGAAATGAAGGCAAACACAATCTTCAAGTACAAATTACACTCTCTAGTGCCATTTTTGTACGACTTATTGTAATTTGAAAACATTTAAAATTTTCCACTGTTTTGAAAAAAATTCTTACAAAACACAATAACCATGTGTTGATATGCAACAACAGGATAGTGAATACATGAATTAAATAACAATAAAAGGACAAGCGAATTTAGTAAAATTACAACTGAAATGAAAAGTCATTTCCCATTTATAACACATTTGTATGGATCATTATGCTATTTTTTCTAAGAATGTCAAAAGATACAGTAGATGATCATTAAAATATTCATTTTTCTTTAAATAGTCAACAAATGGGAAACTGTTGAATTATCTATAAACCGGTAATATTAAGTGGAAAATAAAGAAAATTTTCAAATTAACTCGGAGAAAACCAAATATCCCTTTCAAAATGAGAAATAAATTACTATAAGGGGAGAGGAGATAAAAGTACATTTACACATTGACCAGTGAAGGGAATGTGAACAATATTTTTTACAAAACAGCATTACATGTACTATTACTACTACTGCAATAACATACAGAAGTTCTAATGCTAGCTATTAAAAAAAAGCAATTTTACAAAAGCACTATTACTACTACAACAAAACATACAAAAGTACGTATGCTAGTTTTATAAAACAGAAAACACTTTTACAAAAGCACTACTACTTCTGTAATAACCTACAAAAGTTCTAATAATAGTTTTATAATACAGAAAACAGTTAACTGCTAGTGCAATAACCGAAGAAACAATCCAACTTTATATGAAAAAAAGACTGACTAGTGTAAAATTGCATGCAACAAAATTTGTCATTGTCATATGCAAGGAGTAGCTTCAGAATTTGCGTTAAAACACTATAGTCTTTCCACATGTGCAATGTAAACAAATAACAGAAATGTTTTATGCCTATATCATACACTTGAAACAATTTTTTTTTCTTCCGACACTAAGTTGCAGTTTGATTCCTTATGTAATGCTTTACTGTTGATCGACTTTATATTCTAAATATTGAAAGTCTTAAATTATGTTCATATTTCCCAATAGTACTTGTACTACTTTTGAAATACATAAAACACTATGCTATCCATCTTGTATTGTCAGTTCTGTTTTAGGAATTATTTTGCCTTTTTACCGACATCACAGCCCTGTACTTATGTATGAAACCCCATTGCAACATGCTGTTTACAAAACTACGTATGCTCTTTGACCTTTTAAATGCACTGACAAATATTCTTTTATTTTGAATCTTTGATATTTAAGAAAATAAATATTGTGATAATTTGTGTGCTGCTGCAAATAATTAGAAATATTTTGCCTTTATACCGATACCACAGCCGAGTACTTCTCTGCACTCTATTATTAGACATCGAGTCATCAGATTATTTTAGATGATTATAGGTGGCACTTATTCGGAAGTGGCATCCCCGAAAAGCAATGCCAATAAGCGCGTTGCGTACTGCGTACGCTTAGCGCTTAAAAACTAATATTAAGATATTATCTTATTGTGTTATTTTTGTAACAACGATGACATTATTTATTGAAGAAGTATAATTTAGTAAGTAGTATTTTCTGCGAAATTTTAATCTTGAATACGTTTATATTCAATCTCTTAAGCATCACGGCAAAACTACTAGAGTGTAATGTTCCACATTTTTTTGTCAAAACATATACTGTTTGAAATGAATTGTAATGTAATATCAAATTGTTTATAAAGAAATGTTTACCATCTTCTTGGAATTTACCGACCACATAAAGGGAACTAAGGACTAGATCATTATAAAGATTGATTAACCGTTACGACATGATTCACTCGTCTTCAGATTTAGTTAGAATATTTTATTTGTGTAACAATCAAGTACACATATGCATTTGACTTTAACACTTTTTCATATTCGATCATGCAGAAAAGACATTGTCACAAATAATGTCGCCTTTCCGTAGACGAAAAAAAGAGTGGATTAAACTAATCTTACACCTATGGCAATATAACAAATCGTGCATATTGTTGCCGAACGGGTACCTGTAAAGTGCGAAACGAAATAGAAACGAAACGAAATGAAACGAAACGAAATAAACCGAAACGAAACGAAATCTACCGAAACGAAACCTACCGAAACGAAATCGAGCAAAATGGAATATATATAACCATTATGATTTTAAATATATTTTATTGTGTATATTTTAGAAGTAACAAGTCTCTTTTGAAACGCAGCGAAAGTAAAAAAAA
>WFKH01007768.1:49567999-49578624 GCA_016163765.1 Magallana hongkongensis | reverse complement strand
ATGTTTAATTTTATATTTTACTATCATAATCTACATTTGAAAATGATGAAATATTCTAGGTAATAGTGATTTTAATGAAATATGAATTTGTAAGTGTTTAAAAAAGTTTACTTATCATTAAAACCATCCAATATCAGATTTCTATAGGCAACTCATAATTGTCAGGGGTTCTCTTTATGAAACACTGGGTATAAGAGGTACAAATCACAAAGTATATATGACTAACTTATTTTCATAAAATTTGATTGCAGTAGTATTTCAAATATTAAACTTAATTTTGACCACTTAATATTTGGAAAAATAGTCAGGTTTAGTGAATTATGATAATGTATTTGATCATGTTGAAACTTGATTAATATTGTTAAATTAACTTTCTAAGAAAGTTATGAATATCATATATGAACAATTTAAAAAAGAAAGGTCATACCCCCATCCTTAAAAACATTATGTCCCATACCAATATTGATAAATATTGCTTACTCTCACTAAGAATGATATATAATTTAGGTCTGCTGTAACACAGCACAGTTTTTGCTATATCACCTCTAATGATTATCTGTTATTTATCTTTTTTACATTGGTACTGTAAATACATGTACTTTATAAACTATACCACACTGTAAGAACTAAGGTTGGTTCAATTCATGAATCTATTCCTATTAAAAGGGCCCAGGGGAGATTTAGAAAAGCTAAACAACAATTAACAAATAGTATTTCTAAAAGTCTATGTGCTTTTGCAATGAAATGTTATGTGATAATTCCCTATGATTTTATATAAGATCAACTGTTGTTGTCAATTTAGGTCATTTAGTCATAGACTTCAAAAAGCTGTCCATATATGATATTGTTACACATGCTTTTAAACTATCATTTTTAGAGATAAATGGTCACAATATTAATTATAATAAAGGAGCATGTTTATGATTTGAGATTTTGAAAACCAAGTGTTGATTAATCAGTAAAATAAAATAATGTTTGGTTCGTAAACATGTAACCAAGGAGTAGACACCACACAAATGATTTTTAGGTGTGCTTAGGTGTCAGATAGGCCAACTTAGTGCAAAATTTAACCAAACTTGGTACACAGCATCCTAATGGGAAGAGGATTCTTAATTGTTAAAACAAAGGGAAATCCTTTTTAAAACTTAAAGGGAAATAATTGTGAAACAGTGAAAATAGGATGTGTGTCTTAAAAAATCTTCTTCTCAAGAACCACTGCACCATAAATGCCAATATTTACACCAAAGTGTTTATATATAGTGAATATTCTATATTGTTAAAAACGTGACCCAAACCAATACTTGGGTCCCTAGAGGGCTTCAAAGTTTAACATAAAAATAAATAGGGAAAATGTTTTAAAAAATGAAATAGAATGATACAACAAACTGTTGTTCAGTGAGCATGGTGGCCCATGGGCCTTTCGTTTATTCAATTACTCCCTTCTAGTGCCTTGCAAACTCCTATAAATTATGATTTTAGATTTGACATAAATGTACGTGCAGTGTGGGGAAGCATGACAACGGGAAATGGGCCATCCCACCTAAATGAAATTCTTGGTACTATGAACTCCCCAGGCCTGTCTTCTACATCGTTTACAGCTATAGAGAAAGAGGTTGGAAAATGGTGGCTTTCTGCTCTCGAGAGTAACATATTGGAAGCAGGGGCAGAGGAGAGAGCTTTGGCAGTAGAAAAGGGTGATTACCATCATGAGGTTCCTGCTATAACTGTTATTACAGATGGTGGATGGTCAAAACGCACGCACAAACACAGCTATAATGCTCTTGGAGGTGTAGCCATTATCATTGGCAAAGAGACAGGAAAATTGCTGCATATAGGGGTTAGAAATAAATACTGTTATGTGTGCCAAACAGCCAAGAATAAGCTGGTAGAACCAAAAGAACACGATTGTTTCAAGAACTGGGATTCAGATAGTCAGTCCATGGAAAGTGACATTATTGTGGAAGGGTTTAAAGAAGCAGAGACTAAACATGGTTTACGGTACATGCGTATAGTTGGTGATGGGGACTCATCCGTATATGCCAAAATTAGAGAGGAAGTACTTGAGTGGGGCAGGGATGTTCAGAAAGAGGAGTGTGCAAACCATGTTTGTAAGTGTTACAGATCCAACCTCGAGAAGCTGGTAATGAATAATCCCCTTTACAAAGGAAGGCATAATCTTACAAAAAAAGTGAGAGTACAGCTAGTTTCTGCTGTAAGATGTGCAGTACGTGTCAGAGCAAAACAGGGGGAGAACAAAGAACTTACCACCTCAGCTGCAGTTGCTCACCTTAAACATGATATTGTGAATTCTGTACATCATGTTTTTGGCAACCAATCAAATTGTTCAGACTTTTGTAAAGTGTCAACTTCAACCTCAACTGCTGATAATTTACAAATTGAAATCGAACAAAATGAAGGTATTCTTAATGATGGCTCAATCTTTGAAAACATCTTTGAAAAGCAGATTACGTTCTGGGAAGAAGGTGCAAGTGCAGAAGAGTTAGAGAAGCCTCGTTATTGTAGCTTTGACTTTCATGATATTGAACAGTTTATCATTCAGGATGTTTCCATCCTTTTAATGAAAATAGCAGAGAAGGCTGAACGTCTGATTGGCAACACCACAACAAACATTGCAGAGTCTTGGATGCACATAAGGTGCAAGTTTGATGGTGGAAAGATTCACAATCTATGCAACAGAGGGTCATGGCATGCTCGGTGTTATGGTGGTGCTTTGCGTATGAACTATGGACCACAGTGGTCTCCAACGGTTTGGAAAGAATCCACAGCTACACATGCAGGATCTTTTTTCACTAAAGTTTTCCAAAGACAGGAAGTGAAGCTGGCCCAAAGCAAGAAACATCAAATGAAGCCACAAACAAAGAAAAACAGATTTATGAAGAAACTAAGGAATCTAAAGCAGAGTACAACCACAAAAGCTAAAAGAGCATATGGAGAGGATGCCACTGAGGTTACTGAAGATATATCGGCATCAGACTTAGAAGCAAGAAAGCAAGAATTCCTTAACAAACATGTATGCGCCTCTTCAACCCAGATAGCAAAGATCCAGAGTTCCACTTCTAGACAATCTTCATCAGGTCTGTGGCATTCTGAGAGAAGAAAACGATTAACTGCCTCTAATTTTGGAAAAGTTTATCGGCGTAGACCATCTATTCCAGTTAAAAACTTGGTGAAATCCCTTCTATATTCTAATTTCAAAGGAAATATACATACTAGAAATGGACTTCTACAAGAAAGATCTACTGTAGAAGAATACAAACTCAGAAAAGCTGAAGAGAATGAGAATGTGATAGTGAAGGATTCTGGATTGGTAATTGATCATCACAACAACTTCCTAGCAGCAAGTCCTGATGGTTTTGTTTATACTGCTGATGGAAAGATGGGTCTTATAGAGATAAAGAACCTTGTTCATAATAAGCCATTTAATCTTTTTGAAGCAGCAGACAAAATAAGATCATTTTGTTTGCAGAATAGAAATGGAAAGTTATCCTTAAAGGAGAATCATGATTATTTCTATCAATGACAAGGACTTATGAACATTTGTGGAACAGAGTGGATAGACTTTGTAGTTCGCACTCTGAACCCCTACCATCTTTTCATCGAGAGAATATACAGAAATAAGGATCTTTGGAACATGATGCTGCCAAAGCTCAAAGCTTTTTATCATTTATCAATGTTGCCCGAATAAGCTTCTCCTCGGGAAGGGAAAAGTCCAGGCATAAGGGAACCTGGAGTTTGGGTATGTATGCAGTTTATCCCTTTGTGCACACATTTCTAACCCAAGAGTGTGTATGCGGTTTATTCCTTTTGTGCACACATTTCTAACCCAAGAGATTAGGAATTATTATAATGAAGAACAACATTAACTATCTCCAAATTATAACTGTGACAATGAAATTAGAGCATTGAGTTACTTTTGTGCTGTTTTTTTCTCCTGCGAATCTAAGTATAAAATGCCTTTCTAATGCTGGCATTTTTTGGTAATTGGTGTTCATTTCAGGGTTTTTTTTCTCCTGACCAGTTTTTTTATAATTACAGTATGAAACAAATCATGCATGTTATAACTTTAATGAAGTTTCTTTATTACCTTACCTATCATAATTCATTGATTTTGACATCATTCTTTTACAATATATATTTTATATATATTTCAGTATTCATCCCCCAATACAAGGATGGCGTTGACTGATCCTTTGCCAAGGAAAACCAGACATAAAAGGTAATGTTTAAATATTAGTCAATAAGTATGGATTCTCTTCTTTATCGTAAACTGTATACATACATTAGACAAGTTTATTATGTTAATAGCTCTATTGGGCTTCCATACTTTTTCTTCAAAAAGTAGTTCTACTTTCACAATTTCTTTTCATATACCATGTATACCAATGACACTCACTTCACATTTTCATAGTTTTTCTTCTTTATCTAATTTGTATGTTGATATATCACTAAATAGACTATAGTTTCAGAGTATTTAAACTATATTTTTTTTATTTCAAGAAAAAAGAGAGACTGAGAATGGCAGAGGATTTTTTCCAAGACTTTTATTATTAAAGGTCAGTAGTTTCTTAAAGAAAGTTTGTATGATACTGGTATCAAAAAATTCTAATTCTGCAACTCATTACAAAGATTTTGATGTGCAGATGATGTATGACTCTTAAAATTGTCAACCAATTTAAGATATTACTTATTCCTCCAAATTTGACTTTGACGAAACCTTAATATCTAGGGACCGGAAGTGGCGACAAAAAAATAACGTACAATTTTTATCTTTTTTTTTTTTTTACAAATTTTGTCAGGAGTAAGATCTGAAAGTTTTGAGAAAACGTGACCATAAAAAAAATTGATAATAACTAGACGCGATCTTGTCTAAACTGATAAACTGAAAAAAGCGATAATATTGTGATTTTTGATTTAAAAAATCAAAAATTAGTAAAATCCATCGTTTCAAAAATAAAATCATTAATTGAAACACAATTAAGAGAGTGAAAACATTCGGCACTCGGGGATTGAACCCATATTGCCTGCGCATAAGTCCACGACTATAACGAATGAGCTAATCGGACTTTCGCTTCAGGACTTTGAAACCCAAAATATCAAAAATGCGTAGATCGATTTTAAAACAAAATATATATTATTAAAGCGTCTTTATCGATTAATAACATGTTTTCATAGAAATCGACCGAAGCAGATTTGAGAAAACCCTATACTTTAATTCTTCATAATTTAGGTAATCTTCATTACTAAAGTATCATTAAAGTTTAATGAGTAAAGCCCATTATTTTTTTAGCTGATCTTATCTATTTTTTTTTTTTTGAAAAAGGAACAATAATCAAACAATTGAGACAATTTTGTATTTATGTACAAATATTCAAATCTATGATAATGTTTTCTTGAAGAACAAATAGCATAAAAACAAAATTAAGATTCTCTGTTCACTTTTCATTAAAAGCAAAACACTCGCCATTTTTTAAAGAGACTAAAGACTTAATGCCTACCCATGAATAGATGTAGATTTAAACCCAAATTTAGTCTCGACCAACTTTCCTCCTTTTTGTGAAACTTAGTCTGGTTTTAAGGTTTAGTCCCTGATCTTGTCCAGACTCAGCTTACGCTTACATAGGTCTTTTTGGGAAACGGGCCTCTAATGAGGAAGTCAATCGTTATACATATCTATTATTTTTTCTGACCGATGATGACTTCTAGAGGGAATAGTCATTTATTGCGTAACGAAACAATAACCTAGAAAGTATTTAGTGTTAAGAATTTCTACTCTTAAAAGGTTTCATAATCTAAAAAAAACTTTATTTGCAATCTGCAGTCTTAAAAAAAAAAAAAAAAAAATAAAATTAAAAAAAATTAAATGGTTGGCTTTCGTATAAGTAAAACATCGAAAATGAGACTAAATCTCTAAAAACAAAACAGAAAGAGCACGAAATCCGGCTACTTGTTCATCGAATGTTTATAGATGAAGAAAATACAAAGAAACATAGTAGCTTTAATCTGACTCAAAGCTTAAATACTCAAGTCGGTCTCAAGTCGGTCCCTTAAAATTACTGAAACATTATTATATATTTATTTATTAAAATAGGAGTGAATGTTAAGCTGAGCCTATTATCTTAAAAAAATCTTATCCTATAAGACTATGAACTTTCCGAGTCAAAATCATCAACCCATGGCTTTAGAAGTACATACCTCCCAAAAACCGAGAATGGATTTCCCATCAACCATATGCACTGCTTTACATCCGTAGCAGTCAACGTCCTTTCTCTTTAGGGCGTCCTCCAGTATTATGTGACCTTGTGGCGGATCCTTATGTGGCGTTTTTGTACATAAATATCCTACTTGAAAATGAGCACCACTAGATTTAAATGTGCGAGTCAGCTCTAACAGAATCTGAGTAATATTCTCCTTTATTTTAGAACAAAATTGAATGTCAGGGTTTCTTGGTTTTGTTTCTATTGCTTGAATCTCAATGGAATAAGGATATTTGTCGTCTTTTTCTTCCTTTCCAATGCCAATAATCAGTCGATGTGTTGTGCTTTTACATTTCAGAATTGTTACAGTGTGGTAAATGCAATACTTATCCAGTTTCCATAATTCCATTTTCAGTTTGTTGATGCATGCAGCAATAAGACGATGATAAATGTCAAATGGTAAAAACTTAAACACGAAACAGAGTGTAGATGAAACATTACAGTTGTCTAGAACACTTTCATTGTATTTTTGCTTGTTCATGCAAGGCACATACCATAACCCTGGTTCCAGTTCTGCCAACATATAAAGGTGCTTCATGTGCTCAACAAGGTTGCGTTTGTAAAAATTTAAATCCCTATCATCCCACAGAGTATTCAGTAATTTTAACGACAACAAACCATTGCGATAAAGATTATTAAAGTCTTTAAAATTATCGTTGTTACATGTAGTTTGATCTAAATGTATTTCGTCCATAATGATGCGTTTAAATGCATCGACAAACCACTGCACGTCAAGTATGACAACGTTTTCATTTTCATTTTGAATTTCTTTTCGAAGAAATAAAATTAATCCAGTGTCATTAAAAAACTTAAGCGCAGTAATCAAATCCTCTTTACAATTCATAAATATTTCATCTGCAATCCCAGCCTCTTTTTGTAGATCGGAAAAAGAATAAACTTTTAAAGATTTGCTTTTCGTCCTTAGGACATATTCTAGCTTATTCCAAGCAATTGGGACATTTTCACCCCAATGATCCAGAGACGTTAATGTTGAAACTATGCAGCGTTTTAAGTCATTGATATTTTTATTATGTTCTTTTTCAACAGAAAATATTCGTTCTTGGTGGATATGGTGACGCAGTTGATCTGGAAGTAACGGGCAGATCTTTAAGTAATACTTCAAAAGTTCCTAAAAAAAAGAAAAAAATAGAAAATTATTTTGGCATGAAAAAGTTACACAACATTGTTATATGAAAATAAATGTACAACTTGTACAACTTATGTTGAGTTTGAGGAAATAAAATCTATAAAGGTACAAAATTCCTTCTACAATATGACAACAATGAATGATGAATAAACAAAAACGAAGTGAATCAAATAATACTTGCATTACTGTTAAAAAAAATAATAAAAATGAATTACAGGGTTTCTTTGCTAAATCAACTTTATACGAAAATTATGTGTACATTTCAAAATTGCTTAATTTTATAATTTTATTACTACTTGTGCGGGTTCGAGTCTTTATATATGTGTGTTTGTGTGTGAGTAAGGGATAGAAAAAATAAGACAAAGTTCCCAGTCTACGTTTGTACATTCTTTCCTGTGTTTCCAGAATGTGATGCAACTAATATAACAGGTGCTGTTGGTGAACTGTAAGTGTGAATGGACCCAAGCCAGTACCGTATATAATCTGAAAAGGAGGATTGGAAAAGAAATGTAAAAAGAGGTGAGAGTTTCTACTAATGGAGATTTCCCACCTTTGTGTTTATCATATTATAAATTAGTATCATTTCAAAATTTCAAAAACAATTTATACATTGCATTATACATTTATCATAAAAAAGACGTTCTAACTCAATAGCTTCTCGAAAGAAAATAGTTATAATAAAGATACATGTGAACGGAAAAATCAGAGGAAGACATCAAATGTTTAATTTATGTCACAAGATCTCCAAAACGTATGCCTAGAAATAATATTATTAACTCACACTTTTTTTATTGGTTACACATTCTAGAAACAGTTTTTATTTCAGGTTTGTTTTTATTTTTAATGACGTTTTCTCATTTGTCAAAAAGAAATACATCAGAAAATCAAGAACAGAAATGTAACAAAACATTGTTTGTACCTGCATATGTCCAACTGCTATAAATCAGATCTGGTTCATTGCATGCCTGTGTTGGAGTCTTATCTAAATCTTTTGACATATCAACCACAAGGATAAAAAACACCCTCGGACTGAAGAAAATGTGATGACATGCATAGTACGCACTCTGTCCAGCAAAATCTAGAAGACTCAACATCATTAAATTTTCTTCGTTCACAGAAGCTGTATAATTTTCAATATTGAATGTTTGTTGTTCTGTTGTGTTGTTTCTTTCGACATCTTCCTTCTGAAAGGTCTCTGAATTGCGTCTTGAAGGACCAGAGGTCAAATTTTCATTACTTACAGTTGATTTTACATAGTTGGTTTTCTTTAGCTGGTCAAGTGTTATTGGAGTTAAACAAAACAATCCTTCCTGTTTTTCTTCTTTTTTTAACGCTTAAAGATATAAAATTTGAATTAAAAAAGTAATAACCACCAAACATCAGGATTATTTGAAAAATAAATATTTATTCATATCATTCTCAGAGGAAAAAGAGACAGAGTTAGAATCTTAGTTGTTTTAGATTTAGATTACTGAACGAGTACATGTGGGTTTTTTTTAATTTTCTGCCCCATTCAAAGTTATTAATAGAGCTTTAAAAACATACATGTATTTAAAGATAGTTAAATTCATGTGTAACTTAGTATATTAAAACAACTGGTTTTTCAAGGCTTGTGTATTGAAGAAAAAGTAAGATGGTATCCACCATCTGTTTTTCGATTAAATATCATCAATAGTAGTTTCTCTTAAGTGTCATTTTAATGTGTATGATAACTATAATTATGTAAAAAAAAAATGATTTATATAAGTGAATATGATCTTTGAACTGTAATGCGCGCTATACTTCCAAAAGGCAAATATGAAAAAAATAGGAATTTTTGGGGGGAAATAACGCGATTTTACCAATTTTTGTGACATTGGGCCAAGATATATATAGAAATACATAAGATACTTTTTAATTACTAAGATTCCTGAAAGGTTCCTTGTTATTTAAAAACTGCAGTGTGGATCTTATTACAACTGTTAAAAGAAAGATTTATAAAAAATAAATACGGTCATGTCACTAAAATAGTGAGATAAGAAATGTGTATATATAAGATAAATGTGAAACTATGTGCTATTGAGTCATCAGGAAGGTAGTTATAGGTACTGCGATGGTAATTAACATAATAAAAAAATTCAATCTATAAACTTTAAAAAATTCCATTTATATATTTAAAAAAATGTCAAAGATCGATTAACAAAAGGTTTAATTGTAGAAAGAGGCTGATACTATTCTATTCAAATAAATGCAAAGTAGATATGAATTTACGGATTATGGTGTTCTTGTTTGGGTCTAGCTTAAATACGTGAGGATGAATTTCGATTCCGCTTGTCGATTCTGTTCTTAGGTCTTTTTCTCCTTTAAGTTTTTTAACAAGAGTAGTCTTTCCTGCTCCAGCACAGCCTATGACCATTCCTCTCCCACTGTATACAGTTATTGATGCGTCTTTCATTCTCTCAACAAATCGTCCTCTTTTTTCTTTCGTCCAAGAGAGAATTTCAACTGGAATTTTTACTACAGAAAAAATGCATTTATCATGTTAAGTTTTACTGTTTTTATTTGATGATATAATATTCAATATATTATATACACATTTTGATGATATTTGCTAGAGTAAATTTCTACTTATTCCCGGTCCTTTTTAAAACATGAGGAGTTTTTAGAAAAATCAAACTTCCACAAACCCCTCTTTAGACTAACTTTTGTTAAATGTCGTTTATTGAAACATTGTCATTTCAGAATAATTTAATTCGAAAAGTGATCACTGTTGTCTTGGACGACATATACGCCTGAATGCACAATGCGGCTTTTGAGCTCCTCAGAAATCCTCAGTTAGAAATATTTTAATAGACGTTACATTTTCTATAGGTCAACGTTAAAAAATACACTCTTACGAAGTGTATGTCTTGTTTAAAATAACAACTCATGCATTAATACTTTATACTTAAGTGTCACATTATTACAGATTCAATTTTCTACTTACATTCTTTGGCTATCAGAGAATATTCACTAGAGTCAGTTGGTAACTTGTCCAAAATGTATTCGAATCCGAACTTGGCAATTTCTGCTTTGGTTTTTTCTGTGGAAAAATAAAAATTTTCAATAAAAAAATTTAAATTTTCACAAATCAAAATAGAGGAACAATTTATGTAATTCATATTATCCAAATAAAAATGTGTGTGTGTGTGTGTGTGTGTGTGTGTGTGTGTGTGTGTGTGTGT
>WFKH01007768.1:49546999-49567989 GCA_016163765.1 Magallana hongkongensis | reverse complement strand
TGTGTGTGTGTGTGTGTGTGTGTGTGTGTGTGTGTGTGTGTGTGTGTGTGTGTGTGTGTATACCATCCAGCACACTCAAAAGGGGTACTTCCTCGGGGGATTTATCTGAAATACATTTTATGGAAAATGATTTAAAATGTAAATGAATATGTATGCAATAAAAACTGAAAACTGAATAATGAAAAGATAATAATATTTATTCAAATTAACAAGTTCCCTTATTCAAATTAAAAACTGATTCAAGTTTCTTTATTATTATCTAATCAAAGAATATGTAACCTTTCTGTTTACATTCTCTTCTAATTAGAATGTAGATGACTGATACTATCAATGGAAGAAGTAGAAGGGTCATATAAGGAAGGAATAATGTCAAGCTCATGGTCAGCCTATTGTTTGTCGTTCTGTTTGTTGGTGTTGCGAAGGTAAATGTAGAAGGACTACAATTCAATATCAAATCTCAAACATTATTCATGAATATCTATCTGAAATTTGAAATTATATAATTTTATTTATATACCGGTGGGATTTATTTTCATAAAAAAAATTAGTATGAAGTACTCACAAAAGAAATTCAAAAGACTATACAAAAACTTACATAAGAATCTAATATACAAATTTTGGCAAACGTGGCAAATAAAATTTAAACGCTATAAAAATTAACCACAATTGAAACCTGATATTACATTGAAACTCACATTTAATTTTCCTTTTTGATTTTTTACATCTTCGCTAGCCAAGGGTTTTCGGTCCACTTCGCTCCCCATAAACCCTTGGCAGATTTCATTACGAAAACTCGGTGATGCGGTGGCGCTATCTAGCGAGCAACTTGAGTTGCGCCCCTTGTATATTTACATTTTAAGCGAATGAAACAACGGGTGATATACACGCTACGGCATAAATACAACTTGAAAACACGTTGACTAGCGAGAATAGGAACATTGATAATTAACGATGCTATTAAATAGGAATGAAGATATAACCTAGAAAAAGCAAGGAATGTTTTATATATAGTGTCTGTAGGGGCCTGTACCGGGAGTGAAAAAGTCGCTATATATGAAGGCATTCAAGTCATAAAAACAGGTTTCGTTGTCGTAATCATTGTGGACAAAATAAATTAAATAAAATAAAGCTCAGTGAACCTTTAGAAGCAATAACCTTAAGCAGGAACGTATATACTAACGCAACTTCTTCATTCGCCATGTTTACTTCCCATATGCCTACTACGATCACACGAGCCTTGACAAGTTCGTAAATCTCTGTTTAATCCAGTAAAATATATCATTTTTAATAGTGATCTGATTAGATCATCCTTGTGGAGGTACTTGTGCCTCAACTTGTGAAAAGCACCGATTGTTTTACGAAAGATCACACATGTGTTTCTTTTAAAGTTTATTTATAAGCGCTTGTTTACAACGCTGCGATTGGATCAGCTACTCGCAGCTGCAGCCAATCATAAAACGGAGCTTGTCATCGAGTTTTTGTAATGAAATCTGCCAAGGGTTTATGGGGAACGAAGTGGACCGAAAACCCTTGGCTAGCGAAGATGGATTTTTTAACTCTTACCAGTCCGATGTTAAATCCGTTGTAACGAAGAATATTGATCCGGGTTAAAAATTGAGTCGGTTGTCATTTAACAAAGTTGAATATTGACCAGGGGATAATTTTTCAACGTTGAAGATTTAGAACAAATGTCATGAAATTTGTATCCGATGTCATTTTTCAACAGCTTGAAAAAGATTTTTCTGTACTCTGATGACCCTAACACGTTGAAAATTGACCCTGTTGAAAATTGACTCCAACTTCAGTCGAACTGAACTGGAACTTGCTCTACACGGTTTTAATGTACATGTATATGCTTGAAAGTTTCAGTTTTAAATTTAAATGCTTTCATACAGTCCGATACATATGTGACTGATCTGTTTTAGGTTGATTTGTCCGCTTACAATTATTTGATATTAAGACTAAAACATTGGTATTCATTCATTATACTTTGTAAATAAAGCTAAGAAAATGACCTGCTTCTAAATGGGACGGGTGAATCGGGCTAGCACACTTTTTGGACATAGAATTGATTATCATTCCCTCGTGGGACAAGATTTAAGGATCACCAAGGACAGATAATTATTAGTGTTTGCTGTCAGAATTATTGTAGCTTAAAGAAAAAATGTTGTTTTTAAGTGTACTAGAACAGAATATAAATTAATGTCCATTTTCAAAATCTTACATCAACCCTCACTCTTCCCTTTATCGGGATATAATGATTGTCCCTTAATTGATATAAACTTGCCATAATCTCTGATAAATATGTCCAATACTGGCAGTTAACGTTACTTTTCAGGCAAATCGACATGATAGCTTAATTTAACTGGCACCTGACGTTGCACATTTTTCTAATAATAAAAATATATACCCTCTACCTAATAATACTGTATTATAAGGTAGAGGGTATATATTTTTTATTTTGCGAAAAATTTATGACAGCTGCATGTGCTTAATTTTGAGAGGTCAGGATATTTCCCTGACAAAATAATAAATGAACAGCTGTCATATTTTATCTGACAAGTCGTCAATAGTTTTTATTTAAATTATTCGACTTAACAATAATTTTTCAGTCGTAAACTTGCCTGAAAAACTTTTTAGAAGCACCAGCCAACTTTCTGCAAATGCATAATTCTTTTTTTGAAAAAATACAATTGATATCTATTATTTTGACATTTCAATTACATTAACTACGTGTAGATTTCAAACACAGAGACCTGACGTTATATATTTTCTCGTAATAAATAAAAATATACCCTCTACATTGATAGTGTAGGTGCATGTGATAGGAAGGTCCACCACCTACTCTGACCCCATCGCATGATCTTTTACTTCATTTTCATGTACAATTTTTTCATATTCAAAAATTTACCATTTCATTGATGAAAACAATTATGTTTAATAAACTTCTGTTCAGTTTTGTGATCAAAGCTTTTCTAGAAACTATAGAAACAAAATTACGTTACTGTCATCCTGTACAAAATATTAGATTGTTAATTTGCTATATATTCCATTAAGCAGAATTGTTTATGCCTAGAAAAAATAATAATTTGTTTCAATCATGTTCATCATATTTAATAACATCCTGATTTATCCTAATACCAAATTTCACAGCAAAATAAAACACTGAAAAATATCAGCTTTCAAGATACATATAGTTACTACAGCATTCTTCGGGAAAGAGTAGGCATGAAAATGTACGTATACAAAATGTCTCAAATCTCTAACGTTTCCAAAATACTGAAAATACAATGTTATTGGAAAATAAATCAAAAACAAAAAGATGATTGTTGTGGATTTTTTTCTCTTAAAAAACGCCTTTGAAGCGAATACTGTTAGCGTATCGTGATATTTACTGGGCGGGATAAAAACAAAATTTAGATAATCACTGTTCTAACATACTGAGTGGATACAAGAAAAAAATCACAATATGTCATATTGTAAATTTTGTATGAACACCCACCCAGAAAATTTACAATGAACAATATCACAATTCAAGTTTACTGCGTGAGTGTAAAATAAAACTTAAATAATATAATGTCTTATTTTTTAAAACTATTTTTATTTGTACACGTATCCAGCAAATATATTAAAAGGATTTTACTGAACTGAATCATCTTTATACCGAACTTCTCCTTATTATTCGATAAGAAGCGCCATTGGCTAAATAGAAGGGAAGATCACTATCAGTCATGGACTCATTGACAATTAAAAATTGTTTATTAGTAAAAGACCCATTTTTGAAGGGATAATATGTTAAGTCGGAAAAGAATCATTGAAATGTTTCATTTTTTCGTCCGACTGTTAAAACATGTAAATTCAAAGAATAAATATGAAAAACTGTAAATTTTTGGTTTAATAATTCCAAGTTATAAAATATTGATTCGTTAATATATGCTTATTTGCTGTTGAATTTTGAATTTTGAACCGGTTTCATGATCGAAATTTCACAATGTGGGTCAATTTTCAATGGACCAGGATCTTTATTCAACACCTTTGGTCGTTATTCAACGTTGACCTCCGGGTCAATTTTCAACCCGGGTCAAAATTCTTCATTACACCTTAAAATCTTTTAAGACTTTCTACAAAACCTTATTGTATAATCTTAATATCAGGTTTGAATCTAAATATAAGGAAGAATTTTAGAAGAGGTCCAAATATGATATAAATCTAAAGACCTTCAAAATGTTCTCAAAATACAGTATGTATGTTAAACTGTCATCATATTTAAGTACAGGCTTATAACTCCATTCACAACAACCGGCTAAAAATTGAAAGATTTACCGGGATTTTGCATTACAAATGACATGCAAGTACCCGGATGATAATGTTTCTTATATTGTACGAGGAGTTTAGAGAACTTCAGAATAAATAAGAGATGTCAGATTTCCCCTTTATAAATCCCCAAAAGAAATGTATTTTCATTAATGTCATTTTTTTCCGGATTAAAGGCAAAACATGAAAGAAGAAATCTCAATTTTTTTGTTCAAGTATCGATTTCAACTGTTCTTCGCTGAAAGGTATGTGTATCTAAACAAAACAGACGGAAAGGGTAATGCTTAATAATATTTCCATTGTTGTAGCAAAAATATGTACGAAATGAAATAAATATAGATAGAATAATATCGATAAAAGAATACAAATACAAACGAAATAATTTTTTTCAATCAATATAAATTTTTTCAATCCTGATTTTCAATATTTAGTACTTTTTCTAACTAGAAAAGTAAACTGAGAAACAAAAAAAAAAACACTTCTTACGTGGTTTTCGATCTGCAAGACGATTCAGCAACGTAGCAGCGACCAATGGGGTCAATTTCCAAACATGCTGGGACTTTTTAATTGAAAAACAGAAATGATCAAATCTCCTCCTCTTCCTTTTACTTATCCAACATACGTGTATACGTGAATATACTCAAGTACATATTTTGAGTAACTAAAGATGGCAAACATATTAACTTACATTTATAACTTTCATCACTGAGGTAGAACATATTTGGACAGCCATCATCAAACGCCGTACAGTTGTAACCATTCAGGCTATTGATTCCTTGTACATATATCATACACACTCCTATAATATGTTATGAAATATCCAGAGTCAATTGGGAAGTTTTTTTTGATAGTCCGGGATCTCTATGTTTTCTCCCAATATACATGTACATACGTTTTTTACTTAAATGGGCATGGTCAAATTTGACCAAAATCGTAACTATGGGCATTCCCCTTTAAGCTGTTGTCATTAATAAATGACAGTTTTCAAGTAAATGTGTATGTTATGTTGTTTATTAATAACAAGAGCTTTGGAACTTTGAAATCTGATCCACTGAAATTGAAATTCATTACAATGTATAATTTAAAAATGGAGAACATACTTATCTTTGAATTCAATCCGCTCTGTTATATGATAAAGCATCTCAACAACTTAAGAGGTTTACTTTTAGTAAATCTAAATGTGCAGATTCATGTTATATAGTTTTTTAATATCTGTTCTCAGCCGACTGTAACTGATACATATATCAGATAGCTACTGTAAGAAACATTGGGTAATTTATAGAAACTTTAATGTGAAAAATGTGCAGAAAAAAAACAAATCTGTCAAAAAGAATATTTATTGAATCTCTAACCGAAATCTTTAAAATGTCGCTACCTCTACGCAATCTTGCCTCTTCCACCTTATCGATTGAATCATTTAATTCCCAAAATTCATGTGAATTGAAATATTGTGTATTCCGCGTCCATAAATGAGCAGACATCTAAACGAAGCCTATGATTAACATTTCTAAATGATTTACATTGGGCCCTATTTCTCGGTAAAAAAAAAATACCCTCATCTTACACATTCATCATGTTATGCACTGAACTTGTGTTGGTTGATACTCATGATAATTTTATTTAATTATGCTCAAGCGGCATACTCTAAAACCTGGCCTGGCCTGGCCTGGCCCCATTGGCCTGGCCCTTCTTTTGGCCTCAAATTTGGCCTGGTCCCAAATTTTGGCCTGGCCTCAAAAATTGGCCTGGCCTCAAATTTGGCCTGTACAAAAATTTTTGGCCTCAATTTTATTTTTATATTTTCTTTACACATTTGATGATTTTATTGATGTTTAATGATTTATGTTCAATGCATATTAAACATCTCAGTAGATGGCTTAAGGGTCCTATAGTGATAGTTCTATTAAAATAATAGTAACAAATTAACAATTGAAATTATTGTGCAATGTATATATTACTACAGGTATGAGTGATTGATTCTGATAAATTTTTATCAAGTCTGTTTCAAATTCTAAAGTACATGTACTTAAGAATGTGATACTGCCCTGCCATTGTCTATCCATGGCATGTTTTTCAATGTACTTTAATCAATCTTAGGATCAGACAATATCAATGTTACTCTTCTTATATCAACTACTTGTTTAAGAAAAAAAAAATAATGGTAGAGGCCAATTTGTTTATTATAACCAACATTAAAGGTCACAATATGTTTTGCTTTGTTCAAATTCTGATAATGAAAATTCCCCGTAGGAGAAAAATTGTTTCCTAAATATACAAACAACACTACTCTAATCAAGAAGTGATGATTAATGACCATTTCTGAATCATATTATCAGAGGATGGAATGTTGCAGTCATTCACAAACGACATTAATTAAATTAGACCGTGTGAAATATTTAACGGCAGGGCAGGCAATGACTCTGACCCCAATGTAGCAGATTAGCGTCAGAAAAGGGTGATATCGAATTTCTGCTGGAAAGAGAAATTTGGGCTTGATTGGTGTTGACAGGCCATGTAAGCAAACTGGAAATTTTAAAGTGCATTACACAGTGATAGAAATTTAATGCTATATACCAGTTAACGAATGTTGGAGATATTTATTATTCCTTCAATCAGGTCAGTTTCTTAAAATGATGTTTTACTTTTGAGAGAGAGAGAGAGAGAGAGAGAGAGAGAGAGAGAGAGAGAGAGAGAAAGTTTTAAAGCTGATTTTTTTGGTATTGGCATAAAGTGATGTACATGCAAGTCATAGGTATTTATTGTGTGTTTATACATGGATTAAATCAATTTATTTAAAACTGAAACAGTCGGTCACTCGTCATATATATTTTTTTTGTTTTATAATAAACAAATTTTTCCATATGATTATTCTGTAAACATTAAAGAAAGCATTGAATTTTCAATATCTAAGAGAAATCAATAAAAAATTCAATGTAAATCTAAGAAAATGAGAAATAGAGAAATTTTAAAATTTGAGGCCAACTATTTTTGAAGAGGCCAAATTTGGGGCCAGGCCAAAATTTGAGGCCAGGCCAAAATTTGGGGCCAGGCCAAATTTGATGCCAAAAGTGAGGCCAGGCCAACTTTGAGGCCAGGCCAGGCCAATGGGGCCAGGCCAGGCCAGGCCAGGCCAGGTTTTAGAGTATGCCTGCTCAAGCTGTGTTATTCCGTTAACTGAATTCTGTACCTTTGAGTGAACTTTACTTGCGTGTCAATTGTTTGAATGGCCCAAATTCATCCTGTGTTAAAATTGATTAAATATATATCTAAATATAGGTTACCTGCCTACCTTTTACAACCTGAGGTCTGGTCATGTTATAACAGAACTCCATTAATGTAGTTAAGTCGTGGACAGGTAGGCAATGGTATCTGTTGAAAGGGTTCTTGGCGTCGTCAGAGCAGTTGAGTCTTCTGGATGCCTCCTGCCACTCAGTTTGAGTTTGTGGGCACATGTCTACTTTGTTGTTTCTATACACGTAAGCTGTCGTGGTCTGTTATGAAATAAAATAAATAAAGAGTATAGAATAAAAGTTATAACAAAACTTCTAGTTTCAACCACTTGAAAGTATCAGCATATCATTTAAGGTACTAAGTTACTAAAGAGATGTATCTGATGTCCCTTTTAGTTAAAATAAATTTAAGATGGAATGCTTCACCAAAATTTATTTAATGAATAGTTAGAGTATCATTTCTGAAACATGATTCTGTTGTTTAAAGAAATATATATGCTCTCAGTTATTTTATACGTCGAGGATTTTTTGGTATATTTTATGAGAAAGTGGAAAAATTGTTTTTGTTGTAAGTAACACACTGTAGAATTTAAATTTTGGTGTGAATAAATGCATGATATTAATATCTATTAAATCATATCCAGAAATATCAATAAGAACACTGTGCCGGATAATTATGCCTGTGCCAAGGTGGCATTTTTGCACCCGTCTAAGCCATATATATCGAAAAGTTCAAATATGCCATAAGATAGACCATTGCTTAAAGAGTTTACAACCACCTATGTTATCATTGTATCTCACCTGGCAGGTAATATATTTACCTTTCAAAACTAAATTCCTACAGGAAAAAAACTTTTCCCATAGGAAAAACAATATTCCAATAGGAAGTTTGAAAATTCCTATCGGAGTACAAGAACTTTTTATAAGAATTTCAATTCTGATAGGATTTGATAAAATACGATATGAAATTTTAATTTCCTATAGGAAAACTACCTGTCTGAGTCAAATTCCTACAGGAAATTGCTTTCTCCTATAGGAAATATAATTCCGATAGGATTTTTTAAAAATCCTATACGATTGTCAATATTTCCTGTAGGAGAATCGTTTCTCCTATGGGAATTATCATTATCCTATGGGATATTATTTTTAAAGGTAAATAT
This sequence comes from Magallana hongkongensis, assembly GCA_016163765.1. Classification (NCBI taxonomy): domain Eukaryota; kingdom Metazoa; phylum Mollusca; class Bivalvia; order Ostreida; family Ostreidae; genus Magallana; species Magallana hongkongensis. Next base: position 49,559,285 of record WFKH01007768.1, on the reverse strand, counting down.
CTCACCTGTCAGGTGAAACACACTAAACACAAAAAGGTTATATATTCTCTAGACAATGGTCTATCATTTGGTATATATGGATTTTTCCGAAACTGCATCTTAAGCGGGTGCAAAAATGCCACCTTGGCACTGGCATAATTATCCGGCACAGTGTTTAAGACGTTTTATTATTTTTTTTTTTAGATAAAAATTATTTTTAAAAATAAAAAGCATCTTTTGTTCATATTTTTCAATCCTATGGATAAAGTTTTTTAAAGAGGCTTGTGTTATGGAGAAGAAATATAAGAGAATCATTTAAAAAAAAAATTGAATCAAAATGGCGAAAATTTTAAAATATTCCTATTTTTTCAAAATTTGACCGATCCCGATTAAAAACCACTGATTCCGATCTAAATTGAAAAAAAAAAATAAAATCAACAATTTTTCTTAATTTGCAGCTAAGAAACCATTTGAGTATAATTGCTCAGTTAATTTACAAACCATATTATAACCAAATATCTAAATTTTCGGGTGAAATTTTTATTTAAATTTTTCATCATTCGAGTCGGGATCAGTTTAATTTGGATCGGGTATGGTTCGATTTTAAAATCATACATATTTTATGTACATATTTTAAAAAATACCACTCTAAAGTAAGACTGCTTTTTAATTCTATTTGATAGATTGATTATCTTTCATAAAAAGTGGGAAGACGCGTGCCAGTTTTTTGTAATCTTAAAAGTGTTCAGTGAACATGTTTGTAGAATAGTAGTTAGATATTACCTGATTTTATATGCCGATTACTTTGTTTCCAAACTTTCAAAATACATGTAAGCCAATCAGAATCTACCTATTAGGGTACCTGCAGCCCAGCCCATGTAAACATATGTCATAGAATTTATTTACCTGAATTCAATGCAAAAAACCGCATCGAAGTCTATGCAACAATAATGGAGTTACGCCGCTTCAAAGTGGCTATTTTGACCTCAGGCTGCTTTGAGAAATACAATCAAGAGATGATAGAATTAGGCGATAACGAGGCTTTAGCGGAAGTGACGTCATAAGGTCAACAGAAGGGAAATTTCAAAGCTATACAAACTAAGTTCGATTTTACAGCAAAAATGATTGATATAGGTCTGATGTTTTGACGTATCTAGTTATTTTTAGTATTGAAGATATTAATGTGGATTAAAGTACATAATAATTGAAATACTTTCACCGGGTAAGACTTTTCAAATGTTACAGTATTTAACTAAAAAAATAGCTTTTAAAAATATCTGAAGAGGTAAAAATTGTAAACCCCCCAGCGGGATTCGAACTCATGACTAACAGATTCGGAGTAAACTCTCTAACCCACTGCGCTAGGCTGTTAGGTGACAATATTGGGAAAGAAACTACTTATATAATTAAACTTAGTTTTATTGTTTATTTCGATAAACAATACGTCACAACATGGAAGTGTCCCATACCACCTTATTAAAGTCAGATTTCTTTTTAAAGGATTTTTAAATTTGCTATTCTCTTCGCCTTTTTTACAGATGATTACGATATCTTTAAACACTTGCATGGGCAAATTTATGTTCATTATTCATTTTTTATTACATAATATCACTTCACACACGAATGATCCGAGACAATGACACAAGTAAACAGGTAAAGTAACGAAGCTACTGCTCCAGACACGTGTATATGTATACACATGGCACTTGGGTCTGGTGAACAAATTAAAGGGGGGTTTCACGCCTCTAGACTGATGAATTGATTTGTGTATAATTAGCTACTCAATTATTATCACATAAAACAGAGAAATAAATTAGAATGTGTAAAATCGACGTTCATAAGCTAATACATGTGTACAGTCCGTAAATCAGTGGTTAAAGAATCATGCGTGCATGAGACAATCAGAAAGTAACTAATGTTCAAAATAAATACTATAATTGTTACTTATCTAAGCTCTTTCCAAATGACAAGTTTTACAATTCAGCAATTTAAATATTTTTTCAATGTAAGCGAGTAATTATTTCGGAAGTACATGTAATTACGTTAATCATTAATTTAATTTGGTCTTAATTTCTTAAAGTCTGTCGAGCGCTATGGTCAGCAATTATACTCCAAATAGCTAAGATTGTTATACTGACACCGAATCATTATGAAATTTGAATAAAATTGAAAATTTTGACAAGGGTGTATAAAGTGTAAAATAAAATTCCATTATTTTTTTTAAAAGAATACGAGACAGACTTCATCATGCAGCCATTTTGGACTTTCGGCCTGATCCGTTTATGATCCTGTGTTTATTAAAATATGCATGCTATTTTGATTGTTATGGTCCGAAATAAATATTCATTAATAATCGGGCGACATGGTTTTAATTTAATGTCTCATACGAGGAATGGACCCTGCGCTACCTTTTACAGAATATGTACATGTATTATCAATGTTATATAAATAATGTCATGGAAAAATCACCCGAAAGAATGACAATATTAACAAAGAAATACGAAAATATGTTTCTTATAACAATAGTGCCATAGACTGTGAATTTATATGCAAAGTTTGTTACATATTCAACTAAATTCACGAAGCAAACAATTTTCCGAATTAGGCATTTTTGTACGATAAAATACGAGTTTAAACTCAAACAACAGTATTGAGTCATCCAGGGTTGATAAGGAAATAAAAATACAGAAACAACTGTTTATATATCGATAAAACAATGCAAGAAAACGAACAGTTTTAAACAGTTTTTAATATCTGTTCTGTGAACTAAGTGGGATTCCAATCTATTTTATTATTTATTTAAATATTTAGGGGAGTGGTACCGAGATGCATTTGTGCATTTAAAAAACAACTTGTATTATTGTTAAATTGTAAATTATGTATTTGAAAGGGGGGCTTTGATAATTTTATCCCGGTACCGGGTCACATTCTTTGATGAGACTATTTCTGCAATTGTATTCACCACATTTTCTACTCTGTAGATCATAATGAAAACAAGAATACAACCAATGGCGGAGGATTTCCCAACTGAATCAGGTACGTTTTTCCTTAGCAGGTTTCTATTGAAGGTTTCACTCTGTGGTTTTTACAGTTTGCAGGAGTACATATGCGTATTTGCTTCCGAGAGGATATTTAACTACTTTAGGTCAGACCAAGTCTTTAACTATAGTAGGTCGTAAATTTCTGTAAGGTGTATCTTATTTACGGACTACTTTATTATGCATATTAGTAGTTTGGTTATAGTATATAAAGAAGCGTTCAGGCATGAAGAGGTCATCGAAGAGCAATCAACCATTTGCACACGATTTTTTACTGGCCGTTCTTATGACTGAAATGAGTTCAAGCCACGTGGGAGAAGAGAGAGCTTTTCATGCAGCGCCTAAATTTTTACAACCAGGGTCCATGCAGGATTCCATAGACGATTTCACTACTGCAGAAGTATTAGAATTTTTTCTGGTAAGCTAGAGAGAACACTGAGGAGACAGAAAGTGGAATTTGTCAGCAATTAAGCTTGACTTCGAAAACAACAGACAAAAGGTACCGGACTTTTAGTTTCAAAGTAAAAAGGTCCAGTTTGAATTTAAAACGGGAAGAGAAATGACATTCTTAGTAAAGTAAATTTAGTTGAAAAGTAAAAATATTGAGTCTGCTATTGACACCTTAAATTGTGTTGTAAAACACTTGAACATGACGTTACAAAGCTAAGACAAGCTACTTTTCAGAGCAAAGAAAAGAAACAAAAGGAAGCCTTACGACCGTACAAACCCTTCCTATTCTGGTAAAGATTCAAAGGAATTTTCAGGATATGAAAATGAAATTGCCGATGCTTACAGTAAGGTTTCTGATTTTGGTGATTGATCATTTGGAGATAAATTTTTAATTGTTTAACAGAAAATGGTTCAATCTCAGATCCAGCATAAGACACACCATCTATGCAAGTATGCTGAAGATAGGACCAGTAGTAACTGAGATATGGTCATCAAAGGGCACCTTCCCCAAAAAACTTTAACCAGCTCCAAAAACCATAACGTCATCCAGCATCTGAAACCTGTGGCTCAAATTCACCATCCAAAGCTATGGAGTGCATCAGTATCACAAGATGCATCATCCTTGCAAGTATGGTGAAGATAGGACCAGTAGTAACTTAGATATGGCCATCATAGGGGAACCTGCCCCAAAAACTTTAACCAGCTCCAAACACCTTAACCTCCTCCAGCATCTGAAATTCACGGCCCAGTTTAAGCATGCAAGTCTTTCAGGTCCATAAGTAGGCCCAGATGCATCATCCATGCAAGTTTAGTAAAGATAGGACAAGTAATAACTTAGATACCGGACCTGCAACAAAAACTTTAACCAGGTCCGGACGCCGACGCCGAAGCCGGGGGTACAGCATAAGCTCCCCCCGACTTCGTCTCGGTGAGCTAAAAGGCCTATAAAGATTAGTATGGAAATTATTTTCTGCAACTGAAGTCTTGTTGTAAAACATTTTAGTTTTAGGATTTAATTGCTTAATCATATACAGTTGCAGTCTACTGTGAAATCATTTAAATTCGTGGGGGCCAATTTTCATGGATTGTGGGTTTTTTGCTTATTCGTGGGGATGTAATTTCGTGGATGCATCGGTTTTCAGTTTTAGTAAAGAAACTAACTCTTTCAAATATTATTTTTGTCGAAGATGTAAATTCACATGGGAGGTCTACCAACAAATACCACGAAAATTGAGCCACCATGAATTATAATGATTTCAGAAGATACCGACGGGTCTATACATATAAATGCAGCATATTATAGTAATTTAAAACTCTAAACCTCTTTCGATTATTGTGACGTTACAGCAACTTTACGTCAACTTGTGTTGTATGACGTTGTCCTTTTCCCCACAGCGCACTCGCGATGACGTGTAGAAAAACGTGATTTTTTAAGTAAAGTGTGCCGTGCGTATTTAAACCATTCCATAAAGGTGGTCTTTTAGCTTGTAGTTTTTGGGATCATGTAGAACTTGAATTTGAGTTAATGAAGTGATTATTTGATATGATTTGTATTTGTTCAATAGATTGTTCATTTGGGGTTTTTTTCTAAACGGCACAGGTTATCCCAGTTAACTCCATCTTCACTAGCCAAGGGTTTTCGGTCCATCTCGCCCCCAATAAACCCTTGGCAGAACTCGGTGACAAGCTCCGTTTTATGATTGGCTGCAGCTGCGAGTAGCTGATCCAATCGCAGCGTTGTAAACAAGCGCTTATAAATAAACTTTACCGAAACACACATGTGATCTGTGGTAAAACATTCGGTGCTTTTCACAAGTTGAGGCACAAGTGCTCGAGTACAGTACCTCCACAAGGATGGTCTAACCAGATCACTTAAAAAACGATATATTTTACTGGATTGAACACAGATTCACAAACTTATCAAGGCTCGTGTCAGATCATGATAGTATGGGAAGTAAACGAACGAAGAAGTTGCCTATCCCGTTAGTGTAATAATTCCGGATATTTTAGGTTCGGCTCGGACGGGTTTTTCTTTTAGTTTCTTTGTTTATGTCACGTGTTACAAGGGTATAAATACGACGGTGAATCAGCTGTCGGCTGCTTACTTGAAGATCAGCAGAACAGTAGAGACGATAGAATAATATTGAATAAAAGGTATTGTGTTAATACAGAGCTCGTCCGTTCGTAACGGCGTAGAGTATTTTTGCAGGCCATAGAGAGGTTGTCCTCTTGGTATTGTGCGTTAGATAGTACAGTTATTTTGGCTTGCCACAGAAGGCTTTCCTCAGAGAGGCTAGCCATTGTCATTGCCTTAGTGGCTGATCAGACTGTCGTCCAGGCCGTTGTGCTTACTGTCCGTCCTGAATAAGGCAGCCTACAGTGTGCACAGTGGTTGAAGGGCTACCACATATACTGTCCGTCCTGAATAAGGCAGCCTACAGTATATGCGGTAATCTGAGGACGGTCAGTCATTTTAGCTGAGTGGTTGACCTCAGTGGATTGTCACTGTGAGTGTGTACTGTCCGACCTGAACAAGGCAGCACCAGTACATCACCCAGAGTGTCAATTATATATATTTAACCCTTGCCGTGTTTGTAAATATACTAGATTCCCTGAAATTACTTGTTGATTATTAACCTAAGTAAGGTTAGGCTATACCAATCATTTTTGACAATCAATAGAAAATCATTATATTATAAGACTTGTTAGTGTACACCCAAAACCCTGGAAAAGACCAGGCACGAACCCTTCCCCTGGCAGTTTAAGTAGCTCGGTACGTTACAGAAATTTGTTGGCAGCGTCGGGATTTTGGGTTAACAATTAGATACACTTGCGTAGTTATTTTTTTGCTTTGTTTATATTTTAGTAGTTAGATTGTATCATTATATTGGGTGGCATATTTTGACATCATGACAGACCTACAAGATGAATTATTGGGGCTTGAAGATGAGTTTAATAGACTTCAGGAGAGCATAAATAAAAGTAGGAGTAAAACTGCAAGAGATTCAGGTTTGGCTGAGAGTATGCGGAATTCCACTGAAGATCAAGACTACTTAGAACAGGGTGCAAGACCTAAGAACATTAGGATGGAGACCAAAGAAAATCAAAGGCCTGAAAGCCCCATAGATCCCGACAGAGGTGTTGATAGAATGACAGATGGACCCTCATATACTAGTACACCCTATCATGCAGATCCACCCAGACATGATTACAATTTATCAAGAGATAGTAATGTCACAACTCGCCGAGGCACTAGTACGACACGAACAGACAAGTCAAAAAGTGGCTGTGTTAAGCCTGACAAATATGATGGAAATTCCTCGTGGATTGACTTTAAGTTCCATTTTGATGTATGTGCTGAATTAAACGAGTGGACTACAGCAGAGAAAGGTATGTACCTAGCTGTTGCTCTGAGAGGTCAGGCACAGGGTGTTCTTGGAATTTTGTCAAAGGAAGATAAGTGCAACTATAGATACTTATGCAGGGCACTTGATGAAAGGTTTGCACCTGCGAACCAGACAGAATTATACAGAGCACAGTTGCGAGAGTGAAGACAATGAGCATCTGAGACACTACCAGAGCTTGGTCAGGACATGCGTCGCCTGACAAACTTAGCATATCCTACAGCCCCAATGGAGGTGAGAGAAACCCTTGCTAAGGAGCAGTTTATTGATGCCCTTAAGGATAGTGACATGCGATTAAGAGTGAAGCAGGCCAGACCAATGGACCTGAATGATGTTATCCGGCATGCAGTAGAGCTCGATGCTTTCAACTCAGCGGAACAGCGTTTACAAGAAAGTAAAGGCTATCTGAGAGAAGCTAAGAGTGCGGAGGACTCCAAGCAGGATGACTCTATAACTGCACTGATAAAAGCAGTACAGGATATAAAGGAGGAGATGAAGATACTGAAGCTAGAAATGACAAAACCAAAAACTGCTAAGTCATCTTCTGTGATCTGTAATTTTTGTAAAAGGAAAGGTCACATCAAGAGAAATTGCTTCAAGTATCAAGAGTCTTTAGGTGCAAACCCTGTTGTTAAACAGCCAAAGACTGGACAGAGAGAGGAAAAGTCCAATGATAAAACAAAGAATGCGTCAAGCCGGACTGGTGTCAGTCGCAAGGCAGGTGAGGTATTTTTGTTGATGCCTCCCTCAATGGTTATAAGGTGAAATTGTTGATTGACACTGGTGCAACACTTAGTATCATTTTGCCAGATATACTCAATACTGTGGTTGAGAGAACCAACCAAAACCTTGCCAAAGTTACACAGCCTATCCTCACAGGAGATGGAACAGCCATGAAAGTTGAAGGCTCACTCATAATACCCCTCACAATATCAAGTTTCTCTTTTAATCAGAAGTTTGCAGTAGCAGACATTGGTATTGATGGAATACTTGGACTTGATTTTATGACCAACAATGAATGTCTTGTTGATGTTTATAATGCATCAATGATTGTTAGGGGAAAGCAGATAAAACTTTCTTTTGAGGGAAAGTTAGGATGTTGCAGAGTTACAGTCTCAGAAAATGTCACAATACCTCCATGCAGTGAAATCATTACCATTTGCAATGTCAAGCCACCTGTATTTGAAAAAGTACCACTGTTCGGTATTGTTGAACCATCGGATCGTTTCTTAGAGTCAGATCGTGGGTTGGTGGCTAAAGCTTTAATCAAAGGAATCAAAGTAGCCCCAGTCAGACTTATGAATCCATCTAAGGGGGCACAGAATATATACAAAGGTACATTTGTGGCAACACTATCAGCTGTTGACAGTGTTTATGAAAATGATGGTCAGTCTTATCATATTGAAGGATTTCCTAGTCACCTTAAAGATTTGTATGAAAGGTCTGTTGCTGGACTAACAGCAGATAATGCTAAGGCAGTTAAAGATTTGCTTTTGCGGTATTCACACCTGTTTGCTGCCAATGACGCAGATTTAGGACGAACAAAAGTGATCGAACACACCATTGACACTGTAACAGCAACCCCAATCAAACAACATGCAAGGTTGAAAAGAGGAGTCATTGAGGAATGTTCTAGTCCTTGGTCATCTCCAGTCGTCTTGGTAAAGAAAAAGGATGGAACGACCAGGTTTTGCGTTGATTATAGGAAATTTAACGATGTAACAATTAAAGATGCTTACCCACTCCCAAGAATAGATGATTCTCTTGACCAGCTCTCGGGTACAAAGTATTTTTCAACGTTAGATTTAAACGCTGGATACTGGCAAGTGGAAATGGCTGATAAGGATAGAGCTAAGACTGCATTTGTGACTAGAAAGGGATTATACAGCTTCAAAGTCATGCCATTTGGGCTCTGCAATGCCCCCGCAACATTTGAAAGGCTGATGGAGTCAGTACTTAGAGGTTTACAATGGCAACACTGTCTGGTCTACCTTGACGACATTATTGTGGTTGTAAAGACAGTAGATACCATGATTGAAAACCTTACTCGAGTGTTTGACCGCTTATTGGCAGCTGGACTGAAATTGAAAGCTAGAAAATGCAATCTGTTTGCTACAGAAGTAGAATATCTTGGACACATTGTGTCTACAGAGGGGAGTGCAACACACCCAGATAAAATCAAGGCTGTCAAAGAATGGGAAGTTCCTTCAAATGTTTTAGAATTGAGGTCATTTTTAGGGTTCTGTAGCTACTACAGACGTTTTGTAGAAAACTTTGCAGCAATAGCTAAACCTCTTCATGACCTAACCAAGAAAGGTAGTTTATTTAGGTGGAGTGACGACTGTCAGACAGCATTTGATACTGCGTAAGAAACTATCTACATCTCCCGTGCTAGCACACCCAGATTTTAAGGAAAGATTCATTCTTGACACTGATGCTAGTAACTATGCAATTGGTGCAGTGTTGTCTCAGAAACAAAATGGCATAGAACGACCTATTGCATATGCAAGCAGATGCCTGGCCAAATCTGAAAGGAAATATTGTGTTACCAGAAAGGAATTACTGGCTGTAGTTCATTTTGTAAAGCACTTTAGGCACTATTTATATGGACAAGAATTCACCATTCGCACTGATCATAGCTCTTTGCGATGGTTAATCAACTTCAAAGATCCTGAAGGACAGCTTGCTCGATGGATGGATGTCCTTTCTACATATGATTTCACAACTGAGCATCGATCTGGAAAATTGCATGGCAATGCAGATGGCCTTAGCCGTGCACCATGTAAGCAATGCAAAATCAACCACTCTGTTGATGTTGATCAACATGTGAGTAGTGTCAAAATGGATGATAAAAGCATTTTGGGTCGCTTATTGAAAAGCTTACAAGATGAAGATCCAGATTTAAGCAGAATCAAAGGTTGGCTTAAGTCAAAATATCGCCCTAACAAGGATAAGGTATCCCCAGAGTCAATAACGGTAAAATCCTTGTATGCTCAGTGGGATGGACTTGTAATAGATGATGACATTTTGTACCGACGATGGACAGATCTGGCAACACAGCAAGATATCTTACAAGCTGTTGTACCAAGCAGTGAACGTAGAAGTGTTCTTAAATTTTGTCATGATTGTAGATCCGCAGGTCATCTTGGTATTCATAAAACGCTAGGCCGAATTCGACAGTCATATTATTGGCCTGGGCTACAAAGTGATGTGCACTCTTACATTTCTGGTTGTGGGGTATGTACAAAGCGGAGAGCAGCAACTCAGTCAAATAAAGCACCAATGCATCTGGTGTATTCTGGCTATCCACTTGAGAGAATTGCTACCGACATTTTGGGTGAGTTACCACAAACCGCAAATGGCAACAAGTATATCCTTGTGGTAGCGGACTATTTCACAAGGTGGACTGAGGCCTTTGCATTACCTAATATAGAGGCAAAAACAGTTGCTGCAAAAGTTGTTGAAGAGTTTATAGCAAGACTTGGAGTGCCAGAAGTGATGCACTCAGACCAAGGCCCCAAATATGAAAGTAGGCTCTTCCAAGAAATGTGTAGACTTTTGGACATCCAGAAAACACATACCACACCATACCATCCTCAATCAGATGGCATGGTAGAGCGGTTCAATAGAACTCTTACAACCATGTTAAGTGGGTTTGTAAGTGAACATCACACTGATTGGGATGTTCACTTGCCCTATGTGATGATGGCCTACCGAAGTGCACAACATGAAACAACGGCTATGACGCCAAACATGTTAATGCTCGGACGAGAAACTGCAACTCCCCTTGATCTCATGTATGAGATGCCACCACAGATTAAAGAAACACCAAATGATAAGTGGGTCTGGGAGCTGCGAGAGCGACTGGAAAATGCACATTCATTTGTAAGAAAGAAGATGAATCAGTCAATGGTCAGACAGAAACACTATCATGACCGAAAGTTGAAGTGGAAGAAGTTTGAACCAAAGGAGAGAGTTTATGTCTACTTCCCAAGAAAGAAGGCGGGCACATCATCAAAGTTCACAAGCTTTTGGCAGGGTCCATTTGAAGTTATCAAAAGGATGACTGATCTAACATATTCAGTAAATTGTGGACCAAGAGGTTCTGAACAAGTCATTCATGTGGACCGAATGCGCAAAAAGCATTTTCAGCTTTTGTCAGGAGAGGTTGATGCGCATTTATCCGATAATGAGGAATCTGAAATTAAGTCTAAACCTGAGGAGACTGAGGAGTTCCCTGCGCCAGAAACTCCTAATACATGTCGACCTAGTAGGAAACGCAAACCACCTGCATGGCTACATGACTTTGAGACTGACATGTAAATTTTGACATGGAGTGGGACTGTCAGTTAGGCATAATAACAATTTTAATGTTTATAGTTGTTTTCATTTTTTTTTTTAAAGATGGCGAAGACAAAAGTCACACCGGGTCAACCCCGAAGATGTCCCATGTGCACCTTTGTTGCAAAGACAGGAGAGGAGTATAGGAACCATGTCTTGGAGTGTGCCATGAGAACATTCAACTGCACCTTTTGTAGCTACTCCAATAATAAAGAGATTAATGTCAAGAGACATGAAAAGAGAAGTCACCCAGGTCTGCTAGAATAGCCAATCAAGCTAGACGGAAAATCGGCTGACAGACCCATGGAGGCAACAGTTAAGAAACAGTCAGCACCTGAAGAGTCTATCTCCGATTCAGAAGACTGGTTGAAACAGGATTATGGATTTAGTTCGTAAAAAAACCCTTGTATTTGATCTCTTGGTGTACATGCGGGACGCATGTCATCGGAGGCGTGGGTAGTGTAATAATTCCGGATATTTTAGGTTCGGCTCGGACGGGTTTTTCTTTTAGTTTCTTTGTTTATGTCACGTGATACAAGGGTATAAATACGACGATGAATCAGCTGTCGGCTGCTTACTTGAAGATCAGCAGAACAGTGAAGACGATAGAATAATATTGAATAAAAGGTATTGTGTTAATACAGAGCTCGTCCGTTCGTAACGGCGTAGAGTATTTTTGCAGGCCATAGAGAGGTTGTCCTCTTGGTATTGTGCGTTAGATAGTACAGTTATTTTGGCTTGCCACAGAAGGCTTTCCTCAGAGAGGCTAGCCATTGTCATTGTCTTAGTGGCTGATCAGACTGTCGTCCAGGCCGTTGTGCTTACTGTCCGTCCTGAATAAGGCAGCCTACAGTGTGCACAGTGGTTGAAGGGCTACCACATATACTGTCCGTCCTAAATAAGACAGCCTACAGTATATGCGGTAATCTGAGGACGGTCATTTTAGCTGAGTGTTTGATCTCAGTGGATTGTCACTGTGGGTGTGTACTGTCCGACCTGAACAAGGCAGCACCAGTACATCACCCAGACACTACTGGCTTTGAAAACCCCTGTCCGTATGAAAATCCCCTGTCT
>WFKH01007768.1:49526184-49539881 GCA_016163765.1 Magallana hongkongensis | reverse complement strand
AGATGAAAGAACAATGTCACAAAAATGATTCCCATTGCTATTAATACTAATATTCCATGGTAGTCAACCTGAAGAAATGGATATTTTATAGTAATGAAATCAGAAGTGAATAAAATGTACTTGAAACATGTATACACCATGCATTGGGCCCATCAAACAATCTCACATTTACACAAACATGATATTCAAATCAGAGTACATTAAAAAGAAAATTAATCTGCAAATGCCAAGTAAACTATGTAGATACAATTAAGTACTTGCAATAGCTGTAACACAATGACATTTTGTTGCAGTAGTGACTATTTTGGAAAAAGCTAGAATTCATGGAAAAAGTAAACATTGCACATTGGTGATTTTCTGAAAATGCATAAATTTCAGCAATAGCAAAGTACTGTACTTACAGTGCTACAGTATAAAAAATGAAAAATGGTTTTGAATATGTATCAAAATGAAATGACGCAAGTTGAGAATACAATGTATAATCGCAAGATAAAACAGTCTATGTTTCACGTGCACATTATAGGGCAATGTTCTCAAAAATACATGTAAAAAAAATAGCTAAGTTAGGTTAGTAATGGTGGGGGATACATGTTAACACGCTGTAGTGCCTTTGCATCCAGGTCATTTTTAGAAACCCAAAATGAGTTATGGGAGGGTTCTCCACGCAAGGTGACCTTATACTGTGTATCATCATCGACTAGTCTTTGACCAATAACTCGTTTGATCTTAAACTGACTTGAAGAGTCCGAAGAAACAATGTCACCAGCTGTATGGTCTGAATTCCTGAAACATAATGGTTTGCGAATAGAACGCTTTGGCCTCGAGATAGGTGTGGGTAGCGACGCACTATCCTGGGATCATCCTGCCTCTTTTGAGACAACTTTGGTTGGTAGGGGGCTTTCATGGGATGGTCCTATGACTTGTGTAACATCAAAGTTAGATTGGGTGGTTCTGGAATTGGCGTCTCAATATGAACAACTTTGTCAATGAAATATGGCATAGGCGAAGGTTCACGAACAAAAGCCAGTTTTAGACTGTCCATATGTAACAACATCCTTGCGGCAAATATTGGTGGTGGGGTCCTTGATAGTGACATTATGTGGGCTAGGTATGCTGTGTACAACAAAGGTCCTTCAAACTTGTGTTGTAATTTCTGCCCTTGCCCTTTTGGGTCCATTGATAAAAATACATAGTCACCTACTTGTAAATTCAGTAGAAATGCTTTTGAATTGTATCGCGAGACTATTTGATCGTGTGCAATTTTGATGTTTTTTTTTAAGCATCTGCTTGTGCATTACCATCAACTTCTCACTGCAATTCTGAACATAGCGGTGCAAGTCTAAAGGAACATGCTTAAGGTCAGGCTCAAAATGTCCGAATAGTGGGAAACGAGGTCCCTCAAGAAACACAACCTCAAAAGGTGAATATTGAGTAGTGGAACGTACTGCATTGTTCATGGCAAACACGATCATAGGTAAAACAGACTCCTAACAGGACATATTGGAGTGAACGTATGGTATAAGCTTTTCTGGAATAGACCTGTGAGTGCGCTCACATGCTCCTAGACAGTAATAAATGTAGCTTTGGGTGAATTCCTGCGATACTTGAAAAAATCTACACACAGTTTTAGTAAATTCAGCAGTAAATTCAGTTCCATTATCACTAATCAATGTCTTGCACACATAAAAAACCCCCAGAATAATCAAATCAAAGCAGTAGACACGGTCACTGCATCTTTGGATGCTAAGGGTTCAGCATACATATATTTACTGAAAATATCCACAGCTGTAAAAATGTATTTCGAACCATTACTGAAGGTAGGGAGTGGTCCATAAATGTCAACTTGCCACACATCAAACGGCTTGGTTTGTGTTTGGAATGCTGTAATGCCCGATTTGGTATTTTAATCTGTTTACGTTTTTGGCATTCCAAACATGAGCGGACGCGATCTCTTACTTTTTGACCCATCTTTTTGAAGAAGTGGTGCTCCCTTAACCTGTCCAGGGTGTCCTGAATTCCCGAATGTCCCGAAAGTGGTGAGTCATGATACAGGTTAATGATGGTTTTTATCATGACATCTGGGAGAACTATCTAAAAATGTGTCAGTCAGTGTTCGTTTTGCTTTAGCATGTCGTGACTTCAACAGAACACAATGTTCTGAACAAGAGTTACGTGAATCACTGCAGGATGCGCCTTTGCTTGTTGTATCGTCACTGTACAATTCACAAATGATAGAATTATCAACATATGTCACTGTACTGTCAATATCAGTTGTGCACAAATTTATCATCTTTGTGGGAATTATTACAGTCTCTATCTGTGTCTATAGAGTTTTTCACATTACAGTCACTATTTGTAGAAACACTATATTTCACACGAGAAGTATGCGAATCTATTTCAGTATCGGCATCATATGTGTCACTGTAACTGTTGGTTTGTGAAGTATTACGCACACGTTTACAATGGCCTTTCGTGAAGACTCTTTGGGGTTTGCACTGTTGTTGGTCAGTCGTTGAAGTCACAGGATGAACAGCTGGTAGTTGAACAATTGTAGCCCTGTTAGCCCTTACGTCAGTCTTGTTTTGTAGGAAATTGCTAAACTGAATTCCTTTTCCCATTGTGCCGTGCTGTCCTGCACATATGGAAAACATGCATCATCCTCTTCAGGACTGGAATGAAGGATGCTGTGTTCATCTTATAAGTAATCCTAGATAAAGCACCTGCGACACTCATTTCTCTAGCACATTAGTACTTTTTAAAAAAAGTAAATTGCTGCATTAGTGTCAACCATCGGTCGTATAATGCACCTTTCAGTGGATTTTTGTAGAGAGGAGCCAGAGACTTGTGATCACACTCGACATAAAATTGGTGCCCTCGTAAGTACTGTGCACAATCCATAATACTAGTCACCATGCCGAGCAATTCAAGTTTTGTTGGTCCATAAGATTTTTGCCACCGGGATAGGCCCTTTGATCCAAATCTGATCCAGGAACTTGCGACTTCATTTCATGGGAATCCTCTGGTGGTAGAATTTGGTATAGCATATAGCCAATGCCATGAGAGGAAGTATCCACAGACAGAATGAAAGGTAAGTCAAGCCGTGGGAAAGCCAAAACAGATGACTGGAGTAGTTTGTGTTTTAGGGTGTCCACTGATTAGGTATGCTTCGGCATCCATCGGAAAGTAACATCTTTATGCAAAAGTTCATGTAAAGGTAGGCAATAGCACTGAAATTTGGTATGAATATACAAAACCAATTTAGGAGTCACAAGAATTGTTGAAATTCTTTGGCGCTCTTTGATGGGGTAATCCTGAACAGCTTTCACTCTGTCTGGTGGTGGTCGAATACCAACTTTTGATATCAAGTGTCCCAAAAATATACATTCTCCAAATGCAAAAACACACTTCTTAGGTCGTAACGTTCAGTCCGGCTTCACTAAATCTTTGGAATACTGTAGTAAGGTCTTTAAGATGCTGTTCAAAAGTTGATGAGAAAATAAGACAGTCATCTAAGTTACAGAGATATATGAGAGTCTATGAAATATTCTATCCATGAGCAACTGTAATGTGCCTGGTGATGTGCGAAGACCCATTGGAAGTTGTTTCAAAACAGGTATTGAAAGCGGTAAGTTTACTGGAAGTTGTGGCGATAGGAAGCTAAAAAAAAAATTCCTGAGACAAGTCTATGCATGTAATGTTATTTGGAGGGTTGTCAGCAAATGATTCTGTCAACTCCTGAAGGTCAGGTTTATGGTACTGAAATTACTTTGTATGTGAATTAAGGTAACGGAAGTCAACACAGAATCTTTACAGCGACAAGCTAGCTTCCCTAGAACCAGGTGTGAACTCCTGCCCATTTTTATTGCGCTTACGTACTAAAACTACAGGACTAGTGATAGGTAGGTCCACTTTCTCTGAAACAGGAGAGATGATACCTTGCTTTGACAGTTCATCTAATTGATGTCTTAACACTTCTTTCTTGTTAGGGGTCAGACGAAAAGGGCGTAGCAATTTCGGAACAAAATTGTCTTTCAAATGAGTATTGTCTTCAATTAAAGTAGTTTTTCCAAGTTGAGAGGATAATTTTGTAACAAAAACCTCATGATTTTCAAACAAACAATTTTTCAAAGACTTCAATTCACTTGAACTGATATTATCATTGTCAAATTTAAATTCATCAAAAAATTTCTCAGAATCATCATTTTTACATGCATCATTTACATCTTGCATTCTTGCATGATTGCAATCTTTTGGATCAAAATTATGAACAGGAAAAATGCAAAATGTGCTATCTAAAGGTGTAAATTTAGCAATTTGGTACCTTTAGGAATAACAATAGAAGTGTCTGTAGCATTTAGCAATTCCACAGGAATAGTGTTCTCAACAGTAACAACACCAATACATTTGCATGACGCTACCTTTGACGTTGCAAAATTATGATGTTTACATAAGCCATGGACACCTGGATAAAAACAAGGTCCAGAAATGGAACCAAACACAACAGCCTCAGATTCTGGGGACAAAGCAATTGCAGTCTTGTTGACACCTTTATAGTTTCTGTGGTAAATAATATCTGAACATTTACCAGGCTCAGAAAAGCTGAGTGAAATACCAGACTGGACCAAAAAATGAGTTCCAGAATTACAGGCTGAGATGTTTGCACCAGTACATGAAAAACAACATGCATGTGTTTGTGAAGCCGAGGCACATAGCGCATGAATAATGTAGGTCACTACTTTTTCTATGTGGTCAAACTAACCGACTTGTGCTGAAACACTCCTATTAGATATCGTAATGAAAACATAATTTAGGCATAAAAAAATAAACGTATCTGTATTTTGTTATACGAAGTTTTATTCATTCATTTTCTTCAAAAATATAACATTAATTGCAAGATAGGCCTGTAAACAGAATAATGTTTATGGATCGGCATCGTAACGAGGCGTTCTTAATAAATTACAATTGCAATTTGTCAAAGGAGTAAAGCTGTGGGAGCCCGTTCTTATGAACGTTAACGGAACTCCATAAATAGCATGATTCAGTTAGTCATGCAAAATATCATGGGTATCCTGTATCATGACTGTTCAATTAATTTAACGTTATTTGGAAAAATCAAATATTGGTTAGGATGATAAAAAAATGTTGAAGTTTTTGACGTGTCATTATACTTAATACAGTGAAACCACTTACCAAAATACTTGGGTCGAAAGACATTGTTGCTTAGCCGAAGGTTCAAGTGAGCTTTTCTGATCACTTGTTGTCCGTCGTCCGTCCGTCTGTACGTCCGTCTGTCTGTAAACTTTTCACATTTTTGACTTCTTCTCAAGAACCACTGGGCCAAATTTAACCAAACCGTGGTAGAAATCATTTTTATGGTAAGAGGATTCTAAATTGTTAAAATACAGGGCAAAACCCTTTTTAAAAGTGAGATAATTGCGAAACAGTGAAAATAGGGTGCATGTCTTAAAAAATCTTCTTAAGAACCACTGCACCAGAAATGCCAATATTTACACCACGGGTTGTATATATAGTGAAGATTCTAAATTGTTAAAATTGTGACCGCCTGACCAATACTGGGGCCCCTAGAGGGGTTCAAAGTTTAACATAGAAATATTTAGGGAATATATTTAATTTTTTTTTTTCAAAAACTACAATGCTCCTATTTGTGATGCATGTATTACTATGCAAGCATCCTCAAAAAATGAAGATTCTAAATTTTTAAAATTGTGACCCCCCCGAACCAATACTGAGGCCCCAAGAGGAGTTAAAATTTTAACATAGAAATATAAAGGGGGAATATTTTAAATATATATCATTTTTTGAGAACTACAATGCAACAATTTGTGATATTACTATGCAAGCATTCTTAAAGAATGTTAATTCTAAATTATTAAAATCGTGACCCCCTGACCAATACTGAGGTCCCAAGAGGGGTTCAAAGTTTAACATAGAAATATATAGGGAAAATATTTAAAAATTTTCTTCTGAAGAACTACAATGCTACAATTTGTGATATTACAATACAAGCATCCTCAAATAATGTAGATTCTAAATTGTTAAAACAGCGACCCCCGGACCAATACTGAGGCCCCAAGAGGGGTTTAAGTTTAACATAGAAATATTTAGGGAATATATTTTTAAAAAAAATTTTCAAGAACTACAATGCTACATGCAAGCATCCTCAAATAATGTATATTCTAAATCGTTAAAATCGTTACCCCTGACCAATACTGGAGCCCCCAGAGGGGTTAAAAGTTTTACATAGAAATATATAGGGAATATATTTAAAAAATCTTTTTATTTCAAGAACTACGATGCTCAAGTTTGTGATTTTACTATGCAAGCATCCTTAAATAATGAAGATTCTAAATTGTTAAAATCATGACCGCCGGACCAATACTAGGGCCCCAATAGGGGTTCAAATTTTAACAAAAATATATAGGGAAAATGTTTAATTATCGTCTTTTCAAAAACTTCAATGCTACAGTTTGTAAGATAATTATGCAAGCATCCTCAAATAATGGAGATTCTAAATTGTTAAAATCATGACCCCCGATACAATACTGAGGCCCCAAGAGAGAGGTTCAAAGTTTAACATAGAAATACATGTATATAGAGAAAATATTTAAAAATCTTCTTCTTAAGAACTAGAGTGCTATCTACAATTCGTGTGATTACTATGCAAACATCCTCAAATATTAATGATGTAGATTCAAATTTGTGAAAAAAAGTGACGGCTGAA
This sequence comes from Magallana hongkongensis, assembly GCA_016163765.1. NCBI lineage: Eukaryota > Metazoa > Mollusca > Bivalvia > Ostreida > Ostreidae > Magallana > Magallana hongkongensis. Next base: position 49,533,139 of record WFKH01007768.1, on the reverse strand, counting down.
CTATTACTGGGGCTCCAAGAGGGGTTTAAAGCCTAACATAGAAGTATATTGGTAAAATGTTTAAAAAAACTAATAAGCGATGTGGCCCATGGGCCTCTTGTTTCTTCTCTAATCCTTATCAGCGGGTAATCATAATAATATCAAGTAAACGTCATTGTATTGTTTTTCCAAAAATACTTATATACCTTAATTATAACAATAATGTTAAATCAAAGCTTATTTCTGTATGTGTAAAGATAAATTTTCAACTGTAAAAGATCAATTTTAACCTCGTTTATTATCGCCTTAAGCTTTATATACTTTATATGTAATAGCAGGCTATTTCAATTTTGGTGCACTGTATAGCCCCCTAAAATGGTGATAGGTCGCATCATCACCACCACTAAGCATATCATGTCCACCATTAGCGGAACGACAGATAACAACGTTCTAAACTGACTGCAATTGCTTTCAAAAGACTTTCTGCCTGTTCCATCATTGTACTATTTTGATTGTTAATACAGTAGTTTTGAGTACTTTAAACAGCATTTGAATAATACATTAACGACGTTATATTTGCAATAACAATCATCTATTGCTTATGAATAAATCTTCGCGGGAAAAATGATAATTTTGCCGATGTTTATTAATTTTTTTTAACCAAAAAACATATTCTTAATATTAAAACCAATGATACAAAAATTTTGTAAATACTATTGTTTATTAGATGAATATATTTTGAGAATCTTATAATGACTTGTATAATTGTTTTTTTTTAAAAACTTTTTTAATCTTCCTCGTTTGATTATTGGTCATCGTCTATGTATCTTAAGGAAGGAGTCTTCTCGTTATCAGACATACTTCTTATATTAAGAAATTCATGAAATTTTGACACAGTCAAACAGATCATATAACCAAATATTCTATCAGTTTTATCAAATTTGACCATCTTGTTTTCGCATCAATGTCAGGTCAAGGTCACTTCCTTTCTCCACAACTTAAAGGATGATAAAAATATCCTTTATATAGTTATATGCAGTTATGTAGACATCTGTTAAAAATATGAAGTTTCCATTCTTCAGTGAAATGTTTAAATATCAGAATGTCCATCAGCTTATTCTACTAAATTGGAATGAATATTTAAACTAAAATTGATATTGCTTAGCTCGCATTTCCTATAACTTTCTTAAATTTTGAAGATATTTTGATTATTTTTTTTATGCTTCCAATATTAGCATATTTCTGATTTTTACATATTATGAAGAATTTATTTAAGATATAAATTGACAGAAAAGCTAATATAGTGACCATTTAATAAGAGAGAAATGCCGATTTTAGTGATTTTTCACACAAGTCTATTTATAGAATGAGCGCTTAAAAAAGCTAATAAAAATGTAAATTGATAGGCAAATTATATTTTTAAAACAGATTCTGAAACCCGAGTACCTTATCATTAGTTCACATTAGTTGAAAAAAAATCCAACATTAATATTATTGTTTTAAAAATATTAAATAGACTCATGAATCTACAGGAATTCTAAATTGCAAAAACGTGATATTTTCCTACGCCATCGCTCCGCCAAAAATATAGTCCATGTTAGATTATAAACTTTGAGTACTATTTCTATGCCAAGTTGTATGATAGTAAAAAAAGAAAGAAAAATATGATATTTTAATTTTCGTTCATCTTGATTTAATGCAAAATCCGCATTGAAGCTCCACAGTTCGCATTCAGTATATAATCCATCTTTAATCAACAGAATCTATAATAAAAGAAAATACATATGAATTCTTTTAGAATTATTAATAGGGTGCACAGGAAATAAAACAAGAGGCATACAGACCTTGACAATCACTTTAGTATCTTATCTTGTAGATGGACCAGTCAAGGAGTCTCAAGTTTGCATTTCAGGCTTCATTTCAAACTCTAATCCAAAACTCTTCTGACTGTTACTCCCGCCTCTATTATTTGATATTTATGTTTGCAAACATCGATTCATAAAAGGTGGAAGGTCTACCTCGTAGCTTTCAAGATAAAGTAAGAAAAACAGTAAACGGACGACGCAGGACCAACTGCAAAAGGTAAACATGTTACCAATATGGCCATATTTGTCCCCCCACCCCCCAGTAAAAAGCCTTGACCCCTGTCTCATGGACAAGTTATTTTGCAATTTGAGAAGAAGATATTACGACATAATAAAAATGCATTAAGATTATCCCGCGATTGTGAAAATACAGAAAAATAATATCATAATATTTTATACATTTTCATTATGTGGTCATACTAGCCATATCCAAAAGCTAGGACTCCGATTCAGGGCTATGAATTTCACAATTTTAGTAGCGATCGTCATGTACATCATAACCATGTATTTAGTTTTTCTCAAATATATATGGGAGTCGAGAAGAAGATTTTCTAAGATTTAAAACATTTTCATTATATCACCTTAGGACCTGAACCCCTGATCTAAAGGCCATGGATATCATAATTTAAAAAGAGGGCTTTATGGACATCATAACCATGCATTTAATTATTTCTCCCGCATTTGTTTGATTAGATAAGAATATTCTTTGGCGTTTGTTTGCATATTTGACCCTACCTATGAGGCCCCAGGGTGGTAAGGTCATACATTTAATAATAAAGATTTATCTTATTAAAAATATGCTTCAGACCAAAAATGAAAACAATTAGCCCTGTAGTTTTCAAGTTTAAAATTTAAAATTGTTAACGGACGACACACGACGACAGACGAAAACCAATTGCAATAAGTTACCTGAATGACTTAGGTGATCTAATAAATTGTCATTGAAATACTAATTTCATGGAAGTCAACCATCAAAACTTATTTTTCAATCCTTCCCAATACCCATCTTAAATTCATACTTATGCGTAAACAATATCGCTCCTTAATCTGCTCAAGACATATTGATTTGATAGAATATTAAAAAAAGACAATTTTGAGTATTTTCTTGACGACAAAGCCTCCTTATAGACATTTACATATTTCAGGTATGATTAGGTGAGGTACAAGCCGTATAGATAATATCTTTTCCCATAAATTATCTGTTTTAAAATATGATTTTACAAATAACATATCTATATTGATTCTGAATTATTTTTAAAGAATTTGTTGTATTTTTAAAGATAGACAATTGCATCATTAGGTTTTGATTATATGTTCCTGTCATTGAAAGGTTAATGATAATTTAATTTGTTTTGATCTTAATCTTAGTCCTACTGTCAAAATAAAATATGTTTTTATATTTTGTTTTCATTGGGGATACTATCACATATAAATCTTACCCATTTCATTAACCACCAGGGTGAGGTTGGGCATTAGACGACTCTGCTCTAGTCGGTTCAGATGAATTTCTTGATGCTGAACCAGGACCAAATGACTCCAAGGAAGTAGGATTTGAATTTGAAATTTCACTCATTACTAAAGAAGATTCTCCGACAGCGTTATTTTTTGGTTTATTAAAAAATAAAGAGGTATGAATTTCTGCTCTTGCTTGTTTGGTTGTGTTTTCACTGCGGAGAATTTCCTCATTTTTCATAATTTCATTTCCAAGGTATTTGTACCCAGTTTCATTAAGTACATCAAGAAAGTCGCGGTAAGCATTGGATCCTCTTCTAACTAAGTCGTCCAATAGGCGGCGAACTTTCTTAATGCGGGTCCCTTCATCCTGTTAAATGATGAAAGACAAACACTTTGAATCCTTGCTCCGTCAGACAGCATTCGTTTTAGATTAATAACTACTGTGACATAATTTCGTTGCTCTTGCAGTCTAAATACTTACTTTTGGCAGTCAAATATTAGTGCACTACCCATCAGTCTGATATTACTCTATATTTCAGACAACTGCATTACATTGTATCCTTAATAATCGAACTGTGTTTGGTGAATTAACAACTCAGCCAATGAAGATGTCAGTGTTTTTGTACAAATATGCTAAAAACAATTGTGTATGAAAAGAAATCCGACTGATTTCAAACCTAATAGGCCATAATCTTTTTAATGTTTTTTTTCTTTTTAAATTTGTGCATATATTCATTACATACTGTGTTGATACTTTACATTCATAGAATATCATGTTAATTACTTTCGAGTAATATGGAGATGTGGTGAGTTATTATTATAATTCATTTATTCCATACATGCTAAGATAACTTACCTTTATATACTCCATCATAAGAGGAGTGAAGATATCCTTGCCTAAAAGCTCGTCAAAAATGATATCCACGTCCAAGCTGTTCACAAGCTCCACCCGTGTACGGCGCAGGGCGTCTTTGTGGATTTCTTCCATGCCATAGGCATTACTCTAAAATATCAACAAGGTAAATTGAAGATTCAGTTCATATTATTTGAATGTTAATTACCTTAGATTTTTATAAATATGACTAATTTAAAAAATCATTTCACGCTAAAGAAAACTAAGAGGTTTATGGACCCTGGGCCGCGTTTTACAAAAGAACTTACGACAAAGTCGTAAATATTTTCAGTCTCATGGAATATTCTTTAAAGAAAAAAATATATATAAAACCATTTTTTTTTTTACAAATTATTTCGATTTCAATTATTATATTTCACAGCAAATAAAACCAAACATTGATTAATTTGTAATTAAAAGCATCAAAATATTTGGTCGTAAGTCATAAGTTCTTTTGTAAAACTTACCTGAAAAATATTTTTTGTTTTTTAATCAAATTTATAAAATATAAAATTCTTAAAATATTGTAAAACTCACCAAAATTCTCATCTTTTCTAAGATTTGTCGATACATAAACAATATATAAAAAGATAATTGGAACCTACTTTTGGGCATTTTATGCTAATTTCTGAGATGAATCAACTGACCAACCTTTATGACGAACTTGCTCCTTAGCCCCAGTATTGGTCCTCCACGCAGATTTAACAATTAAGAATAGACACAAAAGAGCTTTGATGAAAATATCGGCAATTCTAATTGAAAAGGTTTAAAAGTAACTCCCCCATTTTAACCATTTTGTGATTATTTTCCATTTAAAAATATGCATAATTAGCCTTTTATTTAAACATGTAGAATCCCCTTTCCTTAAGAATGCTTTTTACCTAGTTTAGTTAAACTTGGCCCAGTGGTTCTAGTAAAGAATTCAAAAATGGACGGACAGATAGACCGATGATGGACAACAGGTGATCAGAAAAGCTCATCTCATTGGTTCAGGAGAGTGAAAACGCTCTCGATATAAGATGTTTTAAAATCGTATTAAAGAAAATTGCTGTCAATAAATATACTTTTTTTTTAAATTTGAAAATGTTAAATGTGTTCTAATCAACTAAATCATTGCTGACTACAATGATGCGAGTGATGGGAACCATGATTTTACTTACTCTTACCATTTGTGAGTCTTTGCTTTTTAATCCAGGGACTACCAAGTCTGTTTCCATTCTACTATTTTTAACATTGGATTGTCCATTTTCTGTGAGCTGAAAAAGAGAGATGCTCGCATGAATTTGATTATCAACACAAGAAAATAAAACATTAAACCTTAATTAATATAAAAAAATACAACGTGTATATAATATATGGCATTGAACACACACACTCTCTCTCTCTCTCTCTCTCTCTCTCTCTCTCTCTCTCTCTCTCTCTCAATTTACAGATGATTCAAACAACTGTACCATGCAAAATAACTTTCTGTGTGTTTTGACAACCAATCTTTAAATAGAATTTTCGGAATTTTTAGAAACATGTTTTAACAAACGAGACACTCTGTATAATAAAAATAACGTTTTGAAAAAAAATATTCTAAACCCGAAAAGGTGTCGTCCTGATGAAAATTATGTATCATCAGATTGCACAGAGAATAAAATAGTTTAACAAAATTATTAAAACTTTATTGTCTCCTATTCGAAGCAAAATAAAAATAAGAATTTAACGTAGTGGCACTGGAAAAGAAGTAAAAAACGTGAAAAGTTAACAGATAAATGGGCAGTCAGAAAAATGACGCCAAACAAAAAGTGAGCTTTCAGCTCTTATTTTTAACAGCGCAATCATTTTGGGGTCAATGTGTGTACAGTTTGAACTTTACAATTTACATGTATCTTGCTGTAATATACATGCATTTATAACAAAATGTTAAAATACTTTATCTCTAGATAAAAAGATTATTAATTTTTTTATATGAAAAACGTTGCATCATCCCACGTCAAAAAAGTTAAGTCTTTATAATGTCAGGATGCTTGAATAATAAACTTTATAAAATGTACCACTGTTGTTTGAAAAATCCAGGTAAATGAAACAGATAGTTATTTCTGAATATCATTGCACAACATATTTTATATATATAACATGATATTGAATTTAAAAATGCATGCCTTCCAATGACCGATTATAGAGTTCATTTCTATATTATGTTTTGGTTCACATTTTGAACATTCAACCAAACCATCAGTGGATATATCCTTCTCTAATATGATTTGACCCTCTGGAAGATTATCGTATGGTGTTCTTACACATCTGTATCCAAGATGAAAGGGTTCTTTGTCTGTTTGAAATGTCTGGGTCAGACTGGAAAGACCCTCACATATGATCAGTTTAATACCTGAACACAACGATCTGTCAAGTGTTTTTTCATGATCTTTTGTTTTTATGGCTTGAATCTCAATTGAATAAGGATATTTTTCATCTGCGTTCTCCTTTCCACCTCGAATACCGATTAGCACCATTAGTGTCGTGTTCTTACATTTCAGTACCGTTACATTGTTATATACGCAAAACTTTACTCCACTTTGCCATAATGTCATATTATGTTTATTGATACATGTAGCAACAAGGCGATGGAAAATGCCAATAGGTAAAAATTCAAACACAAAACATAACGTAGATGAAACAGTACAGTTTTCGAGAATGCTTTTGGTGTACTGTTGCTTGTTCATGCATGGAACATACCATAGCGTTGGATTTAGTTCTGCAATCATATCTAAGTTAACCA
>WFKH01007768.1:49505167-49518466 GCA_016163765.1 Magallana hongkongensis | reverse complement strand
TGTGCAGTCTGTTTACATACAAACAGAAAACACGTGGTTTTGAGGGTAGACCTATTTGAAGCTAGATATTTTGAGAAAATGCCGTATCGTGTGCCCTTTTTATGGTGTTAGCTGATGGGATAGGTAACAAATAACATTTCCTCCGAATATTTTGTCATGAGAAATACAAACTGATTTTTAAGATTTTTTTTCCCTCTATATATAGTGTTATATAGTGAAAACAATAACCGGTGTGATACCTTGAAGGGCTGTATGTTGACATGTAAAAATGCATGTAGATGCCAGTTTTCAGTATTTTATGTCAAATTTTGATGAAAGAAATTATTTTATGCAGTCTGAAGATTGAAAAATGCTTTTAAAATTTTGTAATAAAAAAATATGAAAAATAATGAATTTTGGTGTGGAAAACACATAATTTTCAATATATAATAAAAAAAACCCTTAGGAAATGGATGATATGAAGTCAGTGGAGCTTAAGATTTTGGTTTCTGTATTCTAGATGCTGTAAAGGTGTGCAGATCAGTTGAACGCAGTCATAAATGATGCCCTCAGACTTTGTCGTAAGAGTACGCAGTGACTAGTTTTTCATCGAATGATCAATTTTGAGTTTACGCGCAAGTCTCAGAATTAAGCGACAAGTGCGAAACATTGCGAAGAAGAACACAAACATTTTATTGAGGGACAATTTTGACAAAAACTTAAATTTCTTTGATTTTAGCTCACCTTATGTGAGATTTGATTTCACTGCCTACAGAGCCATGAGTCAAGGAATGAGAGGATTTGGACAAATATGTGCAATGTTTATGTTTATTTTACATTGAATTTCTCATTGATGATATATTTCAGGCAAGAGCATGCTTAAACACCTTTTACATGATCACACAGATGCATATTTTGTGTAGGAAATAGGTTTCATGCCTTTAGTTAAGAAGGTCATTAGGAGTCAAGTATACATAATATCATCATGATTAAATCTAGGAGCTGTTCATGGTTTTCATCCTCAAGAACCAATGGATTTCACTTTACCTGAAAATGTTTTTATGCAATATAGCCAAAAAATCAGTTTCCACCCACATTTTAAGGGGAGTTCCTTATTTACAAAATACAAATACTGATATTTATGTTTGAATGACATAAGATATTGAGATATTAGTCAATGTTAGAATGTATAGAAGGAGATATTGCTATTTTTTATATGGTTACCCCAGTACACCTGTCATATTCTATATAATGAAAATCAAAATTTGAATGGAATCATGTCATGTAACATGTATGGGTACAATATAGATGCCCCACCCATATCTAGAACTATGAGGGTTGGTCTGATTCTTATTTTAGTATTGTGATATGGCATGCACTTTTGTTATTTCTCTTGTAAATATGCTTCAGAAATGCATTGCCTTATTGAATTACTCCTTCTATATGCTTATTGCTCTTGCTGTAAATTATCTAAGATGTGTCAATCATCATTGTTCAGTAATTCTCTTCAAATTCTATAGGGATGGCCTGATGAGGGGTGTAATTAAATGTGTCCAATTGAAATTTCATGGCTACTTTTGCTCTCCAGATAGAATGTTACATAAATCACAAAATGAAGTTGCATCCCAGTTGTTTCTTTTACATTCTTATCATCAAAGCAAGATTTATGGTTGTCAGGACAGATCTGAGCTCCATTACATGCTGATATCATTTGTGCTGTCCTGTGTTACCATGCTGCTTTTAGATAAAAGTGAGCATGGCAGTGTGTAGACAAGTAAACAGGCTTTACCTGATATATAAATTTACCAGATACAGATTTCAGTTTTTGCTGGATAATTCATAATATAGATATAAAATATATGAACAATAGAGGTTAATTTCTTCTTTGTTATGCAATGATTACATAATGAAGTGACTCTAATGAAATGTTTTTAATTTGATGTAAAGAAGAATGTATATACTCTGATTTGATACCAAGATGATTTTGTAATTCATTGTTTTAAGGATAAAAATTGGCCTTAGATCATGCATGTTTTCATGCTCCAAATGTGTTTCCTCTGTGCTATTTTCTTCAGTCTGAGTAAGGGAGATAAATCCTCAATAACTAAAGAAATAGAGGGAGCTTGATGACAGGGTTTTAGGGATTTGGTGACAGTTGAATGGGAATTCTCAGGTGCAAATTTGAAAGGGATCTGACATCTTTACAGTCCCTTGAACGGAGACAGCTGAGCATCTGGTTGAACGAGACTAGAGTTCATTATTGCATGGATCCATACAATTTTTGAAATATTTCGATTACTGATACATAGTTTGATGGAATCAATTCTATTTTTAAATATTACACAACATGATTCATAAAGGGTTTTCTAGAAATTCTTGTCGAAAAAGTCCGAGAATTCATATTATAAAAGTGTGCGTAATTCAAATACAGATTATAAAATACTTCCCAAGCAAAATAACATATTGTTGATTTTAAAATAAATAATAATCGATAAAATCAACTCCCGTCAGTACTTCAGTTCTTTGATTAATTATGTCATTTATCTAAAACATTTATGTTTTGTCAGTATAGATGTTGTATTTGTATGAAATAGAAAATTCATTTAAAAAAAGAAAACTAAAGCACAGTACGATACGCAACTATAGGGACTTGCCATGCACTCATAGCTACATGTAGTGATCGTCATCATTATTTCAACTGTTATACGCGAATGAAATTCTCTACCTCTGAATTTTAGAGCGCTTAATTCACTCAATACCTTCACTCATGCTATCACCTCTGACGTTAATGTTTCAAACGCAAAAAAAACCTCCACCACCATATTTTTTATTTTGGAGACAGGATTCAAAATATAACTCAAAGTTCAAATAATTGCATATTAAAATGTGACTTATTCAAATAAAAGATTTGTCCTTTATGTACACGTGGAAAGGTTAAACACGCATATCTTTTTTTTCTCATGTACTAAATATGCTGAAGCCAGAAATTAGTTATTTAATAATGTTTTTAGCATTGGCGATATAAATATTGTTATTCTTTGGGGAGATGACATACTTCGTAATACTGTGGATGATCACTTGTTTTCCTCATAGTGTAAAATTTTAAGGGATTTTTCTTAATTTTTCAAAATATATTCAGTGGCCATTAGCTCAAAAGTAGATCATTAACCTATTTCTAATTGAAAAATAACACCACAACCAAAGGTCTATATAAATTTTTTTTATTCTGAGAAAACATTATACTTAAAGATTATGACTAATTAAGCGTAGGAAATTTTGTATGGTTTTTGATATGCATTACGAATGCCTTGATTTGTGAAAAAATGGTATATGAACTTTCATTATCGTTTGATATATAACTCATGTAAGATTTCAAAGGCAGAGTAAATTATTCATGAGTGATTTTTACATTAGTCACTGGAAATCAATCTCTAATATTGTCCTGAAGAAAAACAGATCTGTAAAAGGATAAAGGCTAAAAATGAGTTTTAGTATTAGTATTGATAATGAATAGCTTAAAATTACTTGACTGCATGGTAATACTTTTTTAATGGAGGGATGATCCATGAGCACATGGGTCAGTCGTCTTAGACGTCATGCCACTAACAGGTCAGTTGTTCAAGCCCGATGTGGTCACCCAATGTTGTTTGCTATTACTTTTGACTTATAACAATGAAGGCACTTTATCTTCATCGTCTCAGTCCACCCAAATGGAATCGGGAACATGTTTACGGTAAGAGTTAACCTGTGATAGACTGGTGTCGCATCTGGGGGTGAGGGGCAATGACTCTCATCCACTTAGTACCACGGATAATGTGTATAAGTACCCGTCTTTGGCGCCTTCATGGCTCGGAGAGAACTTAAATGAACGGATGTGGTCAATCGGTCTCTATGCGGCGTCGACTAAAAACTTATTCAAAAGAGTGCATTCTATATTGGTCGAAACATCATCAATGAAAATAATTTTACTTTATTACGCAAATATTAAAAAAATATGATATCTTATATTCACACATTTGAAATTTTATATACATGTGTATAACATTTTTATCTTATATTGATTAATTTAGCCTATAAATCGACAGTAATATCATTAATACCAGAAATTCCACAAATCATACAAATCTATAAGATACACATGCGAATAAAACATTTCCAGCAAACGTAAGATAAAAGGAAGGATTGATTTAAAACAGAAGCGGATCCAGAAATATTTAAAAGAGTAGGGATTTGGATATATGAAGTACATGTACGCTTGCTGGATTTTTCAGAGGGAGGGGGATTGGGGCTGCATAGACACTCCAGCTGTGTTCAGGAGGTCCAGGCAGCGATGCATTCAGAACCTCCTAATTTTTTTTTAGATTTAAATAAGTATAAACGAAACCGTGAAATTAGCCTCTGCATTAGTGTTCCCATACTCCTTGAATGCCCAGATTACAAACAAAAGATACAAACATATGTTTACAGCAAACCTCCTTTTGATGTAAAATGTGCATGTACGTGTAGGTTATCAAAAAAATTTCCTACATGTTTGGTTGATACGATGCTTTAACTCTGGTGTTGAAAAAAATATAAAATATATCTTCCTCCTTCCATCCCCATATTACACTCTTTCACACTTCAATTTTTTTTCTTATCCCTTTCTCTCCCTCTCTTTTGTTTATTTTTTGAGGGAGGGGGTTTTCAAAAAAAGGTGGGAGGGTTGCACTCCCTTAGAAAGAAACCCAGTTAGATAAGAAAATCTAGGATTATTATATCATACCATAAACATGCACATTTGATGATAAAAAAAAACCGGGAATATGTTTTATAGTGAACCTTTAGAAAAATAGTGTTGTGAAATAATCGATGTTTCCGAGTCCGATGTTTAATATCCCCTTTATAATGAAAAGTGCATTTTATTTAGGGTCCCATTTCTCAAAAACTGGAGATGATCACTTCACCATATTTTCACAAAGGTAGAAGTATACAACTAGTAGATGACCGTGAAAATTCAGCCCCCAGGGTAGGGGCCCTCGATGTTTCCGAGCCCGATGTTTTAAAAACCCATTATAATGAATACACATGTAGTACATTTTATTAAAATTGAGGTCCCATATCTCAAAAACTAGAGATGACCACTTCATCATATTTTCACAGTGTTAATGGTATACCACTAGTAGATGAGCCTGAAACTTTTAGCTCCCAGGGTAGGTGTCCTCGATGTTTCCAAGCCGATGTTTAAAACCCCATTGTAATGAATAGTGTTCTATAAGTAATGGCCCGAATCTCAAAAAATCTAGAGATTTGTTTATTTTTTTTTTTTACATTGGAAGTAGTATATCACTAGTAGATGACCCTAGAAATCAGGCCCAAAATATGAAAAATAAATTTTGAAATACGAACTGCTTTCTAGAAATCAGTTCATGTTTTAATTGCGAATAGCGAACTGCGAACTGCAATCCAAAAACCGACTGCCGCAGAGAATGTACATGTTTAGATGTCTGTTACTAAGAATCTTGCAATTTAAAGCTGGGTGTACATATTTTTCGTTCTTTATTTTCGAGGTCTGTTGCAAGCGAGCTGTTCCTTTTTATTGCTGTTTGAATTCATAAATATTTTATGTTCGTTTGAAAGGGTGAATTAGAACTTCAGTCGAAACTTCATTTTATCCCTGCATAGGTAGTTACAATGGAGAGTATTGCGGTATATCACTCTTCTGCTGGTACATTCTTTTGGTGTGCTATGATAAAAGCTAAACTGATTTTGGAAAAGTCGACATTCGTAAGTACATTATTGTTTGAGCTAAGCTCCGAGTCGCCAGCCATCATACATTCATCATATTTTTTTCTTTTTACCGTTTATATAAGGATCACAAGTTAGTACTAGTTTAAAATAAAACTATCAAAGAAAGACATCAATTTATCAGTGATAATCAAAACTGACAGGTTACAGATTGACTTTTGACATGTTTTGAAATGTCGTCACAATTACGCAGGTGTGAAATTATGATTACGTTCATTACTGATGATTATTTACACGCCGATTATTGCCACGCTTGCTAAACATTAGCATACATGCCATTAATAAATAATCAACCGGTTTTGTTAATGTTGGGGTGGGGTTGGAGAGAGAATGTGTTTTTTTTGTAAAAACATACATGTATAATATAAGATAATTATTTGAAAACTCTACTCCATGTATAATGTACGTAAAAACTTTATAATAAACAATTTATTTTTAAAACCGTTATCTATTATAAACATAGATGATCACAGATTACAGAGCTCACCGAGACGAGACAACACCTTTATGAGACCAGCTAATAATAATATATGTATATGAAAGTCGTTGTTAATGATCTCTTATATAAAGTTATATCAAAGGATATTGTAGCGTGGTTTAACTCAATATCATATGATATCAATACAATATTAATCAATACACTACCATACAAAACAATATTGTATCATATGATAATAAATAATATCGTGCAATTTGATATCACATATAATATAATACTGTATAATATCATGATACAATATGATATTGTATCATATAATATGATATGTATCATATTGTATGATATGCTATTATTAGATATTTTATCATATGATAGGAAATTGTATCATGTAATATGATACGATATTGCTAATATGATATGATATTAAATAATATACTATAAAATCAAATTTAAATATGATATTTTATTTATTGATAAGACATTGTAATATGTGATATGATATTTCACCAAATGATACCGTATTGTAGAAATATGTAATAATTATGATAATGTATCATATGATATGATACCATTTTTTAAATGTAATATCACAACGTATCATATATGTTGTATCATATTATATTTTATCATATGATATAACATTGTATCATGGCACATGATACAATATTATATGATACAATTTCATATAATATCATACAAGATTATATAATACAACATTATATCATATGATACAATATCATAGCATTTGATACAATATCAAATAATACAAGATAATATAATATGACACATATATCATATGGTATAGAGATATTCAAAATCACTCTCTGTATTTGAAGCTGCCTCTGTGATTCATTTACATGGTTAAATCAACCATGCAAGTTTGAAGTGGTACTATTATTTATATTAACATGTGACCTGCTCCAAAAAACATAGTTAAATTAACGATGCAGGTTTGATAAGTACTATTTTTTACATTAAAATGTGACCAATTCCAAAAACATTAACCTCCTCTAGCATCCGAGACTTATGGCTCAGATTCAGCATCCAAGGCTGTGGAGTGTATCAGTATCACAAGATGCATAATATATCTAAATTTGGTACAGACTAAACCAATAATAACTAAAATTTCTCTATCAAAAGGCACCTGCCTCAAAAACTTTAACCAGTTCCTAAAACCTTAAACTCATCCAGCATCCGAAACCCATGGCTCAGATTTAGCATCCAAGGCTGTGGAGTGCATCAGTATCACAAGATGCACCAGCCATGCAAGTTTAGTAAAGACAAGACCAATATAACTTAGATACAGTCATAAAAGGGTACCTGCCTCAAAATCTTTAACCAGCTCCAAAAACCTTAACCACCTCCAGCATCCAAAACCATAGCCCAGATTCAGCCTTCAAGCCAGTCAAATGCATAAGTATTATAAGACACACCATCGATACAAGTATGGTAAAATTTGGACCAGTAGAAACTGAGATATGGTCATTAAAGGGCACCTGCTCCAAAAACACTAACCCCATCCAGCACCCGAAATCTATGGCTCTGATTAAGCATTCAAGTCCGTCAATTGTATAAGTATCATAAGACGCACCATCCGTGCACGTTTGATGAAATTAGGATCAGCAGTAAATTAGATATGGCCATCAAAGGGCACCTGCTCCAATAACTTTAACCTGCTTGAAAAACCTAAACCTCCTCTAGCATCTTTATAGATTCATAGCCCAGATTCAGCATCCATGTCTTTAAAGTCCATCAGTAGGTCCACATGTATTATTTCTGCAAGTTTGGTGAAGACAGGACAAGTATTACATGTAACTTATATACAGGACCTGCTCCAAAATCTTTAACCATGTCAGACGCCGACGCCGGGGGTGTAGCAAAAGCCCCCCCCCCCCCCCCCCCCCCCCGACCTCGTCTCGGTGGACTAATACTGTTTGAATTAATAAACTGTTTTCTAATTTAAAAAAAAATGAAAACTCATGAGCAGAGTAAATGTTTATTTTTTTTCAAACTGGATATTCATCTTATCAGTTGTTATCATGCATCAACATTTATTGTAAAACATTTTGATAAACAATTACATATCTAAACTTTTCTACATTTCTTTTACAATTAGAACATGTTTTTTTAAAACATAAACTAGCAGTACAGTCGCAAAAAATACAAAACACGAAGCTGCCGCTTCTTTTGATTAAGTCTGTGATTCAAAGAGGAACACAGTGTTGAATTTTCATCTACATGTAACTACTAATACTTCAAATATTTTTCAGTTAATTAAAATTGAATTTGAAAGAAAAAACACATATATTAGTAACTGATCAGTCAACAGCATAGGATGACACTGAGAGATGTTAAAAATGTGAAATATTGACCAATATGCAAAATAAAAAAATAGTAATCTATTCTTTGGTGAATGAAAATCAATCCAAACTACACGATAGAACATATTCTTAATAATTTTGTTAAACAAGAGGCCCATGGGCCAAATCTCTGACCTGAGCAACAATAGCCATACTGAAATCAGATTTATGGAGTCATATACAAATATCTGGACAATGTAGTAGAATAAAGATATATAAAAAAGATTTTCAAATTTTTCTTCAGATATCATTATGTTGAACATTGAGCCACTTTTGAACAGGATGATTTCAAAGTCATATCACATAATGAGTATAATTAAAGTTCCCAAGAAGATCTTAAACAAATAAATAATTTGCGTAGAATTTTCTCAATATGTTCCTAGGTAAATAATCAACCCACTATTTTCTATGTAAAAATTGCCCCTTCCCACATTGTTGCCCACCTTACCCCCAGGGATCATGACTTGAACAAACTTGATTCTATCCTACCTGAGAATGCTTCCACACAAGTTACAGCTTTTCTGGTAAATTGGTTTTTGAGAAGATTTTTAAAGATTTTTCTCTATATATTCCTATGTAAGAATTCAACATCCCATTATGGCCCCACCATACCTCCGGGAATCCTTATTTCTACCCAACCTGAGGATGCTTTCACACAAGTTATAGCTTTTCTGGCCAATTGGTTTTTAAGAAGATTTTTGAAAGATACCAACACATTTTCAATCATTCTTAATTATATCTCCCTTTGAAAGAGGGCAAGGCCCTTCATTTTAAAAAACTTGAATCCCCTTCACCTAAGAATGCTTTGTGAAACGTTTGGTTAAAATCGGCCCAGTGGTTCTGTAGATGAAGTCGAAAATGTAAAAAAGTTTACAGAGAGACAGACGGACGGACGGACAGACGGACGGACGCCGGACAAAAATTGATCAGAATAGCTCACTTGAGCTTAAACTCTGGTTTATGTCGATGTAGTCTATAAACAATGTTATCAATAATCAACAAAAGTAACAATGATTTTAATTGTTCAAAAATAAGTTGTTGTCTCTGGGGATTTTTTCCTCGGAGAAAATTAAGTTATTAGTCAAAAAATCTAATCATCTACTCGGCAGAATAAATTTAAATACATCTACCGTTCTGCAGTATTAACAAACCGTTAAAAAAAAAAAAAGATGCATATATTTAAAAATGCAAATCAAATTTATGAGTTAATTATGCAGATAGTATTAAATTTTAATTTTTTATCTTTTTCTGACAGATAAGAAAGCAAATCAACATTATTACATCTATATGAGTACATGTATATGAAATTTTCATATTCATACACTTCATACATTAGGGAGCTTTAATTTACATTAGGGGAAGTTTAAATTTGATATAAAAATGGTTTTACTTCCACATAGCACCAACCAAATTGTAACTAACACGCAAAAACACTTTAATTAGGCTAAAGAAAAGTGGTGTGCATATTGCATATTTAAACATAAATTTTTAAACTCCTAACATTAAAATACATGCAAAGTCCAATTATTGACTTATAAAAAGCAATACTTAAGTAACAATCCCGAGCATATCTACACAAACACATTAAAAATTCTTTTTTTTTACATTTGAAAAAGAAAAATCCCTTGTATGCAAAAAATTGATTAAAAAAAATAATAGGATTTGAAGGATTTTTATTGGCTCAACAAGCTGAGTGTAATGTATGAAATGTGGTAATAACGAACAGTGCTAAAAAGTCAACAGTCTAAAGAAAAAATACAAAACAGGAGCAGAGCAAACACGGACCCTTAAAAACTTAGAGGTAAGAAAAATCTATAAAGAAAGTGATAAGTGTTTAAAAACATTTAGTTTTTATGTTAGAACCCAAAAACTCATTTTTTTACCGTCCCACAACAAAGTTCAATTTCAGCACATGGTAAGTGATCATACAGCAGGTGCATAGACATGAACAATGACACGTGACATTGATCATTTGATGATGTCTTCGGACACCTCCACGAGATCATCCTGTGTCACTCCCTTGGCGGCCAGTTCCTCCAGCACTCGGTCAAGGTATGCGGGATCCGGGTAACGAAAGCTAAAATCAGTAAATGTTGCTTTTTATCCTTGTATTCATGAATACTTTAGTTAATCCACACCCTTTTCCCTTCCACCAAATCTAACACGAAAATACACAAATCCTACATATGAACATTTAACATGGTGCACTAGTAGATACTGTAAAATAACATTTTGAATTCCAAATAAGTTTAAACATGGGAGTAAACCATAAAGAAAGAATAACCAATATCATTTGTAAAAGTCACATGCTACATATGCATGAAATGTAAGAATCAAGATATCTTTGTACGTGTATGAAGAAATTTGACATGATAAGAAGTATCTTACAGAGATTCAATTTTTTCTTCAATAATTAATATAAAAATAAACGTACTTTTCTGGGCCTCCTGATATAGAACTTATATGATGAATGCCATTCAAAGTAACACAGTTATCCATCCCTGTTGTTCTGGAGCGTCCTACTGTAAATACTAATCTCCTATTAAATGCCACTCGTAATAGCCTTGCTACTATGCTACCCTTTTCATTGTCAGGAAGATAATATGTTCGAGATGTTCCATAATATCTTTGTCCTGGGTTTGGGTGTTCAACCTAAAAAAAACCCAATAATAAACCTATTGAATTCTGTGGTCAATCTCTAATCTGAGAGAGAGAGAGAGAGAGAGAGAGAGAGAGAGAGAGAGAGAATTTTTCATGTACCCATTGTGTCCCATCAGAAAAGGAGAAGTAACCTTGTATGAGTCCTTTTTCTGCAAAGCCAGGAAGCTTTTTGTGTTTTTTTCGATTGATCTCCATATATCCATCTGGTTGATTTCCTATGATTTTCCCATACATCAATTTAGTAACGCATACATTTTCATCCACTTCCATACGTTCTTCATTTTGACACTGATTTGCTAATATTTTGTCCGTTTGCTCTTTTGCTGTCTGTTCTTTTACCATGCTCGTTGTAATCTATAAAATTCATCAAAATAAATGAAATACAATGTAACCTAGATCAAACACCACTGAAATTTAACAAATCAGACACAATCTCATGATTTACAATATATGCTATGAACTAAATAGATATTTTGTATTTGTTCATATGTGATTTACCGAAAGAATGTCATTTTTGCTGTTTCTTTCTCTCTCTCTCTCTTTCTCTCTCTCTCTCTCTCTCTCTCTCTCTCTCTCTCTCTCTCTCTCTCTCTCTCTCTCTCTCTCTCTCTCTCTCTCTCCCAAAATTTACTTTCACTATATAAGGACCGTACAGTATAAAATATTCAAATAGTCAAAAGTTTTTCCAATATGATTGTATAAACTAATGTACGAGATATGTCACGTATGTACATGCATATGTTGTGAAAGTGGAAAATTCAATTGAAAAAAAAAGAAAAAAGTTAAAAACGAAGTCATCATCAACGTGTTGCATACTGCATACAGAAAGTCGAGAACAGGGGTCCTTTACAGTATTGCAGTGTACTTGACGGTTTGTTATAGATCTGATTAGTTATAAAGTTTATTTTAGACAAAATGCATGTGTCAGGTAAACAGCATTCGGTCTAATATAATGTCATTTTGTCTCTGCAATTATCTTTTCTCAAACAAGTATTTGATATAGGTATTGTCCGATCCTGAGAGCAGTTTGGGTAAAAGTATAATGTACATTGAAAAAAAAAATGGCAGCATTACATTCTTAAATCACTTTGGAATTTAAAAGCAGACTTGATCAAAGTCTATTAGAATCAATCACTCATGCCTGTAGTCATAAATATGTTTCAATAGAACTATCACTATAGGACACTAAAAGGCATCTAGAGTGATGTTTCATGTGTATTGCACTTAAATCAGTAAAAATCAATAAAATAATTAAATATGTAAATAAAATATAAAAATAAAATTGAGGCCAAAAATTTTTGTAGAGGCCAAATTTGAGGCCAGGCTAAAATTTTTGGGTCAAGCCAAATTTGAGACCAAAAGTCCTCTTTTAAAAAAGTGTTTGTTTTTGTTTATGTGTTTGCCATCTTTTAATTACAAGAGCTGGCCACTTTGTTTATGGTTAAAACAACGCAGTCGAATTCCAAACCTCTCCTCCCATGGGAACATTTTAAAGTTTACAAGTAGAAAATTGAATTTACAAGGAGCCCCTCCCCCCACGTCTTTGGAAGCAGATAAAAAATTATAGAAAAGAATTCCTAAATCCCCACCCCCTCACGCATTAGGATTTTGAAAACTGGCGAAAAATATTTTTCTTTTTTTTCTTTTTGCTTGTTCTGATTTAGGATTAGTCCTTCCCATCCCCTTTAAAAAACTATGCTGCGTGCCTGTACTTACACAACTTTAGTGAGCATATAATATAACAGTAATATTTACACGCGATTCGCTGTCTTATGTGTACCTGCAACATAAGTCTGTTGGTGTGACGGTTTTGTTTGGTTATCAGACATTCAGTGTAGCTAAATAGAAAAGATACTAAAACATCAGCTTTATTTGTCGAAATTTCACATCTGTCTTCTGGGTTTTTCCTTCTAAAAATATGCAATACTTAGTCATTACTTAGGTTTGTCTATGAAATAATCTACTATAATAATGGGGCCTATTTAGCAAAGCGAGCATAATGCAAAAAGGGAGAGCATGCGAGCACATCATAATGCATATACATATGTACCTCCGGGGGGGGGGGGGGGGGGGGGG
>WFKH01007768.1:49471728-49500155 GCA_016163765.1 Magallana hongkongensis | reverse complement strand
CCCCCCCCCCCCCCCCCCCCACCCCGGATATTCGCAAAACATGAATGCTACACGTACCGCCTTTAATTTCTATAATTTCTATGTAGTTTATAAGTGAGGTCAAAATTTTATGGGGGTCAGTGTGGGGGGTACTAGATATACAGGTCTGGAATGGTTTGCTACTGTAGAAAAAGGACTCTACTTGTCATAGAATACTGACCCTGGGTCAGTTTTCTCCGTAGAAATTTGACTCCCGGATCAATATTCTACGGGGGGCACTTTTCGTCGTTACACCGGAACTCCTAAATACAATTTTGATTTGTACATAGAATTGATCTTAAAATCTAAAATTATGATTGTTGAGCAAATTGAAAAAAAAAATGAAAAGATTTATTTTCATTCATTCATACAATTTTGTATCATTAGAGGGTGCAACTGCAACGCTTAATGATATAAAGTTTGTATCATTAGCGGTTGAGGGTGTCGATATTTGCTTGTTTCATTAAGCGTTAAGGCTGCTGTGCATTTGTAACGCTTAATGATACAATTCTATCATTAAGCGGCGATTTATCATTAACGGTTGTTACATAGCTTTCCATGAAACATAATTTCATTAAAATAAATTTCCGTTGACTTTAGTTGTTTGTTAACGTTGTGAAATACGCAGTGACGGCTACGCCTTTCTTTTTTTCGACAGAATAGAAAACCAAACAAGTGTGTTGGCAGTTTTTTGTCATGGCTTTACTTATTTATCACCATAAATTGAATATTATACAAAATATACAATGATAAAGACACAGTGATGATAGAGAGCCTTTTAGTTCAAATATAAATTAAGGGGAGTTGCCAAATTTTTAATAACAATCGTGAGGTTACAGTTGATGAGATGTTATGAGATTATAGATGCTATTATAGATAATATGCACTTCTACTTAATGACATCATTAGCCTTTTAGTCAGGGATAAAATCAAATTTTTTTGTTTGCAGTAAACATGCCCAATATAAAATATATGAAAAAAACCCAATAATTTAATCTAATCCGTATGGTATCAATCATATTTTTTTGGGGGGTGAGGGGGTGGTTTTATTTCATTTATTCGATATTTTATCAAACGAAGTTAATCACTTCCTCGAGCTCACCAAAATAGATATATCAAAAAGCCTTCTGAAAGATGATAATCCAAAATGAAGCTTTACAGGCGACATATGTGCCTTTAAAGTGTTCTTTGCAAAACTGATTCAGGCTGAGAGGTTTACGTTATATATGTACACCTTTAATTAGCAGAGATCAAACTGGAATCATGAGAGAAAGATGTAAAAAAACAAAAACTCATTACTACACAAATCAACCATCAAAAAAAAAAGATATAAAATCTCTCATTAATCCAAAAAATGAATAATTATATACCTACCAATCCTGCTAAACTGTTTAATAGAACTTTAAACAAGAAATATTTTTATCGTTTTTCATTAAAAAAAACTAGTATAAACAGTGCAGTTTGTAAATGGTCGACTACTTCTAATTTATTCTCTGCTAAGAAATTAAACTACATTGTAAATAGGGATATCAGTTCATCAAAATAAGTCCAGTTGAAATTATGAAGAAATCAAAGTACTGAAGTACTGACGGGAGTTGATTTTATTTTAAAATCAACGATATGTTATTTTGCATGGCAAGTAGTTTCCTATATCTTATATGTATTTGACTTACACACATTTTTATAATATGAATTATCAGACAGGAATTTCGTGAAAACCCCATAGGAATCATGTATATATTCAAAGAATTAATTCCATCAAATTACGTATCAGTAATCGAAATTTTTCTGAAAAATTGTATGGATCCAAGCAATTCGTACAACCAAACGCTCAGCTATCTCCGTTTATCTCCGACAAGCAAGAGAGACTCTCTGCGTGTCGGAGATTTACGGAGACAGCCGAGCATCTGGTTGAACGAGACTATATTGAACTCTGGCGTAGGAATACATAAAATGTACGACTACAAAAAATATATAAATTGTTCGTACCCTTTAAAATCTGACTATTTACAAGGTATCTCTAAATAAGTTTCCTTATAAAACAATGTTTTAGAATACATTACATCGAATATATCGATCAAGAACTAAATGTTGTCAGCGGTGTTGATTTGTGCTTAGGTCCAAACACTGTTTCACTTTCGGTTTACCCGAGTAACTGCATAGGAGAGTTGATTAAAATCAACTCCCAAAAATGAATATCACAGTATATCTCTCTCTTTCTTTCTCTTTCTCTCTCACAATATTTTGTTTAAATAAAGCATTCACACGGCTTTATTCATGTAATGAAATGTAATTAACCAGTTTAACTACACAGAACAAAACAGGTTTTTTTTTAATATTTGACTTTAAGCAGTATTGATATTGCTATTGAAACACAACTTTCGTTTTCAGATTTCAAATTTCGAAGAAAAAATAGATGTTATTTTGTGTAATTTGTCATAACTTCAAACAAATAGTTACAATGCTTAATGCCATGGTTGACCGACATTATCCTGTGTGTAAAGTTTGCTCTACCTTGTCCCCGACATATGTTGGATACAAAGAGAGAGGACAGATTAACTGTGCTGCTTGTTGTAATGATGCTCCTGGAAACGATGGTCCATGTGATGCACACTAAATGTGGACTTGGTAAGAATTAGACGATTCTAGATTCTAGATATGAAAAACTTTAAATGGAATATAAGGGAATTAAAGAAGGCATATTACTTTATTAGCTAAACTTATACTTCATTTATTTTGTGAATTAAGGTAAATGTTCATTTTAAGTAATAAAATCAGGGCATTGAGTTATTGCACGCAAGTTTTTGATGTCCTACTGAAGGATGGATTTCTGTCATATTTTTTTTCGGATTTTCTGAAAACTTCCAAATCACACCGTTTATATAAGTTCACCACCCTACACTTTTAATGTAATGCAACTTCTG
This sequence comes from Magallana hongkongensis, assembly GCA_016163765.1. Classification (NCBI taxonomy): domain Eukaryota; kingdom Metazoa; phylum Mollusca; class Bivalvia; order Ostreida; family Ostreidae; genus Magallana; species Magallana hongkongensis. The sequence continues at coordinate 49,497,213 of WFKH01007768.1, read as the reverse complement.
TCCAGCATGATGCCATGTTAAGGTCACCACTTCCAAAAATATGATAAAGAATAAGTCTGTCATTGCAAACCTTCAATTACATATCAAGACAATTGAGCTTGAAATGATATGGTGTTAGTGTATAAAATATAAAAATAACAAAGCAGTCAGAAATATTCAATGAAAAGGGATGTCAATCGCTTGTCTAGCAAATTTATAGCCTTTGGTCTATGAAAATTAATTAGAACTAGACACGATCTTATTGCGAGCAACGAGGAGGTCTTCCATCCAATATTTGCACTTGATCTCCGTTAGTGAAACATATCTAGAAATGGAGTGGGATCTGGATGCTCTTCAAAATGTTTCCTATACTTGAGATAAAATGATCAAAATTTTGCTCCTATAATATATTACAAAATATTTTAAGGTAAATTGCTGTTACTGAAAAACTTGAGACCCCTCTAAGTCCCTAATTTGAGGGATCAGCCCCCTTTCTTTCATATCAGATAAAACGTCTTTTGAATTGAATACATTTTGTTAAAAAGTGTTCACAACTTCGATACCATTCTTGGAATATCGGGAAGAGATCGACTGCTTCTATAATGTATCACAAAATATTTCACAATTAAAAGTAATCATTAAACTACTTGAGAGCCCTCTCGGCCTCCAATTTGAAAAGCAAATCCCTTTTTCTTGGTGTCAAAAGGAAGTTCTTGTCATTTTAAACTCATTTTGTTCAACAAGTGGTTAGAAATTATATACCGCTTTCGAGAAATCTGGAAAAAAGAATGTTTAACGGGCAGACACTATAAGTCCTGTTAGCTATAGTCTGTCCCAAGTTATTGCTTCCATCACTTTTTGATGATTTTTAATAAAAATACACATACCTGTGAAAGAAGTTGAAATCGATGAAATGGAAAATATCCAAGATATCTTCATTGACAAATTATCCCTTTTCAATTATAAAAGTTTACAGGGAAGAAAACAAATTTCTTACGGAGATTTATAATGGGAAATGTTTACACCACCATTCGGAAGTACTCGGGACACCTCGCGCAATTTTTCAACGTTATCATCCGGGCTTATTAATGGCTGATGCAATTCAAAATCCCCGTAGACTTTCTATTTTGGGATGTGTATTGAAACCTGAAGCGGTAGAGGGGTCGTTTCAAAACAGATAATCTGGACATTTTTCATATTAGTGGATGAAAGTAGTTTGAGCATAAAGGTATTTATTATTATCGAAATATCAAGCGAAAAGTGGTGGAAGCAAAAACTCGGAACAGAGTATAGGGACCGAATAACAAAATTAAAAATAAGGTTGCATATTGTTTAACACATTATTTTGAGCATCTTTTGTTCAATACTACTTTTCAAAATTTTTCTCCATTTTGAGATATTGATGATTAAAATTTCGGACATCTGGCCCCTTAAAATCCCTAATCAGGTAACAAAGGAGTAAACAATGATGGTGTATAAGTAAATAACATTACAATGAACATAATTGCTTCTAAGACATAATAAAAAAAAATTTCACAGTTAAAAGTTACTAATAAAAGTCTTTAGAGCCCTCTCAGCCCCTAATTTTGAAGGGCCAGCCTCCTTTTCCTTGATATCAAATGAAAGCTATTGATTTTACAATTTTTTTTGTTTTACAAATTATAACAAAATACTTTCGAGAAAAGAGATATTCAAAGAAAACCACAAAAAAAATCACGAGGCGAGCTTTTGCGCTTTTAGTCACAGAACAATGAAAATGCTTACGTTACATCCACAATCCTAGGTCTACAAGCCCTGAAAATTTAAACCAAATATCTTTTTCCCCAAGGGAGAAAATCCACGGATACGCCTACCCTCTAAATATCGTTAAACGTCAATATCTCAAAAAACGGAAATGACGTCATCAATACAAAAATTTTCCAATACGGTTCAGATCAATATCAATACATTTTGAAAGTTTCATGAAAATCGGCCGAGCCGTTCCCGAGAATTTAGGTTCACAAAAATGCGTAAGAAAAAAAATTGGGGGGGGGGGGGGGGGGGGGGGGGGGTGTTGTGTGGGTTTTTTAACGTACGGCAAATTAAAGATCAAAGCTTTCAGTTTCCTTAAACTCCCTAAATACGTTATGAGTTTGTGTGGCAATGATTTTTTCTGATAGTTATTTTTACGATCAACAACTTTGCTTATATAACGCATTACAAAATCTTCATGGTTTTAAGTTATTTATAATAGACTTTACGTGTGTCTTGGCCCCTAATTAAACCTTTTTCTTGATTTCCTTGAAAAAGTCTAAAGAATTCATACGTTTTTTGTTCCTACGCCTATCTAAAATTGTTGTTCATTTTTGAGATAAAAATGATTGAATATTTTAGGGACCAGCCCTCTGGACCCCTAATGGGGACAGACATTTTTTTGATTTGTGAAATCGATCAAAATCACCCATGCAGACATTTTCTCTTCAAGAATGCGTAATGAAATATGTTTCCTTCTTTATATATATTGAGTCAAAGTCTAATGACTTTGATCCCTAAAAATCCCAAACTGCATAATAATTCGGCACAAGAATGATTTTTTCTGATAGTCATTGTTACGATCAACAACTTTGCTTATAAGCATTTCCAAATCTTTATTCAATCTTAATCTATTTGTAATAGACTTTACGAGTTTCTTGGTCCCTTATTAAAGGGTAAAGCCCCTTTTCTTTGATTTCCCTGAAAAGTTCTGAAGAATACTAACATTCTTTGTTCGTACATCTATCTAATATTGTTCATTTTTGAGATATAAATGATTGAATATTTAAGGGACCAGCCATCTAAACATAAATGGGGACAGACATTGAGGTTTTGATTAGTGGAGTCGATTAGAATCATTTATGCAGACATTTTCTCTTCAACAATGCGTAACAAAATATGTTTCCTTTTCTTGATATATTTAGTCACAGTTTAATGACTTTAGCACCTAAAAATCCTAAAGTTCGTAATTATAGGTCGCAGAAATGATTTTTTTCTGATAGTCATTGTTACGATCAACAACTTTGCTTCTATAATGCATTACAAAATCTTTATCAATTTTTCAGTTATTTGTAATAGACTTTACGAGTGTCTTGGCCCCTTTTAAAAAAACGCCAACCCCTTTTCTTGATCTCTCTGAAAAGGTCTTAAAAATACTAGCAATTTTTGTTTTAACACATATCAAAATTTATTATTCATTTTTGAGATACAAATGATTTTAAGGGACAGCCCTCTAGATCCCTAATGGGACAGACATTGGTGTTTTAATTAGTGGAATTGATTAGAACCATCAATGCACACATTATCTTTTCTGCAATGCTTAACAAAATATGCTTTCTTTTCTAGTAATTTGCGCCAAAATTTTAGGACTTTGGCCACTAAAAATACAAAATTACGTAAGAAATGGGTGTGGCATTAATTTTTTTAAAAACAAATATTGTTACGATGAACAACATTGCTTCTATAATGCATTACAAATTTTTTTATTGTTTTTAAGTTATTTTTTATAGACTTTACTGGTCTCTTGGCCCCTAATTAAAGGGGCCAGTACCTTTTTCTTAATTTTGTTGGAGAGAAGGTTGTTATTTGACCACTTTTGTTATATAATTAAGTCATAACATAATGTCAAATGATAAAAGATACAGATCAAAACGTATGAAAATTTTAATACAGAATTTGTACCCATTTTTGTGCCTAAACGAGCTCCAAAAAAGGTGCCACTTGTAAAAAACAACATAATAGTGCAAAACTTCAAACTATAGTCTACCTATCCTGAAAAGTCATATCTGTGATTAATTTTTAAAACAGCTCTGCACAAAATAGGTCGTAAAGAAATTACAAAATCAGCCTCAATGGGGACCGGAAATGACGACAACAAACATTTCAAAAACATATAAAATTCAGATTAAATTTAATCATCTGTAAAAAAAAATTGTATAGATCGGTCGAATGGTTTCCGAGAAATCGCGTGTTAAAATGTAGATTCCGAAACCGGACTCTCCGGACAATGATTTTCCTCGTAAAGCTAGACTAGTATTCCGGAAATCTGTACTCGTTTTTAAGGAAATGCGTGACGAAAGAAAATTCATTGCAAATGATTGACCTTTATTTTGATCCCAATGATATTTCCGGGGGGGGGGGGCTAGATTAGCATGTCCTCTATCATTCCTAAAAATTTCAGCTTTCTATCTATATTCGTCTCCGAGGAGATGCGTGGACAAGAAGTCAAGAAAAAATAATATTTGGGGATAAGTCCAAACTGGAAGTGATTTTTGCAAAATCTAAAAGGATGTATAAACTTCAGATGATAATATATTGATGCTGAAAATTTGACAAAAATGGGACGACCCATTTTTGAGAAATCTTTTGCACAAAAATTGTAAGAATAAAAACGTAAAAAAATAAAAAAAACTAGAGCAAAGTTTTGTTGCACAGAAACGAGTGGGTCTTCTGTTAACGTCGAAAATTTAGTTGGACGTTCCTGTAAAAAGCAGAATTCAAAAATCAAGAACAAGTGTGACTAAAACAAAAAAATTTAATTAATTGAATGCTTCTTGGTACAACTTAGAAAAAATCTAAATAATTCTTAAGTACAAACTAACAAAAATCTCAAAAATTCAGAAAATTTTCAAAAAAATCGAATATGTTCAAGAACAACATAACAATTATCGAAATATTTTTGGTACGAGTTAATTAAACTTTGAACTTTAAATTGTTTTTTAACCAAGAACGCAGAAGGAAATTTTCCGGAAACATCGATTTTTAACCCCAATATCTCTGTTATACATCGTTTGATTTTAAAACGGATTTCAGTTTTAAATTCAGGTTAATAAGTTAATTTTTGCCTCATGAATAATATATGTTTATTATTATTTGAGGGACCAGACATTTTTTCTTTACATCAATTGAAAGGTTTTGTAAAGATAAACATATTTTGTTCAACATGTGTTCAGGCATTTTTTTCGGTTCTAGAAATTTATGAATAACATTATTTTAGGGATTGACCCTTTAACTCGTTACCGGGGCCATGAAACAATTTTTTTAAGATGTTACTTACTGTGTCATATTGTAAAGAACATTATTTTGATCAACTTTTGTTCTACATTGATTTCCAAAATATTCTCCCTTTTCAGATATTAATGATTTTTTTTAATTTCTGGCCCCTTGAAACCCCCAATTTAGTAACATATGATGAAATTATGCTACTGTGTAGATTAAAAGCTGTACAATGAACATTTTTGCTTTTTTAATTAATAACAAAATATAGTGAACATAAACATACATGTATTTTGTTATACTAGTGTGCGGCAATTTTAACAGTTCGAGAAATTATCCGAGCAAAAGTGTATTCAGGACAGACCCTTTAACTCTTTACTGGGTCCATGAACTAAAATTTTCAGGTAGCATATTGTTCAGAACATTATTCTAAGCAATTTTTGTTCTACATTGCTTTTCAAAATATTTTTCTTTTTCTAGATATTATCAATTAAAGGTTTGGACTTCTTGCCCCTTAAAACCTTCTAAATACGACTTATTTGTTTTAATAATTGTACTGTAAGCTAAACAGCTGTACAATAAACATTTTTCTTAAATAATTTATCACAAATTATCGCCCAGTAAAGAGTTATAGACTTCAGAACCTCCTGAACCTCAAATAAGAGGGGCCAGCCTCTTTTCCTTGATATCAAATGAAAGGTCCTACAAATATAAATACCTTTTGCATTAAATGCTTTGACAAAATATTTGCACGTTCAAAGATACAGTACAAAAAGTGTTAAAAACTACCAAAACTTTTAATGCCAATTTTCAAGTTCGAGTGTGCTTCAATGCCTTGAGCATTTTTCATATTTCGTAACACGGAGGGCCTCTTTAGACTTTCATCTACATTCCTTGAAAATTTCATCATTTTATCATGATTATTTACGGTGGAGATACCTAGACAAAATGTTCCCCCCAAAATTACAAAATGTCATATAACACAAACCGGAAGTGACATTTAACAAAAGTAAACAAAACGAAGCGTCCTTCATAATGTAAAAGTCCAGAAAATTTCATACAAATCGATTTTGTAGGTTTTGAGATATTAAGCTCCAAAATACTCAGAAAAAGAATACTAAGAATATTGATAAAAAGAAACCGTAGAAAAACAATAGGGTCGTCCGTTGGAAACGAGCAACGAAGGGGCTTCCGTCCGATATTCGATGGCGATATGACATCGACTTTGATTTCTGACGACGAAACATGATGTGGAAAAGGGGTGTAGTCGTAATATGTTTCTGAGTTGCTTTTCAAGAAAGTTCTTTTCTTTAAAGAAAACTTATGGACTTCCAGCCCTTTACAATCCCTATATATATAACATGAGAAAAGTAAAGATCTATAGACTTTAGACCCCTCTTGGTCTCTAATATAGGAGGCCGATTCCTTGTTCTATATTATATAAGAGGCTTTATGATTTTTAAAATTCATCGTTCAACAAGTGTTTATAAATCTGTTAAGTTTTTTGGAAGGAAAGTTTTTGGAGCTGACCCCTTACCTCCTCTCTGGGGTCATTTAACGAAATATTTCGGTTGCATGTTATAAAGTTTATGAGCATAATCATTTGTACATTGTTTTTCAAATATTTTTTTTTTTTACATCTGGTCCATAAAATCCTCTAATTACGTAACATTTGAGAAAATCAGTATACAGCAAAACTCGAATATAACGAACACGGATATAGCGAATTTACGGCTATAACGAATTATTATTCATGTCCCGGCAAATTTCTTATATAAACCTATGGAACATTGATGTATATAACGAACACGGCTATAACGAATTTACGGCTATAACGAAGTAATTTTAAGACCCCCGTTGGCAAAATTTTAACGTATTTTATTATTTTTATAACGAATTTGTTTCCATTTCAAGTTTCATTGAAGATACATGCAATTTTAAGATGCATATATGAAATACTCAAATTCAAATAGTATACGGATTTTTTTTTTAAATTGAAATGAAATGGTTATATTGACATTTTTTGTAAATGACGGTAATACTATTTTTATAACTTACGATAGTGTGGAAAACTGTTAGCCGATTATTTTATCACGAATTTGCTATAATATTTTTGACGAATTCGTTAAAAATGTATAGCGAATTACGGCTATAACGAAGTTTTTTCTATGGTCCCTTGAAATTCGTTATAAACGAGTTTTGCTGTACATGTATTGTATATGTACATGTGCATAACTGTACGATTAATGTCTTTGCTTCTATAACATATTACAATATACATAGGGTTTTACATTTTGTTTAACAGGTATTTGGTTCTTCAGATATCTGACAAAGAACTTTCATCTCCTTATCGGGGTCGTATAAGGAAATTTTGATGGTTGGATGTTCAGTGCATCATCATAAACATCTTTTCTTCTGTACTCTTATCAAAATAATTTTCCTTTGGTTTAACTCGATCTTTGTTGAAAAATTAAACTTTATTCAATCACTTAATTGATATGTCATAAGACGCAGACTTGCAGGAGCAACTTAGATATAATGTTTTGAAATTGGTTTGAAGTAATTTTAATACGATTTAAGGTAATGGTCCATACCCCACTGAATAAATGAAATACGTATATAATTTTTTTCAAATTTCTCAAACATGTATCTGGGGATATATCCTAATCAAATTTTACCCAGTTGCCTACTCCATCGGTATTATAAAAACTAGGGCCGCTGCTAAGAATAGAACCGATTGCGGAAAATAGTGTTTTTTTTCATACATTAAGAATCTTAGCCTAAGCCTGAAATTTGACTTTCAGAAAATCGTTCTTTGACCTATATTCTATATACAATGAAAGAATTTCTTTTCAAAACAAATACTTTCATGTAACACTTGCTTATTAATAACAACAAGAGGCCCATGGGCCACATCGCTCACCTGAGCAACAATAGGCATGATAAAATCAGCTTAATGGAGACATAATACAAAATATCTGGACAATGTAGTATAATACATGTAGATATTCTTTTGTTCATAATCAAGTCCCTTTTCTAACAGGATGATTTTATATTCATATCACATGTTGAGCATCGCAGTTCTCAACAAGATCCTAGACAATTGTTTATACATGGGATATAAACCTACATCAAACTCTGAACCCCTTGTGAGGCCAAAGAATCGTCCAGGGGCAAAAGTCTTAACAATTTAAAGAATCACAAATTGGCAAAATGTTTGCATATAAGTAAAACCATATATTATAACATTTCAGTTTTTGTGAACTAAAAATGTTTTCTTTGTAAAATTGGATCCCGAATGTGGCCCCACCCTAATCCTCAAGATTTTTATTTTAACGAATTTGAATCTACACTACCCAAGGTTGCTTTTACTAAAGTTACAGATTTTCTAGACAAATGGTTTTGTAGAAGTTTTTTCTCCATATATTCCTATGTCAAAAGTTTGTCTCCCTCCCCCCTCCCCGTTGTGACCCCATCCTACTCCCGGGGATCATGATTTGAACAAAAAAGAGATTTTAAAGATTTACTCTATATATTCCTATGTAAAAATTCGACCACCCAGTGTGGCCCAACCCTACCCCCAGGGGTCATGATTTTCACAACTTTGAATCTACAGTAGCTGAGGATGCTTCCACATAAGTTTCACCTTTCCTGGCTGATTAGTTTCTGAGAAGAAGATTTTTAAAGATCTACTCTATATATTCCAATGTAAAAATTCGACCACCCATTGTTGCACCACCCTACCCCCGATGGTCATGATTTTCACAACTTTGAATCTACACTAGCTGAGGATGCTTCCACATAAGTCTCACCTTTCCTGGCTTACTATTTTCTGAGAAGAAGATTTTTAAAGATTTACTCTATATATTCCTATGTAAGAATTTGACCCCCCATTGTGGCCCCATCCTACCCCGGGGGGTCATGATTTTCACAAATTTGAATCTACACTACCTGAAGATGCTTCCACATAAGTCTCAGCTTTCCTGGCTAATTAGTTTCTGAGAAGAAGATTTTAAAAGATTTACTCTATATATTCCGATGGAAAAATTTGACCCCCCCCCCCATTGTGGCCCCACCCTACCCTCGGGGGTCATGATTTTCACAACTTTAAATTTACACTACCTGAGGATGCTTCCACATAAGTTTCAGCTTTCCTGGCCAAATGGTTCTTGAGAAGAAGATTTTTGAAAATTTCTCAAATTTTTCCAATAATTCCGAATTATCTCCCCTTGAAAAAGGGCGTGGTCCTTAATTTTCACAATTTTGAATCCCCTTTGCCTAAGGGTGCTTTGTGCCAAGTTTGGTTGAAATTGGCATTGTAGTTCTGGAGAAGATGTTGAAAATGTGAAAAGTTTATGGACAGACAGACGGACAGATGGACAGACAGACAGACAGACGGACGACAGACAAAATGTGATCAGAAAAGCTCACTTGAGCTTTAAGCTCAGGTGAGCTAAAAATGGATGAATTTGCTAACAAATGAGAGAAAATGAAACACATTTTCAAAGGGAATTTAATTTCTTATAATTTTATTCACCTACAGAATTCTCTGAAATACTGATAATGTTACCCCTTAAGGTCCTTAATCAATAGAAAATAACTTAACCCAAATGAACGGCGTTGGAATGATAAAAATCGGCGTATTTATTGTAAAATTCATTACAATATATATATTTTTAAAAAGTTCGGTAGAAATAAAATGCTGCATAGGTTTATCATTTCATCTAAAAAGTATGTTTAGCTTTTTGTTAAATAGAAAACATGATTTGAACAAAATGTTGATCAATCTGTACTATGTTAATTGCATTAGATTTTTTTATCGGCAAGTGTTATTGATCGTAATCGGTATTTAAAAATTGCAGTCACATACATGGAAAACGCTAATTACCTGATATGCTTTCAAGACAAAACCTCTATTTAACTATTCTTATTGGTTTTAAAGACTGTTTTAAAAATGAACTAACTTTTCTTCAACTAACAATTTTGATTCTAACAGTTTTTGTGGAAATTATGTTTATGCTTGTTGCTAAGCGTATAGAATAAAGATCATATAACATTAACAAGTAGGTCAAATTATTTCCCTTTGTGAATTTATCTCCCTTATTGCACTTGAATAATTTCGGACAGAATTTTATTTTGGATGTATATGGAGGTTTTTTGGATTAATATTCAAAACCTCTGAAGTCAACCTAACAACGCAATTATATAAAGATGTTCAAAAAAATTACGCAGTCGACACAACCCAGTCATGTTTTCATTCTGTTGATTGCAGATGTCAAGATTTTTTTTATATATTTGTTTTAAATCAATTTTTAGGCCAGCTTGGTTTCTTTGAAAATACATCTGTTAGGTCTCAATAAGATCGGGCACGGAAAAAACGTAATAACGCGTGAATTACGTCAGACGTTGAACAATTTGTGAGAAATGGAAATTTACCTTACATGAATTTGATTTTTAAAAAAAAAATCAAATTTCATCCAATCACTTCGACTGAGATGTCATCAGACGCAGAATTGCCAGAGCAATTAACGTAGATATGATGTTTTTAAATGTCACTTTTGGACTTTTGACCTCTAAAAATAACTAATTACGTAAAACATGAGAAAATCATTATATTATATGGATACATAAACAAAATACCCCTAGCCTCAGTAAAGAGCGGTAACAAAAAGACTTAAGCCCCATCGGGTCCTTAATTTGAGGGGCCAGACCCTTTCTCTTGATATAAAATGAAAGGTTTATTTTTTGAGACATTTTATTCAACAAATGTTTACAAATTCGTTATCGTTCCTTAGATATCTGAGTAAGAAGGTTTAAAGGGTCAACCTCTTATCACCTTATAGGGGCCCTGAACAAAATGTTTGCGGTTGCATCTTGTTAAGTTTCTCATTATGAGCATCTTTTTGAATACTGCATTTTAAATATTTTCCCTTCTAAGATATAGGTGATAAAAGTTATGAACTTTTGACTCCTAAACACCCATAATTACGTAAAACATGAGAAAATCAGTATATTGTTAGGCTACATAACTGTAAGATAAACATATTTTCTTCTATAACCTTTTTTTTCAAAATATCCCTTAGTAAAGGGGTATAGATGAAATACTTTAGAGCCCTCTAGGTCCACAATTTGAGAGGTCAGCCGTTTTTTTCTAGCGAAAGATCTTGTAAATGTAATCGTTTTTGCAGTATATGTGTTAATAAAATATTTTTTAGAAAAGATAAGAAAAACAAGCAATTTCACTACCCTTTTGATATCTTAATTTCCGAGCCATATGCTAAATGCTAATGCTAAACACATGAAACAACAGCCATGCAAAACTTCAATCTTTCCTGTACCAACCATAGAAATTTAAGCTCGATAACCCTTATAGTTTAGGAGAATGTCCGCCAACAAAATACCCATATGAAAAATGAGAAAATCTCAATATCTTAAAAACAGATGTGTCGTAATCAATGCAAAAAAATAGTTGTTAACTTCAGACCAATATATATCACATCTAAAAAATTTGATGGAGTTCGAACGAGCCTTTTCTGAGTATTCGTGTGCACAAAAATGGGAAGAAAAAAAATTAACTAGAGCAAAGCTGGTTGCAGTGGGTCTTTCGTTGAGGTAAAAGTAAAAGTTGGCAGTTCCTGCTCCTTCTGTTAAAATAAATAGCTATAAGGCGAACAAAAGGAAATAGCGAATGATTCTTAGTAGTATACTGCTTAACAGAATACGAATTATTCTAAGTACGAATTAATTAAATACCAAACAATTCTTTGAACGAGTTAAAGACAAATGTTCCGAGTAAGTTCAAGTACGACTTAACAATTAATCAAATTCTTTTTGGTACGAGTTAACTATAGTTTGAACTTTAAATTATTTTCCTAACCAAGACCACCGGAATAATACATTTCCGGAAAGCTCGATTTCTAAACTTTGATAACTTTGAAATGCATTGTCCAATTTTAAAACGGATTTCAGATATGAACTCGAAAGATATTGTTTAGGTCAATAACGACAAAAAGAACATTGTTGCTTTTATAACTAATAACAAATTTTGCTCAGTAAAGAGATAAAAAAAAGACTGAACCCCACCTTCCCCGGCCTCTAATTGAAAAGGCCAGCCCCTTTTTCTAGATATCAGATGAAAGGTGAAAGATGAAATATAAACATATTTTGTTCAACAAGTATTTAGGAATTGTTAACTGTTCAAGAGACATCTGAACAACAGTGTTTTAGGGGCCTACCCTTTCACTTCTTACCGGGGACATAAACCCCAAATTTTAAGCTTTCATATTGTAAAGTACAACATTCTAAGCATCTTTTGTTCTACAATCTTTTCAGAAAGGTCTCCTTTTTAGATATTTATTATATTATATTAATTATCAAAGTTTAAAATTACGTAACATATAATTTTTTTCTATGAAACTATATATATAATAGATATGCAGCTGTATGTCGAGTATTTTTGCTTCTAAAATTCATAACAAATCACTCCATAGTGAAGTTATCATAAAAAGACTTTGGAGCTCTCTTGGTCCATAATTTGAGGAACCAGTCCCTATATCTAATATCTAATGAAAGTCCTTGTAAATCTTAACAACTTTTGCTTAACATTTTTAACAAAATATTTAATATTTACACATTAAAAGCTAGTGCAGAAAATGTGCCAAAATTTCGAGTAAAAAATTGGTGCTAATTTTTTTTTTTACCTCGGGCAAGCTTCGTCGCCTTGCGCATTTTTCATAATATCAAATAAATAGGATCATCTACAAACATTCATATACTATCCTTGAAAGCTTTATGTTTCTATCACAATTAGTTTTGAAGAAGATACGTGGACGTTATGGTCCTTAACAAATCACTAAATCCTCAAAATCTTGAACCGGCAGTGATGTCATCAGTCAAATATTTTGAAATATCGAGTTCGTTAGATGCTCTATAATAGTTGATGATAGAATACGGGCGTGCAACGAAATCAAAAACCATTAATATTTAAGATTGTATAAAAAATGAATAGAAATACCTAGATGAGAATAAATACATACGAAATAACTTATTATAGATTCGTTTTACAGCATACATGCAAATAAACTATGAAAGTCTCTACATTTCGTAACAATATCAAAGCTAAGTTTCCTCTGTACTTGGTAGTTTTGTGGGTTTTTTTCTATTCTCAAAAATAGATTGTTATCACCCCCCCCCCCCCCCCCCCAAATATCTTTTTTTTTTACTGATAAATTACATAATATTTAAAACAAATTTAAAAGGTTAAAATGTTATGTTCAGCGGTTAAAAAATACTGTTAAAACCAGTCCGATTTTATTCAAAATCTGTTTAGTTTATCAATAGATTTAATCGTGTTTCTTTTTTAAATATCCAAATGAAATGTTTTGATTCATATTAGCTCCAGTGGATTTACAAAACACTTGGGTAATACGTGATGGTGTCCATTGTAATGTAAGATCCTGTAGCACGTCCACCTAATCAGGTAAGCGGAATACTTAAAAAACAACGATTTAGAAGATTTATATTATATTCCTTTAATAGATAATAATATAACAAAAAGAAGCATTTGATTTCTTGAATTGATTTTTTTTTTTTTAACAAATGTTACATATATTACTTTGCTAATTATATGACCTCTCCAGAGAGTATACGTTTAAAGGTCATGTTGGTAATAACTTTAAAAAAGATCCATTTCGTGACAGTACGCAATAAAATTCCATCGTTTTAAAACTCGATCACAAAAAAAAAAATTAATTCTTGCTTGTTTCTCATTCTAGACATTAAATTTGGAAAATGAATTCATTTTTGAGCTGAAATCGTGTTAAAGTCGCTTTAAATATTCAACCAATACATATTTAACATTTTCCTTACAGGATCTAGATACTAGTATGTACAAGATATCACTGCTAAAATTTATATATTCCTTTATCTTTGTGGATTAAAATACTTTATTATAACTATTTCATATTCAGGTTACGATTTCCTCAGGGTATGATTTTTTTTTTTACGTTTTCTTTAGTGAAACACAAATGATCGAAAAAATATGTTCTGTTAATATAAGTATTTGATAAAAAATTAATGTTTGGTTATGTTTGAGCTCAATGTTATCCCTAAAGAGGCCTGCTTAAAAATCAACGGTACTTGAAACGTTAAAGACAGAAAAAAGACTTCATTTTCTTTACGATAGGGCTTTGATTTGATTAGAATTTTCATGTACATGCACTTGTATTGTGTATTTGAAAGAGTTAAATAAAACACATCTATTCGACTATAAACTCGAAATTAGCGGCATCAAAGTGCACGTTTACGACCGCCAAGCAATGAATTAGCAACAGATCCGAGCTTTCAGTCTGATAACTTGATGAACGACCTATCAGGTACAGTTCCGTACGTGTTAAAAATTCGTCCATCCACAATTTTTCAGATAGGGAGCTAGCAATGAATTTGAAAGCGTAAACTTCCCTGTTTATATGAGTATATTTTTTTTAGAAATGTACAAAACTATTATGAACTGGACATTCAAATCTACGTTTTAAAGGATTTGGATGGTGGCTAATAGAGCACTGTCCACTACAAAATCTATTACGAAAATGCAAAATAGGACACGGAATTTTATCATGGGTAAAAAGTTACCAATTGATACTTAAATCTCAAAAAACATAGAAAGACATATGTATCTATTTTTCATATAGAGTTACAAAATAAAAACAGAACAAATTACATAACATTATTCTATAAACTTTAAGGGGGGTGCCGTTCTCTCTTAAGATTTAAGTAACCCGCTACAATTGAAAAACGTAAAATGTAAATTTACGTTGATCAAATATTTGTAATACTAGTATTATGTCTATTATTTTAACAGTCTTGCGTTATTGGAATTCGCAGTGTTGGAACAGCTATTCGATATGTTTTCGGATGTTTGGAAGACTACGTAAGTTAATGTAATTCTTTGCTTTCAAGAAATCAAGAATCCAAACATAATTTATTGTTATTAAAAAAATTAGTGAGCATTTTCTCATAAAAGTGTTTAAATTTTATATGATTTACATATACATTATTCCATTTGCAAATATTTTTCATAACGTTCGACAACCATTTATCATTATCTTGTGATCATCTAAACACAATTAATCCACATTCTTGTAAACTTGTTTCTATATGGGTTATGTATACATTTATACAAGGTATGGGATAATTATGTCTCTTTACTTTCAAAACTTAAAGGGATAGTCTCTAAGTTCTAGGTGTATTTTTTTTAGGCAAGAAAATAGTAACTACATGTGTAGAATGCATAATTAGGACATAATTTATTTATAGTTACTTCAAAAGATGTTTGTTAATCAGTAGAATTAGTAAATACTATCACCCGTGTGTGAAGTTGTTTAAACCTCATTATCGCTCGGCATGATTTCCGAAGATAGCCGACTTCACATGAAGATGCTGACCCCCGACAATGTGATGTTATCATTTGCACTTTTGGTGCTAAGAAGCCCAAAATGGAGACAGAGGAGGTAAGATTTTTGTTATAAAAGTTGATTCAAGTCTAAGCTTTATCAAATAAACCTTAAACAACGGTTTAAATTAGTATAAAAGACTACTCGTTCTGAACTTGGTGACCTCCATTAATTTAAATATGTGGAGGGCCTCATAAGGGTGAACTGAAATGAATAAATACATCAATGTTTACAAAATATAAATACAACGCTTGCGGGTTTTTTAACATACAATTTCAGCAAGGTTTTGATAATTTTACATTCCTGCTACATTTCAAATTAATATACATGATAAATATAGGGTTGTGATTCTGATAGTTTGGTAAATTTTTGAAGAATTTTGCATTTCTTCTACATTGTAAAAATCTAAACATTACTCTGTGATAAATAAAGGATTGTAATTCTGATGTATTATATTTTTCATTCTCCTTATATTTTAATAATCAATTTAAACATTACTCTACATAATACAATTTTAAAAAGAGATCTTAATTCTGATAGTATTACATAATACTTGATATATAAATTATAATATTATATATGTGGATATAAAGTATGTGTGTGTAAATTGATAACATGTAATGTTGGTGATTAAAACAAAAGATGTGTACAATAATTAGAGTACACACACACACACACACACACACACACACATATATATATATAAAACACCCAGTAGTATTTTTTTTATCTCGATAATATAAACACTAATTTCTTTCAGAATTTCAATGCATCATCGCAGAGGTCTTCCTCCCCAGAGTCCTCTTCTTCCTCGGATTCAAGGAGGATAAGGGGGCGTGGCAGAGAGCGCGGCAGAGGGCGCGGAAGAGGAAGACGCCCTGGGGGTGTCAGAGCAAGAGGTGCGCGAGGTGTAAGGGGAGTAGGTGCTCGAAGACGAATTAATCAAGAAGCAGCTGCTGAAAGAGTTGCTGCTGCTAGGGAGCAGAGAGATATTCAGCTCAGGGTATGTCGAAGATAAAAGGCAATCTTTCACCTTAATTATGATTTTTTTAATACACATAAATGTCAAAAGCTTTAAAGAGATGCCATCTTGTATTGCTTGTACATTTCTCACACCACTATCGTAATCTTTAGGAAACTATTGCCACACTTGAAGAGCAAACTCTTAGGAACCTTGTTGGAAGGATATGTGAACGGGACCCAACTTCTGTTTTCGATATTCTAAATGAGGCCTCACAGAATGAAAGACGACAAGGATACCACCCCAAACCATCAGATGGTGTTCCGAGCTGGTGCACCTGCAACCACTGTCGAGAGATGCCCTCAGAAATTGAGAAACTCTGTTGTGGACAAACTCCAACAAACTGCTATTCAATAGTTCCTGTAAGATCGTAAAACTTATGTACCGTAGATTGAATATACTGAATTTAACCAAACTCTGTACTAAACAATTTTTATCATGTTTTCAGGATTTCCAAAGGGTTGTCCTTGATGACCTTGTCTTACTTGTAGCAAGACGCTACAGAGAAGACATCATAGCTGCAGCCCCTGATGCAGATTTGAACAGAGGGAATAGACATGCAGCATATAGGCAGTTTATCCTTTGGCACCATGGCCATTTAGGTGCAAGAAACCGTAGGGTAATTCCCAGCTGTTGTGTCTGGAGAATCAGGGACAAATTTCCTGATGCTTTTAGTCAGTATAGAGGATTTATTGGAGGCAGACTAGGATAAAGTAAGCAATCTAAAAATCCAATAACTTGCACATGTGATCAGTACAAATTTATTCATTCTTTTAGCTAAAAATAAATTTATCATACAATTGTGTTAAATTAACATGTAGCACTTTATATCTTATATGTTTCTCCATTGTCTTTTTGTCATTAAATGAATCTTGACTTCTGTTCTAAAGCAAGCTGATCTGTTGGTGGTGGCGGGAGTGGAGCCAGATGAGAAGACAACCTTCTTGGATCATCTGCTTCCAGTACCACTGGTTGGTTCATCCCCATCTCATCTGATACCCTGGACAGAAGAATCTTTTCAAGTAGAGACGACATATATGCAAATGCTTTCTTCTCCTTTACAGGGTGAACCGCCCACCTTCCACTTTTTTTGTTGTAACTCCTCTGAAATCTAAACATATGTATAAAAATTATCTGGCTTTTATTTTTATTTTAGTGTATGAAAAAGTGATCTGAAACCAATAATAAAATACTGAGCATTTGTTTTTATAAGTAGCTTACTGTGTTGAGCCATTTTTTTTAACAAGAATGTTTCTGTTGATATGATGGTTATGGTCCAGGGCAGCAAGTCGATTCCTGCATCTATATGTAGGTGGATTATATGAATGTCGCTTTGAGGCGTATGCATTTACAAGATTCTGAAAATTTTCAAGCTCTGCCGTGCTTCTGTAATAAAGAATTTGCATAAGTAATAGTTTTTTCAGCAAATTCCAAAACTTAATCAAGATATATAAGAAAACTAACCTGCAGTTTAGATAGTAGGTTACATTGTTCTGGAGACGTTTATCTAAAACAATCTCGCGAAGGGCCACATGAGCTGGAGAATCTTTTTCCAACCATCCTTTTGTCCGCTCTTCAGTTAGTGGTCCATGATTGCATTCATTAATGTTGCTGTAGGACAAAACCCAGCTATGAACATTTACTGTATGGTGTAGGATTCCTATCCAGTTCCCCTTCAAGAAAAAATACAACTTAATCAATTAAGACCACATTTCAAATTATGTTTCTAAAAGTCATAAAATTTAATACCTGAAAACTTACAATAAACTCTTCCTTTGTGTTGGAGATGTTAGCTGTGTACCAATAATGGTTGACAACATCCTTTGTTCATGGCAGTAGATCTTTCTTGCTTTTTTCTTGGCCAACCTAAAAGGTATCATAAGTATACAAACATTGCAAAAAGAAGTTTTAAAAAATTCTGATGGAAGATTTTATTCAATAAACAATAGAAAGTATTGTACATTGAATGATATAACTACCTTGATGATTTTTTTGCCCAAGTTTTTTGTCCCATGCCAAATATCGAAAGAATGTCTTATGTTTGGGAAGTCTTTTTCTGAAAAATATAATGTATATATTTTCGTTAGTGCATGATAAAGTACCTAAAGTTCATTACATGCATACAATCTTACAATAAATATAACATATAATATTACATGTGGTAATAAGACGACAAATTTGTATTAACTTACTCATTACTGAGGCCACTTGGACATGTGCATCAGTCACAACCTCAACAATACGTAGTCCCTTATCGAGAAGAAAGCGCAAACCTTGAACAAAGCAAGCCTTCTCAAGATTTGTGCTTTTCTTCTCTGTAGCACGCTTGTCCATGGTGAGAATGTACAATATGGTCTTGGTATCATACTCCATAAAAGTGTATGAACAATATTGAGCTGTGTGACCAGGGCTATCCATTCTACCATCCCCTTTAATGAAATACAATGCAAACACAATTAAAAACACATTTGAATAACAACAAAGTGTATAAACGTACCTATAATTTTCTTTGAAAGTTAACACACATATTTACCTAAGATTATTATATCTCTTCCGCGAAACTGGTTAAAGACAGTTTCTTGATGCTCTGTCCAAAATTCATCAACAGCTGGAATCAAGTAGGTTCTCTGAATTTTGTAAAAAGAATTTTTGCTGATAAAAGGAAATTTCATGAATTTGGCCATCATTGAAACTTTCTGAAAATTGCTTCCGGAAAGTAAAATTGAAGAAGAGAGCATCAGATCCCCTAGATGCATTCCTCTGTTTAGGACAGGTTGTGAGCACCACTGCTGTGATTGGTGTCCTTCAGCACAAACCTACAGAAATTTTAATGCAAATTAATACGTGTATGATTTTTTAGAAATTAAACACATTTCAAGCATGATACTAGTGTATAAAGTATTTATGCATACCCATTTTAAATAGAGTGCTGATCCCACCACAGCTTTTTCCACAGACACTTGTTTATTGCACGATTTAATTTGACAATTTAGCAGGTAATGCATTTTAGCCAGTGTCAGTATTTGTGACAGATAGACAATGAAGGGTTGATCTTCTTTAGCATCTTCAACATCCTCTTGCGTTAAAATTTTACTAACACCTGGACCTGGTTGAACATCAAAACCCGGTAACTCCTCATCGAAACATTCCTCATCCTCTGACTCCTCAATCATGGCCTCAGTTTGTGTATCCTCTCTATTATTTGTAATAAAAACTTACTATAAATACAATTCAGAAGATAATTATCATTTTGATAATGAAATGATAACCTTTGCCAAAACACACCTTATTGTCATAATGTAGCTCGGTTCATACTCTTCATCAGAGGAATCCTCAGAATCTTCACTAGTGAAGTTTTCTGTCCAGCAAATTGAAAGACTACCAAAAAAAATATATTTTTGTAATTTATATCACTACAAGATAGAAAATTCACTCATGCTGTATTTTATTTACTTACTCGGAAGAATTTAAAAAAACTGTTTGAAGTTTTCTGTATTTTATCAATTCTGTTGAATTCTTCAACACCAGACAAATCTGAATTTCTGGGGGAAAAAAATCAAAATCATAATTTCAAGATTGCCTTTACAAATTGTTATTGTGGGGACAAACAACTAATTCAACATGTCTTTACCTGTCTTCCTTTTCCTGGTCTGAAGAAATTTCAGAAACATCGGAGAAATTTGGCGGAAAAATTGTAGCTCTAGGTCCTGGAGTTGATGTTTTAGCATTCAACTGGATTTTCATTCTCTTTGCAGAGTTTTCTAATGCCAAGTTTTCATTTCTAAAACCATAATTCATTGGTAAAATTTTGAATTTGTATAATGAATGAATCGAACCACACTCACCCTACCCCCTTCCATTAAAAACCCAAACCATACACCCCCCCCCCCCCCCCCCCCCCAAAAAAAAAATAAAAAATAAATAACACAGTCAGACAGATTGAGCATTTAGAGTTTTAAGTTAAAGATGTGTTTGTTGGTTCATGTATAAAATGCACCTAAAATTTATTTACAGACACATTCTCTTTCCTTCGATTATTATTAACGATTACCCTCTATGGGCCCCTTTCAATCAGCTTCAACTGTAATCTCCGATGTGTTTACAGTTTGTTTTCATTTGTTAATCCTCTTATACTCTTAATAATTACACTCATAGATAAAAAAGGGAGATAAAGATGCTTTCCAAGTCTAAATTCCTTGCTCATAGATAATTATCTATTCAACAATTTTGTGGAAATTCGGTTTTTCAAACTTACCGATCAAGCAAGTACTCTGCAACATCAGCATGTGATTTTAGCTGCAAAGTCTCCTTAAGTTCCATCCACCGATCATACTGCCCACCTATAGCTATTCTTCCTTGATTATATTTCGAAACAACCAGACTCCTGTGTCGTTTTCTGGCTGAATCGGTTAATGATCGCTTTCTCCCACGTGTTGATCTCTTCTCCTCTGACATCTTCATCTAAATGACCGGCGGTCAGTGTTGCGCACTGTGTTCTACGAGCAGGGTCAGCAGGGGTCTTAGTGAATAGAGCTTAGATAAAAGCCGAATTTTTGTGTGGATGACAAAAATTCAATCCGGCACTTTGTTTATTGAATTAAACAAGATAGAGGTAATATTTTTGGTGCAGGACATGACATATCAGTGTTATTAGACATGGACTATTAATCCAAATGCAAAAAATTGAATCTTATTTTTTTTCATAGAACCTTAGAGACTATCCCTTTAAAGTGAAATTAAATCATTCTTAGTTTTACATTTGCATACAATGAATATTTAGCAAGATCGCCATAAATCATTTATTTGGTGTAAATTCCATATTGTATTTAAGTTTTCAATTAGGATATTCTCAATGGTATTCCAATTTTCAAGATATATAGGGTAAGACTATGTTAGAAAATTGGAGTAAACTTTTAATTAAACGTATCATTTGACAACTTACCGGATATTTTTGATTACGACATACATACATGTAACTGTTGTAGGTATTTGCACATTTGCTATAGAAAGAACCAGTTCTTGAAAACAAAACTCCACGAATGTTTCAATTTCATCTATTGTTTAAAATTAGAAAATGATTAAGTTATTAGGGACAATTTATACCGTCTATAAGGAGTCACATATTGGAGCTCCACCTCCGCCCTTGGCGAGATCTAAGCTCACGACCTTTGAAACCCAATCTCTAGTGGGTGGCCAGCGCGCTTACAACTCGGCCATGTTGGCAAGACAAAAATATTACTTTTAAAGACGAACGGAACCTAGCGTGCTGACTGCGCACTTCACGGTTGTTTGAGATTGGAAGGGAATACAGTTAAAGACAGTTTGGGATAACCGGAGTAATACACATTACACAGATACTGTAAAACGAGAAAATATGGCGCACTACAAATTTTAGTGCCTTTGGCACAACTGCCTTGCAGCGTTAAAATTTATGATGAGCCAGTATTTTTTCCTTTTGTATTCATTTTGATTAATGTTTCAAAACAATCATTTCAGTCACTTTTTTACTTGTGGAAAACTAGTGCCCTTTCGTTATTTCGGAAGGTCGATTCAGTTTGTTTATACAATCGCATAGGTTAACTGTCTGGGTAATCGAGTAAGTTCTGCCAATTAAATAATTATAATGGATTCACCATTCAATTGTATTGCTTATTAGTACCTATCATTAGTACCTTCCAAATTTGGCTTCTCCCCTTGTCACTTCCGTTTAGATCCTCGAGGTGAAAAATGTGATCAAGCGTGGCGATCTTGCGTTTTACGCTTATAAACTTTTAAGTATGTTTGCGCCAAATCTTCTCGGTTTACAGTATATACATATAATTAGAACTAACATTG
Organism: Magallana hongkongensis; assembly: GCA_016163765.1. Lineage (NCBI taxonomy): Eukaryota > Metazoa > Mollusca > Bivalvia > Ostreida > Ostreidae > Magallana > Magallana hongkongensis. The sequence continues at coordinate 49,474,920 of WFKH01007768.1, read as the reverse complement.
CAGTAACTTTCCAACTGACATGTATCTGTCCATAGTGAAGGAACTAGAAATATATCAAGAACAGAAAAAAATTCCGTATATTGGAGCTCCATCTCCGCCTCGGCTGGGTTTAAACCCGCGACATTTGGAACACACATCTAGGCAAGAAAAAAATCTTGTTTTCGATGACAAAAGTTATTGCATTTTTGTGCTTATTATATTTATATCTATGCAACTTGTATCCATCCGATCCTCTTAAATTGTAGTTTAACTGTATTTAACCTCAATCTCAAACGACTGGTATATGTACTCATTTCACTATTTCTTTTTCGTCGCAGACTTGTCGTGCTGTCGTTAGCAATGACAACCGTAACTCGACAATTAACCACAAACAAGCATGATTTGTTCATGCAGACCAGGGAATACGCATGTGTGCTGCTTTTTATAAAGGATATAGATGCAAAAACGCTGACTATTTTGCACTAAGAAAAAGTCTCTCTCTCCAAATATATTTCGAAAAATTATCAGTGCAGCTACATATTTATTTGCAATACTTGTTCTAATGAGGTTGATCTGGTTAGTATTGTTAATTTTCGTTCGAGAGAAACATTCAGAGAGTTTTGAGTCTCGACTTATATTATCTTGCGTTATCAAATTTCTTTCTTTAAAAAAGTTATTTTCGACATATAATGCCATAGCCATACAGTTTCATAAGTCAATATTACTAAAGATATTATACATTAACCATATATACACCTATACTAATAATGTGTTTTTGATTTATTTTTTGACATATATGACAGTTGTCTATGGCTAAGTTTCAAGAACTGCAATTGTATATTTCTGTAAAGAATTTATGTTCATACAAATAAAGCTTTCAGTTGTAAAAACATATCAGAATATTTGCATTCAATGAATATTTCCACTTATGTTTGCATTGGAAATCTGTGACATTCAATTTCTTGTAAACACACTTAGCCTTTTCACGGCGCATGAGCACAAATAAATATCATCACGCGTTTGATGAATATATTTAATTTTGTAAGATTACATTGTAAATAAAACGTTCAAGCTTACATAACTAATCTGATATGTATAAATGAAAAATAACCATTAAATCATATATATTCGTTAATAAAGAAGATTTTTCCCGACAAAGAGTCTTGCACTATTATTTTTAGTCAAGGAAACGAACTAAATAACATGTTAATATGGATATTTCATATCCCTGACTAAGAGTGTATATATTGGCTTTAAGGCGACGATATACAAATACTTCATTCAAACAAACATCAATATAAATATAAATATAAGCAATGAATGCTTCTTTTTGGATGTCGTCGGTCCTATAACACACCAAGGCTGTGCAGACAAATTATCAAAAAATTAAATTTGTCTGCACAGCCTTCGTGTGTTATAAGACATACGACATCCAAAAGTAAGCATTCGGTGCTTAAATACTTCATTATAGTTACATCTCCGATTTACCCCCTCCCCGCAAGAAAAAAACTACTCTGAATAAATCGTAACAAGAATTGAAATAGTTATAAAAACTGTTCTAATGCAATAAAAACTCTTATTCAATAAACTTGCATAATTTTTGCTACTACATATAGTACTTCCTGTAACGACCGGATCTAAACGAAAAAGTTTAAAAATATCTACGTTGGTCTATCTTTCCTCAAAGTTTGGTTGTTCAAGTTTCTTTCAAATCTGAGATCTCGTTGAGACAAGGTTTTTATTTGTTTCGGGACCGGAAACGGACAAAAGAAACTGCTCAATGAAAATAGAAGTTTGCAATTCTAGATCTTGTACATTTACCTAATGAATATTATTGTTTTTCATGCTAACTAAAACGGTTAAAGAAAAACGGTTAAATTGATTAGATACTTGATTCGTTTTAACGGTTCCTGTGAGAATTGAGAGTGACGGTTGACAAAATGACACCTGTAAAACTCATCTTCTAACAATTGTTTATTATCAATAAAGATTTTGTTGCTTAATTCCCATCTGTTTGTTAGATCTTATGAGTACAACATTTGAAAAAGAAAGCTACCTGAGAAATTTTAAAAATTCACCGGAGCTTAATCTTTTTCTATTTAACCTTACATATAAAAAATGTAAAACTGTAAAGTTTAATGCTGAAATTTTCCTTATAAAATAAAATATATAAGTCTGACAGCGCATAAACGTTTGGTTGTTCAAGTCTTTACCGTTTTTGAGATCTCGTGGGAATAAGGTTTCTTGATACGGGACAGGAAATGGATGACTGGAAAAGACTTATATGAATTTGAAGACAATGCCTCGAGGTATTTTATTTTCTATCAGTCCATAAAATTTCAGTAAAATAAACCTGTCATCTCTGAGATATTCTGATGACAAAAAAGGATTGAAATAATCAGAATGAAAGAAAGAAAGAAAGAAGGAAAGAAAGAAGGAAAGAAAGAAAGGAAAAAGAAAAACACTACACTGAATAAAAGGTCTTCTGTTAACGTAGGGCACGGAAGACCTCATTAACCTTTTGAACTGATTGCCAAATATTGACAAAGACAATTATCAACTAGATGCTACCATTAGACAGTTATACCCGCACCAAGTGTTTGCCCCTAAATAACACTGTTTTGTACCAGTTTTAGTAAAAAGGAAGGCCACGTGCACATAATACACCATCAACGGAACCCACGGGTTTTCTATCCGTTACACTGCAGTGTAACGGATAGAAAACCAGTGGGTTCCGACGATGATAATACACATGAGCGGCTCTTTATGTACAATTTGTGGTTGAACTGTTTGCATGTGAATTTTCAGTTAATCAATAATCTTTTCATATATATTATATACCACTACTTGTTCAAATTGTATTGCAACTCTTTTGAGGGGTAATATGTATATATTTCAAAATATTGCATGTATCTATCAAACAAATATTATAAATGTATATGTATACATTACAACATATATCTATGTTTATGCGTAATACTTATACTTTGGTATGTAAATATGTGAAAGTTCAATAAAAAAAAAAACCAAAAAAAAAAAAAAATAATAATCTTTTCATTTCATTTCATAGAAAGTATAGTCTTTATAATTATTACAAACAAAATTAAATTATGCCCCCTTCCCTCGGCGGTTGCCGGCTTAATTTAGATTTGCTTCTAGGTGCCAACATCATCGCGTGCACAGATTTAGAGAAGGGATTGGAGTGGGGGGGGG
>WFKH01007768.1:49450512-49462091 GCA_016163765.1 Magallana hongkongensis | reverse complement strand
GTGATGAGTCTCTCTCCATGTGTAACATTTAACTAATTCTGATCATATCTCAATAGATCATTTGCCAATTATGCAAGGTGTAATGTGATTTTTTTTTAAGAAAAACATTTTTTACCAGTTAATAAAACTTTTAGACCCCAAATTATATTTTAATTTTAATACATCATTCAACAATTAAGAAAAGTGTAAATGTAAGGTTTTTTTTAAATTTGAAGCAAAAATAAATGCAAGGTTTTTTTATTTTAAGAGAAAAACACCGTCATTTTATTTAAAGTCTAAGTAGGGATACATACATGTGTGGATCCAGAAAATTTTTCCAGGGGAAGGGGGGGGGGAGGGGCAACAGTTTTTTGAGTGTGGCGGGGGGGGGGGGGGGGTGGGGGGGGTCCGAAGCATTTTTTTCTGGCAATTTTATAAATTAAATGTAATTTAAAGAAATTTGAATTTTGAAGGGGGGATCTAGATCTAGATCTGCGCAAGGGATAAATGTTAATTTCATGCTACAATTTGTCTACCAGGATTAAATTAAATTTTTCAAAATCTTATTGCACATCTATAGGACAGTCCCTATCATATCTTAAGATATGATGTATCTTTTCATTAAATAATAAGGGGAGTTCTTGGATCTAGGTTTTTTTAGGAGTGATAAACGTCAATTTTCTGCTATTATTTGACTCCCTAGATGAAATTTAAATTTTTATAACCTTACTGCACATCTTTAGGACAGCCTCTATCATATCCCAAGATATGATGTGTCTATTCATTAAAACATAAGAGGAGTTCTCGGATGTAGGTTTTGTTTAGGAGTGATAAACGTCAATTTTCTGCTACTAATTTGACTTTCTGGATGAAATTAAAATTTCTAAAACCTTATTGCACATCTATAGGAGAGCCCCAATCATATCCCAAGAGATGACAGAGCTACTCCAAAAGTTGTAAAAGGAGTTATGGGAACCATACTTTTTTTGCAAAAAAACGTCGTTTTTTGTTGCCCACTGATCCCTGTGTTGAAAAAAAATTTTCTGAAACCTGATTACACTTCAAAATGACATCCCCAATCATATTCTAGAAGATCATTTGGCGACTGCAAAAAATGTTGACGTTTTTGAAATCAGATTTTTTGTAAAAAAAAAAAATGTCATTTTTCAGCCACCAAATGACCCCCAGGGCAAAATTGAAATTTTCGAAACCTTATTGCGCATCTATAGGATACCCCAAAACATATTCCAAAAGATGATTTGTCTATTGTTGAAAATGTAGGAGGAGTTCGAGGAAGAAGGTTTTTTGTGGAAAAAACGTCATTTTTTTTACCAATTATTTGACCCCCAGGACTACCAGAGAATTTTTGAAACCTTTTTACAAAACAACATGATACCCCAAACAAACTCCAAGAGTTCAGTTTGCTGGTTTATAAGATGTAAGAGCAGTTTCAGAAAGTAAAACATGACAGACGGACGGACAGACGGAACAGGACAACAACAATATACCCGAACTTTCTTTAGAAAGTGCGGGTATAATCACAAAAAGTAGCCATACACATAAAGCACGTGTTGCATCATTTCTTACTCCTACGTTTCGTATTAGGTACTTAATTATAATCGGTATTATCTCTCTCTCTCTCTCTCTTTCTCTCTCTCTCTTTCTTCAACAAAACTGAACTTTATTTATTTTACAGCGATTGATAAACAAGTTCTACAACTTATATCAATATCTAATACTAGTAATTCTATTCCGTTAGTTTCATATTATTCTATTAATGAGGGTAAAGAATTAGAAGTTTTGTTATGTGTATTTCTTTAAGTGCCTTTTATTATGTCACCTTATCTCATCTGCCTTGAGGAAAAAATTGGGATAAATTGCGTATTTTGAAAAAAAAATATCTAATTCTTTAAACATTTTAATCTGATATATAAAACACCTACCTCCCAAAAACCTAGGATAGATTTCACATCGATGACATGTCCTGGAACACATTTTGTGCAGTCAGCATCTTTAGACATATCTTTCTTTAGTACGATGTTGCCCTCTGGGAGTTCATTATACGGTTTTATTAGACATCTGTATCCTTCTAAATAGGGTTCCTCGTGCAAAGGAAAAGTCTCAGTCAATTTTTTTAGAATCTTAGAAATGTTTTCTCTCAGTAAAGAACATGAGCGATTGTCAAGGAGTCGTGGTTGAGTTACTATAGCCTGGATTTCAATTGAATAGGGATAGATTTCACTTACATTTACCTTTTTATCACGAATGCCGATGAGCACTTGATGTTTCACTTTTTCCCATTTCAAAACGACCACAGTGTGATGTATACAATATTTGCCTCCAAGTTGCCACAAAGTCATATTCATGTTGTTAATACAGGCAATTACAAGGCGATGAAAAATAACAAAAGGCAAAAATTCAAAAACAAAACAGAGTGTGGATGAAACAGTACAGTTGTCTAATATACTTGAAGTATATGTTTGCTTGTTCATGCATGGCACGTACCATAAATTTGTATCTACGTTTGCTAACATGTTAAGGTCTACCATGTGATTTACAAGTTCTTCTTTGTGTTGCTGGAAATCACTTTTTTTCCACAAATCATGAAGTATCTTACCAGATAGCAAACCATGTTTGTTTAGAGAATCAAATTGTGTACAATTATCTACTTCCATGTTTTCATAATGTCTCTCGTCCAATATGATGCATTTAAATGCATCAACAAACCATTGTACGTCAAGAATGATAATGTTCTCAATTTCTTTTCGAAAAAAAATAACTCCAGTATCGTGAAAAAACTAAAGCGCAGTCAGAAGTTCCTCTTTGGTATTGATTTTTAGTTCTTCTAACTTTAAAACATTATTAAGTAAATTTGAAAAACGACAAATTTTTATGGACTCTCTCATTTTTCTTAGGACAGATTCGAGTTTAGTCCAAGCAACAGGGACATTTTCACCCCAATGATTTAGCTCTGTCATTGTAGATGCTATGCATTTTTTAAGATTATTCATATTTTTTTTGGAACTTTTCTCCACAGAAAATACCCGTGTTTTATCAAGGTGATTCCTTAAACGATTTGGGAGAGTACGGCATATTTCAAAAAAATACTGCAGGAGAACCTGAAACAAAATAAGATATAATGTACGGCTACAAAATTTGAAATAACGATATTAAAAAGAAATATTTTAATCAACGTGATGTGAGTTAATTTTGCTTGATAGACACAGATACCATAAAATAAACTCAGAAAAATTGTAATACGTATAAGGATGGGGATAAATCCTATAGTTATAGTGTCCAAATTGTGACCAAAAAAAAGAAAAAGAAAACCAAAGGTCGTTTCTTCAAAACCTGATGAATTATAACGTTCAAGAAGGGTATGATTAGGGTGTATGACCTTAAACACTGGCATATCACACCATTTCTCATAACACGTGGTATGGATTAGTTTCGGGAATATGCAAAATGCATAACAAGACATAAAAATCATTACGAAATGAAACGAAAGAGGTATAGCGCCTTTCCCAATTATTTTGCCAATACCCGTGTTTGAAAGGAAGGTACCTGGTACTTAGAAAATAATACAAGTCCCTGTCGCAATTTGATTTTCCAAACTTGGGTGCATGTTCTAATTTTATTATGCTCCATGTATACTGATTTATCATAAATTTAGGAAAAACTGCATTGAGAAATGCATACTATTAGACGGAACTCTGTGTATATAGTTAGTTGATTTTTTTAACCGTGAAAGTTGCATTATATATTTCATATGTGTTGGCCTTGGATGTAATTTACTGATAAACTTTACATATTAACTAACCCTGTTGTCAGAATCAGCTCCAATGCCTTCAGAGTGTGAGGCAACCAAGATTACTGGTGATGACATTGAACTATATGTATGAATGGATCCGAGCCAGTAACTTATATAATCTGTCAAAAAAACCGAAACAATATTGTTTTGACATTTAGAATAACAATGCTATTGATGTTGAAACGTTTTACTTTATCTAAACGAAACAAGATAACAATGAGAATTTATGTAAAGAAATTGCATCCAAAGTTTGTTTTTATTGTGTGAAATGTAATTAAAAGATACAAGATAGGAACATTAATTTTGCCTCTAAAATTTTTATTCATAACAAATTCTCGAAATCGAATCGAATTTCGATTCAAAGTTAGCAATGTGCAAAATTTAATGCAAAGTGTCAATATGCGCATAGTTAGTTTATTTTCCGGCATGTATGACATGAAGATAGTTGATTGTTCAACTTGCATACCTGCGTATGTCCAATCACTGAAAATGAGCCCTTCTTTGTCGCATGCTTTATCCGCCTGGCTGTTTAAGTCTATCGACATGTCAACTACAAGGATATAAAACGCCCGCGGACTGAAGAAAATGTGATGACAAGCATAGTAAGCACTCTGTCCAGCAAAATCCAGAAGGCTTAGCACTTTTAAATTGTCTTCATTTGCAGATGCTACACAATTACTAAAATCCCTCTGCTGCCAAAATTTATTTTCATCAGAGTTATGGACATCAAAAGAATTCCTTCTGTTGTTTGTTAGCGTATCTGCATTAAAAGTTATTTCTTCTAGATTAGGACTAAAAACACGTTTTTCCACTGAGGCGCTGCTTGTGTTTTCTTCAATATTCATTGTTTTTTCATATGCTGCTGTAGTAATAAAAAAATCTTTAGTTAATTATGTATACGTATCTATGCATGGGACTTCAGGACAAGTTTGTGGTAATATTTATATTATCATCTAGCTTTTGGATAAAATTGATAAGAAAAATCAAAGCACGAGTCTCGAAGTCTTAGATGCTTTTCTTTAAACTGTTTTTCATGTTATATTAAGAATCCCTTAACAAAGGAAAACTGATTTATCGGCTTTTCTTTCCAAGATTTGAATCTTAAATAAAGAAATTTACATTAATGAAAATATTTCTTTGTTTTTTGCGAATACAATGAAACAAATTAAATTCCTGCTGCATTTTTAGATAAATAAATTGCCCTTTCTTTCAAAATCTATAATGTTTTAGTATTTAGTCAGTAATAATTGCTTTAGATATGTAAAGTAGTATATAAATGAAACGAAACTATAAATTTAAAGTAAATAATTTTAGCTTATGTAGAAGATGTATTATTATAAACATTATCTTATAAATATTCTCAATTAATCACTTTAGATGGTGTATAAAATGTTGCGGACCGAATCTATTTCAATCAACATCGTCAGTTGATATTTATTATTCATGTGTATATATAGGTAGACCAAATTAAGGCTTGTATATATTACACTTGGATTACACCTGAGGTGATCCGAGATCAAAACGAGGGAATAACACCATGGGCAGATATCATCGAAACTATTTCACGGGTAGAAAGAATAGCATACGCATAGTTATAATAAACATGAATATACATGTATATTTACGTTGGCATTGTGATTACAACAAGTTGAAATTGACTGAGTGATGAAGGAATCTAGGCATGTTGACCTACAACATCGACGGGGAAGTAACTCATGCTGAAATGTCTATGAAAATCTTCCTATTGTTAAAAATAAGAGTAATGGTATTTAACTTATCATGAACCCTACTTATACTTATAATTAAAAAATCCTCATTATGACTTCATATTCCATCTGCTAATATTCAAATTGTCACATATGAAAGGCCTTAAACTTTTAATAATTTTTTTCGACCCAAGCTGTAGGTTTCTAAACACTTAAAAAAGACAAATAAAAAAGATTGAATAGTTGTTTTATAAATCTAATCGTTTATTATGATAGAAAGGTACAATATCAATAAATCCTCTGTCATTTTTAAAATAGTTCTGTAATTTTCTCATTTGCGAGACGCAAAAATGAGGCATTAAAATAAGCATAAAAACAACTTATTTCTTTGAAGCTTGAGCCAGGTTTTGTTAAGTTTCGGGAAATGTGATGGCATGCATAATTACAGTTTTTGACTAATATCAATAAATAAAACCATATTTGATGCTAAAGATACGTTGTCTAATTTGTAAAAAAAAATGCATAAGATAATTGGATTTTTTAAAAATAACAGTTTGTCAAATTTCATTTGTACACTCTACAATCAGATTTGTTAAATACTCTTTTTGTTTTGTTAAACTTCAAAGTTTTTGAAAATCTTACCTTGTGGTGGGTTTTGGTGTATGGTTTTGGGATTCGTTTCTTCGGAATCTGCTTGACTTTGTTCGTTATTTTCAATGTTCACTTTCCTTTTATGGTCACCTGCTGCAGGCGTAATACATAGACATCCTTTGTTCTTTTCATTTTCCATACAACCTTTAAATATGTGAAAGCTCAATCAAAATAATGTACACGTTTTTTACACCTTAAAACATCTAATCAATGGCTTCAGAACATAAAACTTAACATTTAAAAATCGTTTAGAGCCCTAATTTGTTCTTATAAAGGTTAATCAAGGTTACATACATGCTGGTTTATACTAGTAGCATGGGAGCTCATCGAGAGTTTGTATAAAACTTCAGTTATATGTACATTATATGTCTGCGACCTCCCCAACACCAAAATCGAACAAATTCTGAAATTTGACATGCACTAAAACATTGGTGTATTTTGTTTTTAAATTTGGAAATAAGTCAACAAGGGCAATGCTACTTTAATGGCCTCCAAACACATATTATAATTAGCGACAGACTAAAAATAAAAGTTAGATGAATTTCTATGTCACTTGCAAACAAATGTATCAATATATATAATTCAAATCTATTGTTTGTTCAACCTTGAACACAAAAATAATCAAGATATGCAAAACAGGCATGGTTTGTGCCCAGACGTACGGCAATACTCAAATTTAGAATATTCACTTAACATACAGGTTGAATAATTATAGATTTTTCCATTGATCACAATTGAATAATTTGTCATAAATTGTTGTTGCTGTTTGGTGTTTTTTATTGTAAAGTAAGCTAAACTCTAAAGATAAACAACACTGTGGAATCATCGTTCGTGGGGAACCTATGTTTGTGGCTTTCTTGGGTGACCTTTGCCCACGAATTTACATCTCATCAAATATATATTATATAGCTTTTTTTAAATACTTATCTAAATCATTCCGATTACACAACCAACGAAATTACATCCCAACGAACCAGGAAAAATTTGGCTACCAAGGAATATTAACCCCCACGAATAAAAGTGATTCCACAGTAGTATTCTGGTTAAAAAATGACTTAAAGACTGCTTAAAAAGGTCCGGACATTGATATTAGTGACCAGGAAATTGTCCTGAAAGATGAATTATAGGTTAATTTAAGATTGTCTTTATGCTCATTTCAAGGACCCAGCAGCCATATTTTCTTTTTTTTTTAACACTCTTTAAGCAGCCTTTGGGCAGCTTTGATGCCTAAAGATAGTTTAAAGGTGGCTTGAAGATTGAATTTAGTCTACCTATAAGCATAATATGATAGTGCGTCATATGATATGATACTGTATCATATAAGTTTTCAAAATTTTAAAATTGCGTTTAGATGACAACCTCCGTTAAACATACATATTACATATATAATAATAATATTAAATATAATAACAATAGTGTTGCAGACAACAACAGTTTTAAAAGCATTAATGATTCTTATTATTTACTTATAATGGTGCACTCCTCGGCATCAAGTTTAAATTCATGGACATGGATTTCGATTCCTTTTGTTGACGTGGTAGTGATATTTTTTTCTCCTTTCAGTTTTTTAACAAGAGTTGTCTTTCCTGCCTCAGCACAACCTATCACCATTCCTCTTCCACTATACACAGGTATGGTTCCCATTTTCATGCTTCTTACAAATTGTTGCCTGTTGTCTGTACTCCAACTTACTATTTCAGGTGGTACTTTTACTAAGTTATGAAAACATAAATAATCAGAAATTAAAAAGCAAACGTCAATGAGACTTTATCTTATGTAGATTATAGAAGGGGAAAACCAGGCTTCCAGCTTAATAGCCATAGAGTTACTATTGAGTGGCCTCTTGGTACCCACCCAGGGTGTAAGGCTACTTATGAGGACTTCTAATGAGTTTGATTAATTAACAAAATAATTAATGAGATTAATTAATATTCAAACATTTGATTTTAACAGTAATTTTTTTATAACATACAAATTAATTAATGAGATTTATTGAAATTCAATCAAGTGTCAATACTCTATTGATTTAAAAATTCAAAAAAATTTATTCTTCACAGTCAAACTATACACAGCTCTAATTTAGCTTACTTTGGAGTAACCTCCAAGGGGTGAGACTATAATATCAGGAAAATCATTTTAATGATATTTGATTTATAAAATCAAGGGTCATTTCAATAAATCTTGAAATATAGAATAAGCTGCAACTATTCAGATAAACACTTACAAAAAATTTAGAAATGCAAATGGCGTCATGTTATTTTGAACTGGTTTATATGCTGACTTGTTCAAACAAAAACATTTCCTGTGTTGCGCTTGATCGCGTCAACATCGAAACATATACATTCTTTCACGATTATTCTTGTATGTACAAAAATTAATATGATATTAATAACTGAATGGTTTGTTGATTCCAAATGACCCTAAAGAATGACTGCACTTAGCGCCAGGTTTTGGGCCCTTTTCGGTCGCTTCTGTTGTGTTTATTTCTTAACTAATATCACTTTTGTTAATTTTTTTAAAGAGTCTAGTCAATTTCCAACATGAATTAAGATTTTAGACTGTGATACAATAAGCTTATTCTATGTTTTGCTCCTTACAACTTTCGAAAAAAGGAGAATTTTCGCTTATCTGCCCTTGATTAAACATAAGATTAATATTAATATACATGAGAGGTGGAGCTGACATTATCAGAATGGTACTAAATTAGACTAGCATGAATAACAATGCCATGTATTAAAAATTATGTGATAACTCTTTCACCATAACCCTATATCTATTCTATATGGTACAAGTATACTATTTACTATGGTTTCAAAAAATAGACCACGCCCATATAAGTACAGAAGACTTTAAATCAATGCTTGACAACTTAACGTGTTCGAAAACATTGTCCTAGTTAGCACATAACATGCAACCTTACACATCACGTGATAGAATTCTGTATTCACAAAGTTACCTGAGGTGAGAAATCACGTGGTGAATTGTAATTTTCAACATGCATCAACTCTTGGTTACACGCGGGGAAAGCGAGAGTAAGAAGAAGCAGTTTTTTCTCATTTAAACCATGAGCGCATGTTTGTCTATTAATCTCCCTTTGACATAACTTTTGTAATGCAAATATACATCTACTGTTAAACGGAGAACAATAGACAAACATGCGCTGACTATGTATGAACTCAGTATAAAAATGGGCTTCCTCATTATCGTATGGAGATTCAAGAAATCGTGATGACCCCCGCCTATGAAATCAAATTCGTACTTGGTAACAAAATACTTTTATTTAACGCAATTACGTAAAGTTGCAGTTTAGATGTTGACCATTTTTGCAATTGAAAGAAAAATTCTTCTTTTAAATTTAAAGTTTATTTTCTCGCAAATATCGCATGTCCTTAAGTGCAGTCATCCTTTCGTAAATTAAACATATCATTAAGAAAATGATTTTCCTGAGGTTACTCCAAAGTCAGCCAGATAAGAGCTGTGAAGAGTTTAACTGTTTGTGAATCATAACTTTCTGGGATTTTTAATGTCTTCCGTTGGAAAATAATCTTCTTTTTCTTCTATCATTAAGGTCTTTTGTTTTCAACGGAAGACCTTCTTGTTATTGTTTTGTTTATTTTCTTTTATTATTAAGGTAAACGTTATTGTTGTTGCTTTGTTTCTTTTCCTCCATTATTATCATTAAAGTCTTCCGTTTCAACGGAAAACCTTACTGGTGTTGCACTGTTTCTTTTCCCCTATTATTATTATTTTTTCCTGTAACGTTTTCTTAATAACGCTTTAGTCGCATTCCATGAAATTTTCAGATCACACACTAAAAAAAAGATATTAAAGATTTCATGTCTTTGCTTGTTCACAATTTTTCTCAGAAATATTCAACGATTATAGGTAGTATATAGCCGCAGTGCCCTTTGCATATCTGAACATCCGCCGTTAGTTTTGGTCGTTATTGTATTTAACTAAGTTTAAAATGTATCAGAAATCACAAATATAGCGGCTTTTTCAAGTATAAAATATATCTATTGAAATCCTTAGAGAGGATTAAATGGAATTTGAAGAAATAACAAGATCACGTCCAGTCTAATATATTTTTTATGCTAAACGCTTTGAAAAAAATAGAACTCTTGTGTTTATAATCGTTAAATATAAAATCAAAATTGATAACTTTTATTATCAATTTTGGGTTGAACTTAGTATGGAATTTATTTTAGAGATTGACCATTGACCAGCATTTGGAACAAAACAACAAATATACCCAATTTGACGCGCTTGGTGAAGACTTGGACGTAAGTACTCTTGCTGACGGGCATGTTGGCAGATATGGTAGATGGTATAATTGTAAGGGTTTTTAAACATGTAAAGAATAATTGATTTAATACAACATAAGGTTAAGTGTTACCTGACAATATTGATCTAAGTATGTAAACTATTTTAGGAAATGCACTTTAATTTAATAAATAGATAAATAAGTAAATAAATTAAATAAAAAATGACATTTTTAAAATGTCAATTTTAGTTGACAAAAAAAAAAATGATATTTTGCGGTGTAAGTGTTGTGGAACAGGAATAGTTGAGATAAAATGTCCATACAAATTTAGAACTTACACTTTAGATCCGATTTTGAATGAAAATTATCATATTCAAAGTAATGAGAATGGTTGTATGAAACTGAAAAAGAACTCTAATTGGTACAAACAAATACAAACACAGATGGCTGTTGGAAAAGTACAGTGGTATGATTTTGTATTGTATTTGGAAAGAAGTGGCAAAATTGGAAAACACAAAATTTACAGTGAAAGAATATTTTAATCTATTACTTTGGAATTCGTTGTTAAAAACATCAAAGATATTTTTTGGAATGTTGTACAACCATAATTGCAAGGAATGTAATTATTGTGTATTGTTGTGTAAGGAAAAAATGTAAAGTCTCTTTCAGAGACAAATTGTGATAAGATTCATGTTGCAAAGATTTAATGAACAGTCATTAAATAGCAAAACACAATACCAGTATCATAATTGATAAAGTACTTTAATAATAACTTTAAAATACAAATACTATGTTTTGATTGATTTATCTAGTTGACAAATATTTACTGCAATATATATATATATATATATAACACTTGTATATATATATTTCATACCATTCAACAAATAAAATAAAAAAACTGAGGCAAAACCTCCGCAGAGGCCCGTTGTATGCATTCGTATGCGCATTCAAAGTCTGAATTTGAGCTGATTTGAAACTCGTTACGTAATTTTTGCTGTAAACACGAGATTTGAAATTTTACATGTTTTAATATGGAATAAAGAAAATTGGTGTTTTGTTTTTCTTGAACCAATTTGTCTATATTTATATGAGTGATTTTCAGTTTTGGTATAAAAAAAAACAGCTCCTTCAATGTATTAAAGCAATGCCATGTTTCTCTCACAGA
>WFKH01007768.1:49384935-49424915 GCA_016163765.1 Magallana hongkongensis | reverse complement strand
AGCCCTCTGGTCCCCTAATTTAAGGGGCCAGCCCCTTTTTCTTGATATCAATTGAAAGGTCCTTTAATTCTAAACACATTTTCTTCAACAAGTGTTTAGAAATTCGTAACCGTTCTTGAGATATGTGGGAAAAAACATTTTAGGGGCCGACCCCTTATCTCCTTATAGGGGCCGTTTACTGAAATTTTGAAGTTTGCATTTTGTTAAGTACATAAATTTGAGCAACTTTCCTTCTTTACTGTATTTCAAAATATTTTTCCTTTCTGAGATATGGGTGATCAAAATTTTGGACTTTTAACCCCTAAAAACCCCTAATTACGTAACACATGATAAAATCATATCATTGCTTAGATAAATAACTGTGAGATAAACATATTTGCTTCTATAACCTTTCACAAAATATCCCTCAGTAAAGGGCTACAGATTAAAGACTTTAGAGCCCTCTGGTCCCCTAATTTTAGGGGCCAGCCCCTTTTGTTTGGTATCATTTTAAAGCTCTTGTAAATATAAACATTCTTTACATTACATGTTTTAACAAAATATTTTTCAGAAACGAGATAAACAAAGAAAACCAGAAAAAATTACGACGTTTTTTTAATCTCAATTTTCGGGTCCAGGCGAGCTTCGGCGCCTTTCAAGCTAGATCAAAATGAAAATAAAATTACAAATCTACAATCTTTTGTCTACTATCCCTGGAATTTTGAACTCAATATCTTTTCTCGTTTAGGAGAACTTAGAGGGACAAGCCACCCCTCTGAAAATCGCTAAAACGTCAATTTCTCAAAAACGGAAATGACGTCATCAAAAAAATCAAAAACCTATCAGGTTCAGATCACTATCTGTCAGATCTGAAAGTTTCATGAAAATCGGTCGAGCCGTTTTTGAGAAATCGCGTGCACAAAATTTGTAAGAATAAAAAGAAAAATAATAATAATAATAAGGAAAAAGAAACCGAAGAATAACAATAAGGTCTTCCGTTGGAAACGGAAGACCTTAACTAGACACGATCTCGTTGCGAGCAACGAGAATGTCTTCCGTCCAATTTTAAGAAGGTAAAATGACCTTGCTTTTTATCTTCGTTAACAAAACATATCTGGAAATTGGGGTAGGATCTAAAAGAGCTATGGCTAGATGACATTAGACCCCTCTTGATCCCTAATTTGAAGGATCACACAACGTATCACAAAATATTTCAAAATTAAAAGTTATTAATAAAAGACTTGAGCCCTCTCGGCCCCTAATTTGAAGGGCCAGCCCCTTTTTCTTGATGTAAAATTAAAGCTTTTGTCATTTTAAACACATTTGGTTCAATAAGTGTTTACAAATAATGTACTGTTCTCGAGATATCTGGAAAAGATCGATCTAGGGGCCAACACTATAACTCCTTTTAGAGGCCGGATAACAAAGAAATTATGGTTGCATATCGTTTAACACATTATTTTGAGCATCTTTTGCTCAATATTGCTTTTCAAAATTTTCCTCCATTTTAGATATTGATGATCACAATTTTGGACTTCTGGCCCCTAAAAATCCCTTATTACATAACAGAGGAGCAAATACTTATCATGTATAGATAACCAACGCTACGATGAACATAATTGCTTCTATAACATATCACAAAATATTTCACAGTTAAAAGTTATTAATAAAAGACTTAAGAGTCCTCTCGGCCCCTAATTTGAAGGGCCAGCCCCTTTTTATTGATGTCAAATCAAAGCTCTTGTCATTTTAAACACATTTGGTTCAATAAGTGTTTACAAATTATGTACTGTTCTCGAGATATCTGAAAAAGATCGATTTAGGGGCCAACACTATAACTCCTTTTAGGGGCAGGATAATAAAAAAATTATGGTTGCATATCGTTAAACACATTATTTTGAGCATCTTTTGTTCAACATTGCTTTTCAAAATTTTCCTCCATTTTGAGATATTGAGGATCGAAATTTCTGACTTCTGGCCCCTTAAAATCCTTAATTACGTAACAAAGGAGTAAATAATTGTCATGTATAGGTCATAGACGTTATAATGAACATAATTGCTTCTATAATGTATTACAAAATATTTCACAGTTAAAAGTTATATCTAAAAGACTTTGGAGTCCTCTCGGCCCCTAATTTGACGGGCCAGTCCCTTTTTCTTGATGTTATATGAAAGATCTTGACGTTATTAAGTTTTTTTGTTCTACATGTTTTACCAAAATACTATTGAGAAAAAAGATATTTAAAGAAAACTACCAAAATTCATTACGCTTTTTAAACCGTAATTTTCGAGCTCGGGCGAGTTTCGACGATTTTGGTCACAGGTCAATGTATATACCACATGTCAGATCTACAACCTTTTGTCTACAATCCCTGAAAGTTTGAACTCAATATCTTAAATCGTTTAGGAGTTTACCCCTGGACAAGCAGGCCCTCTGAAAATCGTTAAATTCTAAATATCTCAAAACCGGAAGTGACGTCATCAATAAAAAAATTTCCAATAAGGTTCAGATCATTTTCTATCAGATCTGAAAGTTTCATGTAAATCGGTCGAGTAGTTTTAGAGAAATCGCGTACACAAAATTGGTTGGAAAAAAAAAGAAAAATAATAATAATAATAATAGGGAAAAAGAAACCGAACGAAAACAATAAGGTCTTCCGTTGGAAACGGAAGACCTTAATAATAATAGGGGAAAAGAAACCGAACGAAAACAATAAGGTCTTCCGTTGGAAACGGAAGACCTTAATAAACAGTACGAAAACAATAAGATCTTCCGTTGGAAACGGAAGACCTTAATAATATTAGATATGAGAATATGTTGCAAATCGATACTGGGAAGGTATAACCGGAAAAAATGTTTCGACTCTATAAATGAGATAAGCGGTAATTTTCTTCTTTCATCTTTTTAATTGGAAAACGCGATGCCTTTTATGCTTCTATAAACTTTCTTCCTCAGCTCATTCTGGCCATTTACATGTAGATAATTTGGCAAGAGGAGGTTTTATCCTTAATAAAGATACAGGCAGCTTGACTCCTAATACAAGGTATAAATTGTGCCTAATGATGTTGAAAAAAGCGTAACCAGTATCATTCGTTTAGAAATAAACAAACACTTTTGGATGGTTGCTGGAACCTATTCAAAGCCTAAGTCTAACACCCATTCTTTTTAGTATACTGTTGTGGAGAAAAGAATCCCTTCTCTAGATTTTCATAAGCATTTGGTCGCATTTTCCGCACAAACAAGGTATACCACAACTTCCTATTTCTACGATATGTTGAAGAAATTGGTCAATAAAGTGTATTAAAAAAACAAGTTTTGGAAGGTTTATCAGAGTGGGGACTTTTAGCCAGGAACCGAAGGATGGTTGAAATAACAAATACAGCTTAATAAAACAGAGAACATTTACAATCTTGAACAGTATATATTATTTCATTTGCATTTCAAATACTCATTCATGTATATACTTATTAATGAATCTGATACTTTCAGAACAAGTAATACTCGAAGATAATCGGTGTGACTGATCCGAACGAATGTCAAATATTCGTTGACATCTCTAATTGAAATATATTATTACTTACATATATATGCAATTTCAAGAATTGATTTTTGGTCCGTGGGCAACTCCTGTAGAAGATAGTCAAATCCCAATCTTTTAATTTCAGCTTCATCTTTTAAAAAAAAACCAATCACTTAGTATGTTTAAAGTTTGGTAGTTTTGATGTTATTCCCGTCTTGCTATCTTATTTTTTAAAGCTATTATAGCTATTGATTTTAACAAAATTTCGAACCAAATAACACACCAAGGATTATTAAAGGCATTTCTGCGTCTTCTCTGTTCTCTACTGTAACGCAAACATCTTGGAAACCTAAGATATATAAAATAAAGTATTTTGCTTTATGCAATGCAAAGTATTCAACTAAAGTATAAACATCACTTTTCAATATGAAGAGATTTAGCAGAATATATTTTTTTACTTTTAATATCCAATTATAGCCACCATGCCCCCTCCTTTACTTAAACAAACCTTTAAGTTTATCGAAATTTAATTAAATTTAAATTAGAGTAAGTGATACACATTCAAAATTAGCTGAATTGTGTCAAACACTAAAATGTCATTGTACCAAAGCTATCAATTCGTTAGTGTTTGGTCTTATTTTGTTCTAAACATTTTTTTTTTAGCTGGAATGAATAATTAAAATTTATATTTGAACTGACATGATTAAACCCACTTATTAAAAACAATAAAGTCAAATCGTATTACTTTTCCCAAAGAAAATTAAACCAAAGAGATATTACAAATTGAAATATATCTATGTCTGAGAAATATTACCTTTGCACTGCAGACAATTAACTTTTCTCCTCTTTATGATTACAGCTACTGCGATACATATGACTCCCGAAACAAGTACAACACTTGTGGCTACAATTATGGTATTTTTATAATCTGTTTCCATGGCTATCGTTTCATCAGTTGAACCCCTGTAATCGAACAAAAAAAAATGTTCAAATTTCTTTTTTGACGTTTTGAAAAAATGCATAGACAAGGTACATGTATTTTATAAAAACAAAGAAACAAAAGGTTCAAACTGTTTCGCTTAATACCGGATCTGATGAGTTTTGTTCCATCATCCACCTCCGAAAATTATCGTATGTTAAAATACATGTAGTTTTTATGTCGACATCAACTACATTTATGTATTATCATCTCATCTTATTCACGAAAAACGTACAATACTACAAAAATGATATCTCAGGTTTTTTTCTCTAATCAATGAAGTTAAAAGTTGATCATTATTTGATAGTGTTCCTTGGTGTTTTGGATGACGCTTGGAAAACATGATGTCGTTGGCAACAATATGTATTTATTCCTCCTGCACATTTTGATAACAATTGGCTCTCTCTCTCCCCTCTCTCTCCCTCTCTCCTTTCTTTTTCTCTCTTTCTTTCTCTCAAATATTTTTATTATACCTACTGCAGTTAACTAATTTAAATTGAAAATTGAAAAGAAAAAGTTGTGTTAATTAATTGTGTTCATAATTAAAGGTGATATGATGAATGATTATAGAGCCAAAAGAGAAGACGTATTATTGTTCGCTTCATAAAATGTGTTTAATTGGAGCAGCTCAACTAATTATTAGATAATCGCCAGGCTTTCTTACTTACAGATCCATTAATCGTAAATAAATATTATAAAGAGAGAGAGGAGTATACATGAAATTTTTTATTTTTTATTTTTGATAATACAATGTACCAGCAGCAAATGAAAAATTTTTAAAATTAAAAAAGGCACATTTTGCATGGTCAATATTCTACCAGTAAAATGATTGTTTATATCTTAAGACAGGACATGTTTTTATAAATTAATTTTTACTCGTAGTTTTGTTGGGGGGAGGGGTGTGTTTGATGGATTAATCGCAATTAAATTTGATAAAATATTCAGTAACTGTTTTATTTCATGATTAATTAATCCACAGCTCTTACTGGCTGATATCAAACATGCTAGAAAAATACATAATGTATATTCACCTATACGTGACTTACGATGTGAAAATAACATTCATTTTTTTCTACTTTGCTACGATTGGTTATCATATTGTTTTTTGTCAAATGAAATTTTGCAGTTTTCGCTGTGTTGGCGATGACTTTAACCTGACATTAACAAACTGAATAAAGGTATTGACCTAAAAAACAGCAATAAATGCATAATATTTACCAAACTTATAATAACAAGATTTAAGATTTGCGTGTAAAGGAATTATGTTTAAAAAATATGGAACGCCATCGCTGCCTTATAGCATAAAATTATAGATACATTAAGTCAAATTATCATTACATGATGTCAAAGTCCATTACGTGGTGTGAATATATCTTTACACTTGGTCAAATCTTTATTACGTGATGTCAAAAGCACATAATGTGAAGTAAACATGCCTTTACATGATGTCAACTTTTTACGTTGTGATGTAAAATCATCCTTACGTTATGCCAACATTGTACATGTATAACTGAAGGTCAATACATCATGACATTATTTCGACACTGTATTACATGGGGCAAATGTATCCTTACATTATGTCAACATTTTATTACATGCTATCAATATATCCTTACATTTTTTCAACACTTTAATACATGGTGTTAACACATCCTTTCAATATGTCAACACTTTATAACTTAATGTCAAAATTGCATTACGTGATGCGAAAATATCTTGACATTTTGTCTAAACTTTGTTACGTGATGTGAATAAATCTTTACATTAGGCCAATTCTCTATTCCGTGATGAGCACGCTCCATTACTTTAAGTCGAAACACCATTCCGTTATGCAAACACGAATATCCTCGGCCTTTATAAATCTGTCATGTTTTAAATTCAAAATTTACAACATGACATATACATGGAAACGGTGCGACGATTTACCCAAATGGACCCTTAAAAACCCAAACAGTAGATACTAGTAAGAAGCAGTGGTTTAATCATACTAGAAGGAAAATATATATAGGTATGCTTTTCTGAAAGCTGTAAGGGACTTAAGTTGCTGACAATTTAATATCCCGAGAGTGAATGTACATCTACGTATTGAAACATTAAATTTTTAGTTAAATAGACCTAAGTTATAAGAATAAGACCTAAAATGCAAGTCTTCTCGTGCTCACCGACCTTTGAATACTTAAAATGAAATAAAATCTGAAATTTACCCCTTTATTGTTGTTTTCAAATTTTATTTTTGATTTATACTTCTTTTTTACTCCAGTATTTAAATCAAGTTCATTACTATACACTCATTCATTTAGCAGTCTTTATCGTTCCAAAGCCTGTATGTCGTGACGCAGACACTCAGTACATATTTAATTTTCTAAAATATAGTCTCAAAGTATTTAGTAGTTAAAATATACGTTGCTATTGTTATCTTAAATTAGGACATTGACTCTTACTGGGTATGGCCGTTCTGCTACAAAATTATGACGCTATTAAAATGATTTATTTTTTCAAAAGGGATGGAGATAATGTTTGGGGAGGAAGTACGCTACATTCCTACGAATGAATTTTCTCCCTTTTATTCAAGAGGGCACTTGATAACTTAAAGCTATACACGCTACAAATTTTGTCTACTGAGATAATTTGAATGATTAGGTAAATAATTAAAACATTGAAAATAAACACTTTTTAGAAATAAGACAATTTTGTTTGGTTGCGTTTAAAAGTTATCAATTATAATTTGAAATAAAATATTTATCGTTGTAGTCCAAAATATATACCCATTTTGAATAGCGCCGCCCAAATTAAATCACGTGACCGAGAGGAAATCGTAAACAGAAATGGCGTCGAGAAAGCGTGGCAGGCCGTTTGGTAGTGATATGACGTTATCTCAGCGAAAAGCGAAAAGACAGGCCATTGATCGAGAAAGAAGTCGAGAAAAGGTTTACATAGGAGCTCATTTCCAAAGATGGAAGAGAGTTAAGGAGGAGCTGAATCTTGTTAACCACGAACTTGCGGGGTTCTAGCTTGACAGGTTTGTTTGTTTTATATCATAAAATTCTTGTTATGGAAGTTTATAGGAAATAAATATGAAAGAGTAATACATGCAACAGAATGCTATTAAAACGAGAGCGCCTTTTGATGTTGTTGCTTCGTCTACATGATTATACATAAACTTATAAAACATAGAGAACGGCTTTTGAGGCCCCCGAAGGTGAAATATCAGAATGCAATTAAATGGTATTCGTTGAGAAATACTTAGAACACTAAATACTGTGCACGTTAAAAACATTTGAATTTATTGATGTTGAACAGAAGAATAACGACAGTGACACTATTAAGTATTTATCAAAAATTTTGTGCAGCTATGAACAGAACAAACAAGGAAAGGTTGTTTCATCCACACCTGTCCATGGCCATATGAAAACAAGATTGACACATCTACATGTACAGGGACTATCTGACATTTCTTCAGCAGAGTCTGGAAAAGCATATGACCCGTAAGTGATTAAAATTTCTATTTATTATAGCACATCCCCAGGTCATTTCTTAGTTTTTCATATATTTATTGATATTTCTTACTTAACAGTGTTATATCAGGAGTGGAGGAGATGGAACCAGGTCCATCAAGCAGGTGAGATGCTGTTTATTATTTCTTTTGATCTGTTTTATTCTCAAAACTTTACATTTACAGCAGCAATTTCAAACAAATAGAATCTTTATAGTTACACTATTAATTTTTTTTTTCAAATAAAAATTATTGAGGCATGTACAACTTAGAATACCCACTTAAGAAGGCTGGATGGTTATGACTAATTATAGGTAATATAAATGGAAAAGAAGAGTTCTAAAAATTGGGACACTAGTAAGGAAATATGAAATTTTTCAAACAAAAAATATGAAATTTTTCTCAATCACAAAATAGTTTAGATTTCAAAAAAAATTATATCAAAATATTAAAGATATGTCTGATTGGTAATTTGTTGACTACCCAGGCTCCTTAAAAACATACTGGTAAACAGAAATAATCCTCAGCTTCAATCTAAGCGGGAGGTAATGTAGCCAACATATTAGCCATACTGGTCTGGATACTTATCACGAATAGCCCAAACACAACAGCTGGGTATTACTCGGCGCACTCCTACTCCAAGTCGGCCATGGTGCCACAAATCAAATTGGCGGTAGGCAGCATGCCTCTTTCCCTTGTTGTAATCCTCCTCCTAAGGTAGGGCCAGCACATCCTGTCTGTACATTTGGGCTACAGCAAGCACTAATTCGTCCAGGACAAGTAAGTGGAAATCCTATTTAAAAAAAGTCATTTAAAGATCTTATTATGAATTTACAATAATTGTACGATGTCTTATTTCATCATGATAAGTAATGATAGCTTACAGGCAACTGCGACTGGCACTGATTAGCTGGTCTTCCACAGCAAATGCGCTCAGCTTGTGTTGGCATATCCCTGCACTGTAAACAAGAACACCAACTTGGTGGCGCTGTAACAGGTGGTGCTTGGAATCCTCCTTGAGGGGCCGGCCTGTCAATCAAATGGAGAAGGATGCTAGGATGCCTTTCTCCAGTCTGTAACAACAGTTGTCTCCTTTCCTCATCTGTCATTTCATTAATTCGGGCCTATCATTAAAAACATGTACATGTAATGCAATCAAGTCAAAATCAAATGGCAAGAAAACCCCAAATTATTATGTGACATATTTAATAATGTTCTCTTTAGTATTTACTTTTTTCTATTATTTGCAATTTTTTGTAATTTCATTTTCACATTCATACATAGACAAACACACAATGGATCATAGGTAATTATACGATGAAGTTGATGCAAGCAAAAAAAAAAATCTATATGACTTCTTCTCTTGTATATATTATATATTACAGAAAAGGTTTTTCTATTCAGACCATATTGTAATATGTTTGTAGAAAGAAGAATTTCTAATTGCTACACAACTTTCAATTTCATATCTAAAATGGAAATGACACATCAGCCCAGCAATGTTTGGGGGTTTTTTATATTACAAAGACATTGAAAGATATACTGCTTGGTAAATGAAATTAGAAAGTTAATGATTCTCTTTAGTATTTACTTGTAAATTCCTCTGCCTCTCTTGGAGTGCAGCAGCTGCAACATCCCCCCTGTGTTGTTCTCTTGCACTACCTCCTCTTCCTCCACGACCACCCCTGGAAGTTCCAGCTGGTCTGCCCCTTCCTCTACCTCTCCCCCTTCCTCGTCCTCGTCCCCTTTTTCTGACAGGACTCCCAGAAAATGAACTCGTGTCGCTAGTTGGTCGTAATTATCGGTCTGGACTGGATTTTTTGCTTGAACTTGTCTATTAAAATGGTGATTATAAAGTTATATATATTTTTTTCCGAATTGCAGTTATATTGAAAAAAGGGGGAAAAATAAAGTATGCTACTCGTAAACGCAAATCTATAATAAATGTCAAACCCCTTCGTGGAGCCCCACGTCGATAGATTTGTATGTTTTGTGGAAATTTGACCCTGTTACAAAATATGGACGGGTGAATTCACTCCGTGATAAAGAATGAATATGAATTAATTATGTCTTTCATTTAGAGGAATTGTCTAGAAAAGAAAACTAACAAGATTATGGATGTTTACATAGGTAAAGAATAACATGCTTACCTCTGGATCCATCTTGCGTTGAAAGTTTTCCCGCGCACATGCGCAGAGCTGTTGTATTTCTTCTTCCCTCATAAATATGCATGAACAGGCTCACTAATTTTAAAACTTGATTGTTCCGTAATTAAAAGGTTTCTTCTCACGATAATCGGCACATAGATGTTTTTTAACTAAATTATTACATTGGTCACTTAATTTTTACTTTACAGCGCAGTTAAAAAATATGTATTTTGGCAGCGTGTATAGCTCTAATATGAAATAAGATCTACAAATAAATTACAATAGATCTTTAACCCCTTTAAAGACCTTCTCCCTCTTGATATAAGTGGGTTAGGTTTTTATAAAATGTTTGTTTTAGGTAATTTTTCGGACAGAGGGTATAAATTAGAAATATGTCATAATAAAACGCATACAAAAAAGAGAGGGGAACTGTATTCGCCGATTTTAGAATTTGTTATTCAGAAAGGCAAACACTATTGGTAGAATCGGCACTGTCTCCAGCGTTTGCCTCATACATGTAACTAACTTTTAATTAAATGAAATAATTCGACTGCATGAGTGTTGATGTATTGTAAACAATTATGATCATGATACATATATTTTCGTCGATAAGTAGAGAATCGGCGTGAAAATAGGCAGAGAATTAAATTTACGCTCATTCCGTTCTGTTCCGTTGAATACCAATATCCACACGGGTAATGGTATTTTGCGGAACGGAACGGAACCAGAAATTTAAAAATAAGTCAAGTACTGCTGACATTGTAATTTTAAAGATCTTATACTTGGGAATGTGTTTGGTTTGTTTTAAAGCTCTAACTAATATAGAATATTCTATTGCTAGCTTAAACCAGCTAGTAAGTTTTGCCGTGAAAGTACTGTAATGTGTTAATATTAGAGAAGTAAGTAATATATGTATATTTTTCTTTAAACAACGACTTTAAACATTAAAATTAAAGATCAATCTTATTTTGAAATGTAATGAATAAAAATAAATTGCTCATTTTTTACAATTTCTATTTCCCCATTGGGTGACCATTTACTGGTTCCGTTTAGTTCCACAAAGTACCAATAACCCCTGGATCCATTTGGGTAAATCAGCTTACCGTTTTTATGTATAGATAAAGGCCGAAGGTATCCGTGTTCGCATAACGTAATGATGTTTCAACATAAAGTGATGGAGCGTTTACATCATGGAATAGAGAATTGACCTATTCAAGACTTATTCACATCACGTTATTAAGTTTAGACATAACGTAATAAACTTATGACATCAAGTTATAAAGTGTTGACATAATAAAACGATATATCGTATACTTATAGAAAATATACCCTTTTCCGCCCTGTGCGATATAAACAGAAAATTCGCCTACCCATGTGATATAAACCCTAGGGGTGTGATATAAGATTTATATCACACCCCTCTCCGGCAATTTTCGGATGTTATATCACACCCCTTTCCGTTAATCATCGGCTATTACATGTATGACGTAGAATTCGGTATGCGTCGTTCAACTCCGATCTCCGAGTATGACGTCAAAACGTTACGTCGACGTCAACTCGGTATACAAACAGCTGGCGCAAAAAATTCAGGGAAGTTTACTAGAGATGGAATATATAGACACGGAGCGATTTGTTAACAATAATCATTCATCACATGATGTTTTTTATTGTTTCTTTAATATTTTCTATAAGTATATGATATAAAAATCATAACATGGCAATTTTTATATCGCATCCTATATTAGCCCTCGGTCGCTGTATATCAGACCTCGAGCCTGACGGCTCTCGGGCTGATATACAGCGACCTCAGGCTAATATAGGATGCGATATAAAAATTGCCATGAAATAATCTATATATATTTACACCATGTTATAAAGTGTTGATAAAATGTAAAAAATATATCGATATCATGTGATAAAATATTGGCGTAACGTAAGGATAGATTTGCATTATGTAATGCAGTATTGACATAATGTAAGGATACATTTGCCCCATGCAATACAGTGTCGACATAATGTCATGATGTATTGACCTTGAGTTCTACAATACTGGCGTAATGTAAGGATAAATTTACATCACGTTATAAAATGTTGACATAACGTAAGGATGATTTTACATCACAACGTAAAAAGTTGACATCATGTAAAGACATGTTTACTTCATATTAAGTGCTTTTGATATCACGTAGTAAAGATTTGACCAAGTGTAAAAATATATTAACACCACGTAATGGACTTTGACATCATGTAATGATAATTTGACATAATGTATCTATAGTTTCATACTATAAGGCAGCTCCATAAAAAAATGTTGATCGATGTTTGTTCTTGTTTTTGTTGTTACATGAATAGGGCTTAATATTTTAAATTAATTTTTTTTTTCATTTTTAGGTATAGTGTGATTAATATGGATATTTTTAATGCCTCGTCAAAATTTGAAAGTCAAATGTCAAGTTACGATTTGGAGTTTGAAATTCTTTGTTCTGTAAACAAAGCTCGATATTGTTTACATATATGTGGGGGTTTTTTTTTTATATAAGGCAACTAAAATTTAAGTGTCATTTAATGAATTATAAGCGAGTTACAGAGCTTACAATTCTTTGCTGTGTAAACAAAGGTTTTGTTTATATTTTGAATGTTGAAGTGAAAATTCCAGTTTAACACCTAAAATGAATGTGTTAAAGGTTAGGAACTGTTTACTTATGCGTAATTAATAAGAATATAGACAAAATAGCTTGAAAAAAGATTTTTAATGGTATATTGAACCTATGTAAACAAAAACAGGACACAAGCCTTGTTTACAAGACGAAGAATTGTGAGCCCTGTATCTTGCTTATAACTCTACGACTGACTCGCAAATATTGTTTTAACATTAGAAATACATTCCTTAAGCATTGTAAATAATAAAAGCAAAGAAATAGAATTTGACCAAAATCGTGACCATGCCCCTTTAATATCTAATAAATTAATTTTGCTTAATATCTTGTTCAAGAAATGCTACAATTTCATGTTATTTTTGACAATCATTTTAAAACAGGGCAAAATATCACTAAATCGTTCCCCTCTTTCTGCAATTAGATATTATTCTAGCTAGAAGTGGAAAGGAACATTACTTACGTTTTGTTTGATCGGCAAGATGAATCAGCAATGTAGCAGCGATCATAAGGATCAATTTTCATACATCTTGGGACTATTAAAAAAACAAATAGTTATGCCTTCTCTCTCCTTGGGTTCTCTCATTCAACAACATAATTATACAATAATATACTTTGAATAACTGAAGGTGGTAAAAGGATAAACTTACATTTATAAGTTTCATCACTTTGATAGAACATATCTGGGCAACCATCATCAAACGTCGCACAGTTGTAACCATCCAGAATATTTTTTTCTTGTACATATATCATACATATTCCTTAAATGCAAAATGACAAAAGGCCCATTGGCCACATCGCTCACCTGAACATAAGTTCTCTTATCATTCTAGTTTGAAATGTTTAATTATAAAACTCTCTAAAATTATTGTAAAACACTATATATTCCAAGATTTGACGATACATTAAACAATGCATAAAAAAGAAGCCTACTTTTTTAGACATTATATCCTAAGATCGAAGATGAATCAGCTGACCAATCTTATTATCCCAGGCTTCAAAGTATTAAAGATAACAGAATGGACCATAAATACCTTTCTTTATACAATTCAACATCAAGAATTGTAGATATTTTCTAAACCTATGAATCAACTGTCATTTGCATTAAACTATTGCTCTACAATCATATTACATCCAAAAATTGAATCGAAATTGTGAAATTCAAGAGAAATTGGAAAACCTTGAATTCGAATCAAAAGCGACTGTAATTAAACTGATCTCGAACAAATTCATACAAAGTTGGAATATATCACAAATTTGAACAAAGTTTAGTTTGTTTAGCTTTGAAAAGGTTTTGTTCATTTACTGATCTTATATAATGCTTATCAATTACTCAGAATAAATTGCAGTATATTTGCGAAATTTCAATTTTGAAAATCTTCTGATTTGGATCACCTTTTATTTAAATCAGGATTAATTCAAATTTGATAAACTGCAATTTTTCCAAAATTTGGCATTTTCGTTTCAATTTCTTAGTATTATATCATTGTTTGATTAGTGCTTTATGTGACTGTATTTGTTATCATTTGGATTTGAAGCACAAATATAAAAGATACAAACAAATAACGGTTTTAATATTCGGAAATATAAATTTAAGTAAAAAAAATTGACCATACCATCTTTGGCATATTTGTATTCATAATAATATGTATATTACACATCCATTGGGACCAATTTTTAAGCTCTTAATTACCTATTTGCAGGCAAAATAATATTCTCATTCCACTGAATATATATATATATATATATTGAAAGCCGATATTGGTCTCTGTTTTGTGAAATCATATTTCATAAAAGGTTTTTAATCGATCCATCCAATAAAATTTGTGGTGTATCAAGGAACCTTAACAGTTTGTCATTCCTTTATTGTAAAAAATCTTTTTTCTTTCAATAATCATTACTATCTTTTGTTCCTTTGTCTTTCTTAATATGTGTATTCGTGATTCAAAACTTCGTAATAACTAAGATCAACATCTTGAAAGTTGTTCAAAATCAGTAAACTTCAATCCCGATTAAGTGTAACTAATTGATGTCATGATTAAAATTCAAAATAGCTAATCCGTGAAGTTAACACCAGACTATTTAACTTACCGATAAACTTATCACCAAATCTTTTATTTTATTTGGATACTTCTTTATATTAAAAATGCACTTTTCTAGTCGGACAAGTGACGAGCAAAATCAACTTGTCCGTATTTTAATTCGCTGGTACAAGCGAAAAAAATCGAGCACTGTTGGAAGAACATTTTTAAACATTTTTCCTATATCCGTCTATGAAAAACTTTGAACATTTCTTTGGATCCCCATATTAGTCCGAGGGCACGATTTTAACAATTCAGAATCTACACATACTTAAAATGCTTGCATAGTGATATCACAAATTGAAGCACTGAAGTTCTGGAGAAGGGTTTTGCCCTTTATTGTAACAATTCAGAATTTCTTTCCCATAAGTTTTCTTTGAACCAAGTGGTTAAATTTGGCCCAGGGTTTCTAGAGATGAAGTAAAAAATGTGAAATTTTTACAAACAGACGGACATACAGACGAAAATACAGACGGATGGACGACGGACAACAGGTGATCAGAAAAGCTCACTAAAGTTCAGTTGTACTAAACAAGGGCCCATGGGCCACATCGCTCACCTAAACAACAGTTCCTTGTATTATTTTTTTTTCAAAACTTTTTAAATAAGAAATTCGTTCAAATTTTTGTAATATACATGTAATTATATAATATTTAGTTCTTGAGAAAGCGATTTTTAAACATTTTTTTCTTTTTCAACCCCTCTTAGCGCCCAAGTATTGGCACAGGGGTCAGTGTTTTAACAGATTAGAATCTATACTATCTGAGGATGGTTGCATAGTAATCTTACAAATGGTATCATTCGAGTTATTGAGAAGAAGATTTTTTTAACATTTCTCCTATAAATGTATATTTCTATGTTAAACTTTGAACCCCGCCTGGGGCCCCGTTATTGGCCAAGTGGTCACGGTTTTAACAATGTAAAATCTACACTTAGGATGCTTGCATAGTAATCCCCAAATGGAAGCTTGGGCTCCCAGTATTGGTTCAGGGGTCACGATTTAACAATTTAGAATCTAGACTATCTGATGATACTTGCATAGTAATCCCACACAGTTTATCACTGCAGTTTTTTTAGAAAAGGTTTTTAATCATTCTCCTTATATATTTCTTTGTTAAACTTTGAACTCCTCCTAAAGTCCAAGCATTGTCCTATGGAGTTACGGTTTTAACACTTTAGAATCTACACTATCTGAGGATGCTTGCATAGTAATCTCACATATTGTAGCTTTTTAGTTCTTGAGAAGAGGATTTGCAAACACTCTTCCTATACATTTCTACATTAATCTTTGAACCCCTCTTGAGGCCCCAGTATTGGTTTGGGTTAACAATTTTGAGAATTTAGAATCTTCACTATATAATTATACAAGCTTTGGTATAAATATTGGCGCTTCCTGTGCAGTGGTTTTTGAGAAGAAGATTTTTAAAGACACACATTCTATTTTGACCGTTTCGTAATTATCTCACTTTTAAAAAGGGTTTTGCCCTTTATTTTAACAATTTAGAATTCAATTCCCATAATAATGCTTTGAATAAGTTTGCTTAAATTTGGCCCAGTGGTTCTAAAGAAGAAGTCAAAAATGTGAAAAGTTTACAAACGGACGGACAGACGAACGAAAATACAGACGGACGGACGACGGACAACAGAGGCCCGTTTCTCTAAAAGGCGTAAATCTGGGCTTAATTTAGTCCGACTAACGAAGTTACGCCAATATTTAGTCGGGTCTAAGTAGCGTTTCTGAAAGAGGTGTAAGTTAGGGTTTAAATGTCACAGAACTTAGACATCTCCGCTGATTGCTAAGCATGCGCATATCGTATTATGTTTTGCTTTGATGCTGTGATTTTTTGTGGAGGATCAATTTTTTAATTCATAGTACATGTACTCGAAATTACATATGTTATAAAAATACCAGAGAATGTGCTTAGTTCAAGTTGTTGATAACAGTTTATATTAATGACAGTAGAACAAATGGCTTTTCGCCTCTTAACATAATGTAATTTTAGAAAAAATACATATGATGTGAAAGAACCAGATAGTAATTAGAGGTTGCAAAAACCAAATACATGACAATTAAATGCTTTGCAGACGATATTAAGCACAATCGTCCATAATTGAACGAAATAATGCATAGAAATTAACTCCAATATTCGTGTAAAATTGAAAATATTTAAAGAATGCATGTGCAGGATACAGTTGAAATACCCGCATACTTGTGCAGATTGATAGTCAATCTTCATAAATATTTATAGATACTTTCAGATGCTAAGATAAGGCTTTATACCTTTTATCATATCACTGAATTATTGATAGAAAATAATATGACTATGATTTAAACAGCAACCTACTAAACTTTGAAATTTCCACTGTATAAATAAATAACATTTAAAAATTGAATGCTTATTTTTGGATGTCGCTAACGCGCGGTCTTCAATTTGTCTGCAACGCTTGGTGTGTCATAGGACCGACGACATCCAAAGATAAGCATCCAATGATTATATTTACGGAGCAATGGTAAGGTGTCCCGGAGCTAAAATACGGCTGAAAACGGTATTGTTTGAATTAACGAAAAAATACTTTGACCGGGAATATTTCTTAAAATCTTAATAACACATATTGACAACACTGTTGAACATTATATTTGATGCAATTTGTGACGTCATATGTACTTCGTTGTCTCGTGATGTGCGTATCTTAACATAACAAACTATCTAATTAAATCGCATCGGCGCAGGTGATTAATGGCATTAAATCATGAATGTTTTAAAGAGAAATCATTTGTTATGTCAAATTCTTTGAAGTTCTTGCTTGGACTTGAAACAGATATTTCGTTTAAAAAAGATACTCTTAACATATTTAGCCAAATCATTAAAATAAAGGACATTTTTACTAATTGAAAGCGATTTACATAAAATAGGGGTAAATTCGTTGGTTTCCCAAGCATGATTCCCATTGGTACGTATATTATCTACCAATTTTACGTAAAATATCCTTAAATTGTATTGATCTTTCACCTGCGCCAAGCTGTTTTTTACATGCATTAAAAATATTTCATTCAGTTGTTTACACGTAGCAGGGAGAGTCTCCAAACCACTAATTAATAAATAGTCTTTTACTTTAAGGAGGCCGATTTGGGTTTTTTTGCGGAAAAACTACAATAGCAAAACTCTTTATTTTTTAACCATATATAATTTAAACCAACTCTAGTTTATTTGCAAAGTTTCAAGAAAATCGACCGTCTGATTCTTTTTAGGGACCATCTCAAAATAGAGGTACATTTACTATAGGAATATATAGGAAACTGTCATTTTCCGCACATCAAAGCAGATTAAAAAAATACTACAATAGCTTTTTTTCTCAAATTGTTATATATGATTAGTAATATCATTTCCTACCTTATATGTAAAAAATACTAAATTCTACCGCCTGGTTTTTAGTGGGGGCCATCTCAAAATATTAAAATGCACCAAATTTTGCTATATATTTGGATCATTACGAATGAAGATTGGTATAATGGATTCATTCAAAAAATAAAGAAAATGTTCTCGAGGATAGCATCATTCTGTATATCAAATTTCAAAGGCGTACAATTTTTACTTCTTGTTTTATGTTATTTCTTATAACGTACTCCTACAAAGCTTCATTTTATCATAACGTCATAAAAGCGCAATGGCAACGCTCCCCTACCGCACTACAGAAAAATCGTTTAAAAAATAAAAATTTCCTTAAAAAATCTAAATATTTTATTCTGTAATTTATTTATTGTGTTCAATTTCATAAATGATATCGAAAAAAAATCATAAGAAGTATAAATCAACTATATTATACTAGAATGCGCAAAAACATGCGCAATGAAAACTAAAGTCGGCCTCCTTAAGCGAAGCTGCAAAGCTTTAAATCTGTCGATTACTTGATACTCATTATTAATATTAATGAAGTATAGGATAGAATAGCTAGGAAAAACGACAGCATCTATGTGAAAGAAACAGGCAGTTTTATTCTATAACATAATACTTCACTTTTGAACTTTACGATATTCCCTGAGAACTACCGAATGGAATGCAGTACTATCCTCTGTTCCAATACTGTAAGAATTTAGACAATGGCATGAAAACGATTCAGAGTTGATTTTCTGCGATTCAAATGATAAAAGTTTTGAGAGATATTGCCTACAATTAACAACACAGGAATTATCAACATTTCAGGCAGGGGTATCCCCAACTCCCTTTCCTGTTTTCGGTTTAATAAATTGATTGGATTTCTTTTTGTATTTGGTATTGAAAGTAATATATATCTTGATTAAAACATAGATATAAAAACAATTAACTAAAAAAAACCCTCCCTATCTGAAGAAGTTTTATGAATGAAAGGTTTCTTAAAGTTTAATGGAAAAGGCATACATGTATAACAAGAGGCCCATGGGCCACATATCGCTCACCTCAACAATAGTTCTTGTATCATTCTATTTCGAAAAGGATTTATTATAAAGTGAACTCTGAAAAAATATTGTAAAACTCTCATATATATCAAGATTTTGTCATACATTAAACAATTAATAAAAAGAAGAAAAAATCATATCATAAGATCTAAGATGCTTTAACTGACCAATCTTAATATCCTAGGCATCAAAGCATTATGAAAAAAACAAAATTCTAAAATGAACCATAAAAATTATAAAAGGTGAAAGAAGGTAACTGTGACCCTCAAACGCGATATGAAGATTTGAGGATGCTTACAAAGAAAAAATTACTAAGGATAGTATTGCATTTCTTAAAATCAATATTTTAAAACATTTTTCCTATATCTTTCTACGAAATTTTCGTATTTCTTGTAAAATTTCAAAATGAAAATCTGATCGGAATCATCCTTTTTTCAATCAGGATCGAATTTGATAAACTGCTATTTTTCTGAAATTTTTCATTTCCTTTCACTTTAAATTCTTCTTATATTATTGTTGATTAGTGCTTTTATATGTGACAATTATTCTTTGGATTTTATTCATAGATTTAAGAATATAAAAGAATAACATATACATTTTCAGAAACATTCTTTTACATAAAAGATAAAAGACTTGAACAGAATATCTTTTGCATGTTTGTATTCATAATTATATTACACATCAAATGAGACTGAATTATAAGCTCTAAAATACTCTTTTTGCAGTCAAAATAATTTTTCCCATTTCACTGAAAAAATAAAAAAATATTCATTAAATAATTGAAAGTTGATATTAGCCTCTGTTTTGTATTTCAATCATTAAAATATTCTTTATCGATCTATCAAATAAAATATTGCAGGTGTGATGAGGACATTAGACGTGTAAACATGTTATAAAATAGATGTTGCAATTCTTATCTGTTTTATAAACTGAACTCATAAAACATGGAAAGTCTATATATAGTTGATATAGTCTATCAATGATTCCTACTTTTCTTTCCATAATCTTTAGACTTTACTATCTTTTGTTCCTTTGTCTTCCTAACTGTGTGTTTGTGAATCAGAACTTCGTAAGAACTAAGATCCACACCTTTTTTATGTTGTTTGAATTTACTGACCTTTGATCCCGATTACTTTCATCCCGATAAGAGTTACTAATTGATGTCGGGATCGAAATTCCAAAAACAAAAACCTAGTCGATAAACATATTTCCAGGTAATTCAACTATGATAAACTTATCACGGAAAATTCTTTTTTTATTTTTTTTTTTTTTTTGGAGACTTCTTTGAATAAAAAATGATTCTCCCTCTAACCAATCCAAGATCAGGTTCAGCTCGGGGTCGTTCGACTGGTTAAGACTCATCTCCTCATGGGTATGGCCAACCAAGGACGTCGAACCTTCCGAGTCCCCCGGTGAAAACTCCCATCACATAAGTAAATTGAGGGTACTTGCTAATCCGGATGTGGGTCCTACAAGGTACACCTGGGCTACTCTCACCCTGAGAGTCAATCTCAGGTTAGGGAAAACTGCCAATTTTTCCTATAAGTCCCCTGGATACATATCCAAGGGGAATTTTACTGATCGAAGGCTGGGCCTCTCCCGAAGCACTGCTCTCTGCTGCAACCCCGGGTTCCTCCTCTGACAAGGGTGAGTAAATCAAACTTCCTGGCCTCGCCAATGAGGCTACATTGCCAACCTCGTCAGCAAATACAATCCACAACTGAGAGGCTTGAGTGCACTTATGACATCCGCTGCAGGGCAAGTCACTAAGGTTGACAGTAAAATCCACCCCTCTGACACCTGGATGACATCGACGGCAGCGAGAGAGGTTCGGCATTCACATGAAGCCTACCAGGCTGATGTTGGATGACCAAGTCGTACTGGCTGTGCTCCTCCAGCCAGCGGGCTTACTGATCCTGAGGTTACCTTAAATTTAGCAACCAGAGGAGGTTATGGTGGTCCATGCGTACAATAAATCTCCTACACAGCAGGTAACGGCAATATATGCGTGTGAAGCGAATAACGGCAAGAAGCTCCTTGCGGGTAGTACAGTACTTCCTTTGCTCCGAGGACAAGGTGAGGTTCCCATACGCTATGGACCGCTTCTAAACTTTGCACAGCTCGTCTTCTATGGCTTCTGAAGAGGCATCCGTATCCAGCACAAACTGGCCCTCTGCTGTAGGCAAGGCCAGGACTGGGGGTGAAGTAAGGGCTCTCCGAAAGGGCCTCAAAGGCTGTCTGTTGCTCAGGCCCCCATACAAAGGGCTTCTTCCCGGTGACGCTATACAAAGGTTGAGCCATCTGCGCATAGCCTGCAATAAAACCTCGATGGTAATTGGCAAATCCCAGGAACCACTCCACATCCTTAACGTTAGTGGGTGTCTCCCAGTCCCTCACGGCCTCTATGAATTCGTCGCCCATCTCTACTCCGGACCCACTGACCTGCCTCCCCAGAAACTCCATTCGGCGCCGGAACAGCTCAAAATTCTTGGGCTTGAACTTCAAATCAGACTCCCTGAATCGCTGAAACACCAGTGACATGTTAGCCAAGTGGTCCTTAAAAGCTTGCACCAAATCATCATCCAAGAAGGCCAGAACTATACTTTAAGTGAGTCCTCTCAGCACTAAGTTCATGGCTCGGGAAAAGGTGACCGGGGCGTTGCAGAGACCAAACCCCATCCTCTTGAACTCAAACAGGCCATATCAAGAAATGAAGGTAGTTTTCTTCCTGTCCTTGGGGCTGATCATGATTTGATGGAAGGCAGAGTTGGCGTCTAATTTCGAGAACCATACATTCTCTAACAGAGTGTCCAGGCACTCATCAATAAGGGGAAGGGGGAAAAACATCCTACCTGGTGACATTATTTAGCCGGCTGTAGTCTAAGCACCATCGGACTTTTCCTTCCTTCTTGCGGATGAGGATCGACGCTGAAGCCCACTCGGACATGAAGGGTTGAATCACTCCGGCTTCAAGCATCTTTTTTAAGGTGTCCCTCCTCTTTGCCTGCAAAGAACACAAGGGTACGACGCATCCTCTCCTTGACAGGCGCAGCATCAGCTGTGTCAATCTCATGCTCCAAAGCAGTGAAGGTTCCGAAATCAAACTCACTCTCGGTAAACACATCTTGGATCTCTGACAGCAGACTGGCGTGCTGGGACCGCTCCTCATCACTCAGCTCAGAAAAGGATCTCTCGAGAAAATCCTGCCGGTGGGCAGGTACCACTTTCAGCTTCGCTGCGAACCCCCCTTATCAAATAGGGCACCGGCAGTATTGCTCTACCTCTACTGCTTCACCAATAACACTGCCCTCCTCCAAGAACACATCCTTCTCAGAGGCATTACTTAAGCAGGCCATGAAGGCCTCTCCAGCAGCATGATACGTATGCAGCATGAGTAGGGCGTGGGATAAATCCTCAATCCTCGGAACAACCAGCTTATCTGACAGTCCTCTATCTAGCTTAAAAGGGCACATGACTGCCAAGCCTGCAGGAACGTGAACCTTCCTCACCAAAGTCACGCGTGCCTCGGTCCGAGTATTCACCCGTCCATGAGTCATCTGAATAACCTCACCGCCGAGAATCAGTATCCCATGCCGCTGAACGGAACTGAATAACTGGTCTGCAGGCGTACCTGGCCTACGACCACGCACAGGTCCTCTCCCTCACAGGGAGTCTCACTGGACTGGGGCGTCGAGTCCTCTCCGATGTCTTCCTCAGGGCACCCAGACTCAAAAAATTCTTTACTGGGCCCCAGTACGCGCTTCGGACTCCGGTCTGTAGGAGTCGACAATCCCCTCCCCGGAACCACAGGTTCATTGTCAGAAAACAGATCGGGCGACGGGGACCTTTCAAATCTCACCTTCAGCCCACTACGTACTTTCTCGCTCTTCATACAGGGACGGTTCTTTGCTGCCCGCTGGTTGGAACCTGACTTCTGGGTAGAGAGCTTTGTGATACAATCATTCACCGGGGGCGTTCCTGCCCTTGCACTTCTATCTCGAGTCAGCATGCGCACCCCTCCCGAAGACTTCCACTGGATGGTCTGTTCCGGAACCTAGGTCCTCCGTGATTCCCTTCTGCTGGATTAGCACCTCGGATGTACAGGGGGCACCTCTCTGTCTCATCTACTTCTCAATCCGACTTCCGCCTAGCATCCATAGGGCACTCCCTGCGGATGTGTCTTTTCTCTCCACACCGGTAGCACAGGCTCCCCTTAGCTCCCACATTCTGACTGACAGGGGATGGGGAGGCTTCCGGCTTCCCTCTGGCCTCCTAAAGGGCCATCTCCAGTTGATGTACCCATTAAATCCTGCACCTCTTTACTCTCCAACGGGGTGGGGGCTTACCTCCTTTCCCTCAGGGCTTCTTCTAGCTTCGTGATCCGGCTATCCATCTCTTCACTAGTTTTCCTCTCTGAGTCCATCCCCTCTGACCAAGTAGCCTCCTCAATCAACTCCCTCACTGTCTTATGCCGGTGAGGCTTACTGCGACGCAAGTGTTGATAATACTGGATCCTGTCTAATGCTTCCTCCACCGTCTTCGGGTTCCCGTTCGAGGTATGCAGGCCAGCGTCAACATCTTCCGCACCGTAGCATAGGCGGGGGATGGCTTGGGCGGGGATGTCCAGCAGCTGAGGAAAGGCCTGTGTGGCAAACGTGAGCACTCGATCGCCCATTCTCTCAGGGACTCACCGATGTTCTGCGACGCGGATTGGAAGTTAAGCATGTGGTTGAGATCCGGTGCCGAGGCGCCAAGGCGCTTATCGAACTTCTTCAGGATATCCCGAAACTGCGGACAGGGACAGACTTCCACTAAAAGAGAGTGTAGTACTCGCTGGCCCTGCCCTCCAGAAAAAAGCATAACTGGTCATGCTGTTCAGTCTTTGTCCACTGCTGACTGCAAGCGAGTCTCACGAACTTGTGCAGGAATGCCTTCCAGTTAGACTTGCCATCATACCGCAGATCCTTGTACTTCGGCTTGCTATGAGGCACTGGTGGCTCCTTATCCCGACTGCATGAAGTATGACGCGAGGTCGAGTGTTTGCGATGTTGCCGGGCCAGCGATCTGGGCGGCCCAGCATGGACATGGGTTCTTTTGTACTCAGGTGAGGGGTCTCTGGGTGTATGGCCATTGGGTTGCTGTGGCGCGTGTGGGCTGGAGGTTCAGAAGTTTACCTGGATTTCCCTGGGAGAGGAATCGTACATTTGTGGGCGAGCCTGAGCTACTGTACCTCCCTCTTCCCTTAAAAAAAATAAGGCTGGGGCACCATCACATGAGCAGGGGCAGGGTAACCAAAGTTGCAAGGTTGGGGTACAAACAGGCCTAACGGGGTTTCATCCGGGCTAACCACAGGTTGATACCCGGGGGCATGGGTAGGGTGTGGTCCAAACATAGCCTTAGTCTATTTGTGACTGGTGTGAGTGCGTTGAAGTGGGGGTCTTCCCGCTTGATGTCGCCACAATGTGTCCCTGGGTGTTGAAGGACTGGGTCGTGGAGCCCTGTAACTGCAAATCAGTCAACTGGGCAGAGCGGGGGATAACATGATTATCCCCCGGTCCGGGTTCATGGTGTCTGAACAGGCCGCCCCCTTTGGACTGGCATGTTGACTTCCCATGGGCCGGGGTGCGGGTCATGTGGGCCCAGCGGGAGGGGAAGGGTGGGGCGACTGACCATGGGTGGGTGGGGAATCGAAGACAAGGGTCTGGGGTGCCAGTACACCACTGGCTGTGGGTAGGGGCTGTGGGGTATTAACAATGTGACCCTTGCCCTTGGAGAGCAGAGCTTGGACTTGGATGTAGCACTAGCACTCTAAACTATTGGGAGTTTTCCAAGGATAGGGGCCACAAAAGAACAATGTGTTATGGGGTCCCCATAATTCTCACTGGGTGGAACAAAGTCATGGTCCTCAACTGGCGAGCTATGTCTTGCTACCGATCCCTGACTAACACACGAGTATAATGACAGACTGTCCTGCAACCGTGCTGGTCTAATATAATGGCTACCCTGGGCACTACCAACTCCCCTCTTATGACTGCTGGGTAACTCAGTCCCACCCCGTGGGTACCCCTTACTACCAACAGGGAGATAGCATTACTCCTCGCTGTCAGTCTTCGTACATACTGGACTTCCCAGAGGGTAAAGGATTGTCAAAGTGCGCAGCCTCCTCGTCACTTATGCCCATATTCACACCTATGTTTAAATCAGGTTTAGCTGTAAGAAGGACTCACATTTTTAAAATCTGTTTCGCACCTGCTTCTCGGGAGTGAGCTCTTCTCAGAAATTAGGGTAAACCTACACCTGGTCTAGGGTAGGTTTAAATGTTA
The DNA here is from genome assembly GCA_016163765.1 of Magallana hongkongensis. NCBI lineage: Eukaryota > Metazoa > Mollusca > Bivalvia > Ostreida > Ostreidae > Magallana > Magallana hongkongensis. The sequence goes on along the minus strand of WFKH01007768.1, from coordinate 49,399,303 downwards.
AAGATAGTATTATTCTAACTATGGAAGACCACATAGATGGGGGAGAAAGGCTTGAACTTATTGACCAACTGTTTGTTAGACGACCAGGAACTATCCGTGATAGATTAGATCCATTTCTTTTTTATGATGAGGAAGATTTTCTTGTGAGATTCCGTTTTTGTAAACGTGACACTCTCCTTATAATGGACATGCTTGGAAATGATCTAGAACCAAATCAGAGAAAACTGATGTCAGTTTCACCCCTCAACCAGCTTTTGATAACGTTAAGATGTTTTGCTACAGGAGCATTTCAGCAAGTGAATGGGGATTTATTTGGGATTTCACAGTCAACAATAAGTAGGGTTGTTAAAAGAGTTTCCCATGCTTTGGCATCAAGATATAGGGAAGTTATTCGGTTTCCTCAAGGTTACAACCTACTTCAGGTACAGAGGGGTTTCATGGACATTGGAAGAATTCCCGGAGTAGTTGGTGCAATCGATTGTACCCACATATCAATTCAGTCCCCTGGAAGTAGAAATTTAGAAGTTTACGGAAATAGAAAAGGATTCTTTTCTATAAATGTGCAAGCTATATGTGATCACGAGTGTAATTTCACAAACATTGTAGCTAGATGGCCAGGCAGCACCCATGATAGCAGAATCTTTGAAAACAGTAACATTTGCGCCAGGTTTGAGAGACACGAGATAGACGGAATATTATTGGGTGACAATGGATATCCGCTTCGACAATATTTAATAACACCTTTATTACATTGTAACACTAGACCTGAAATAGTTTTTAACAATGCACATTGTCATTCTCGGGTTAAAATTGAAAATGCGTTTGGAATTTTAAAAAGAATGTTTCCCTGCCTCAGAATAAAGCTCAGCCTAAAACTTCAAACTGTACTTCATGTAATAGTGTCATGTGCAATATTATACAACATGCGTAGGAAGTGGAATGGTCGTTTGCCATTCAATGACGATGCTGATATCAATGACCCCATCGTTCCAGTCCCAGTACCACAACGTCCCAATCAGAGAGGACAGGCCATCAGAATGCTTCTAATAAGGCATTTTCAGTAATAAATAAAAATGGAAAAAGGTATCTATATATTCATTTCATTTTTGCAATCTCCATGATATAAATAGCAATTGATTTTCAAAAATTGAACGGCTGCCATATCTGTGCACGTGTATTATCATTATTTTGATTGTGATTAGTGTTGTTGTTTCCATCTTTGTTAAAACTAAATTCTTCAAGTTTGCGAATTTTTGCTTCAATATATTGTTTTTTCAAATGAAGTATCTCCATTTTCAGTTGATGTTCTTCCTCGGCCACCTCCAGCATCTTTTTCTTGACGTCTTCCTGCTCCACACATTTTCTCTTAGATGCAGTTGTGGATTTGGATGAGGACGTGGTCATTGTCTGGGTGCTTACTGTCGCTGGTAACATGGGCGCTTGTGGTTCTGATGCAGTCACAACAGGATTTTTTTCCTGGGGGTTGCTGATTACATGCACTTGATGATGTTGAACCTGGCTATGTATTGTTTTCATTATTTAAATAAAATCAGTGAAATACTGTTCCTGTCATTTTATTAAGATTAAAGAAATTATAGTTTCATGTATTACAAATATTTGTTTTTGTCTGTAAGTAAAATGCTTACTGACTCATTGATGTTATCTATATCACCATGAAGTTCGGCGTCGTCATCAAATGCATTTTCACAGCTATTAATTTGCTGAGGAATTGTCTCTCCAACTGCTGAGGAGAGCTTGTCAACTGTCCCTTCTACAACACCACCACCAGTTTTTGATCTTTCTCTTCTTTCCTTTGCCACAGAGACTTGCTTCTTGATTTCAAGTTTTTCCATAATGATTTTAGCTGAGTGGATGTCCTGATATTTACACCATTTCTACTGTTGAATTCCTTTGCTAAGTTTTCCTATTCCAAATTTTTCTTGTGGATCATTTTAGCATTAGTAGCTTTGTTTTCAATTATATACTTTTTTGACCACACTAAATCAATAAGGGTACACTTTTCGAGTTCCTTAAATTTGGACCTTTCTTCCCAGCCATTGTACATGCAATACCAAATTAATAAAGCAAACAAAAGAGAGGTTCAGGTAAAACAAGTTTTATTTTAAGTGTGAAACAAAGATGAGTTCAAAGTGAACTCATCTCAAATGGGATTTAAACCCAGTTTACCTGAACTAGGCTTACTCCTTAAATCTACCTTACCTAAGACACAGGTGTGAATATGGGCATTAGCCTACCAGTAGGGTCAAGGTACTCTGAACTACTATGTCTGCGAGACGCGCGCTCAATTAGAGCATAGGTCTCCCCTACGGGCGTAAGCGTGTCGTCGCTATCACGTACTGTCGCTTAACCCTAAGGCCGCAAATGCGTTCTCTAGCGAATCATTCATTTCAAAATGACGCTCTTTAGAGCATGGGGTAAAGTAAGAATCAAGAGCCGAAAGTTATAAAAAAGCAGAATGCACTGTTTTCGTTACAAAATATGGCTCAAACAAATACTAGAATACTGTCCTAATCTCAAAAAACTATGTAGAAAAGGAAAAATTTACAATTCTATGCAAAGACTTTAACCACGCAGAGTACCCAAAATGGCGGCCTCACGCGTCTACCAAAAAAGTTCCTAAAGATGAATTTGACAGACTACGGGAAAAAAGTTTGAGAAATCAGACAAAAATTTTCTCAGAATTTTATAGTTTACCGCCGAATTTCTTCTATTATTTCTGAACATATAGAGAGTCCCGATTAAGATACCTCTGTGGTTGAATCTGTGTATATCATTCCAATAGCGTTATGCCATTGTCAAATAATGAAAGTCTCCCTGATTTCTCAATCTTCTCCCAATTTCTCTATTAGATTAGGGAGAAGTGAAGTCTCCCTAAAATTTTGCACTAGGTTGGTTCCTGTGATATGAAAGATTGTTTACGTTAAGAAAAATTTAAATAGACTAAAATGAAAGAATTGGTTTTGGTAATGACTATACTTAAAGTGAAATTGGGTTAATTTACAAAAATCTTTCTTTTCTAAATATTTTTTCTTGCCTGGCATTATGTTACAAATTTGGGGTTAATATTTCTTTATGTAGACACCTATTTCCTTGTCAAAGAAAGATATTCTCTAAAACTGTATGAAGATGTATCACCAGTGAAATAACTTCCATTTCACTTTTGATAACTTTTAGCTTCTATTTTGATAGTCTCTATTATTTTACTTTATTCTTATTATATAGTTTCCCATGCTTAGCAATTCTTTATGGACATCTCAAGCATTTCTTATTATTTATTTCTTAAGGTTGTCTAAGATTTCGTTTACTTTTTAATCCCCTTTAATATGACTTCAATGATGACTTCAATTTTTCTATAGCAAATACAATACTCCACAGGGTCGCATGCTGACTGACGTTTTTCATACTAATTGTTAGACCATAATTTATCACCTAATTGTCTATGGACTTTTCCGGGTTTTTTCCCGATTACAACAAAGAGCACACGGCGGGTGTGACCGGTCAACAGAGGATGCTCACTCCTCCTAGGCACCTGATCCTACCTCTATCTTTTTAGAGGTCCGTGTTGCTCTGCTTTTAATTTGTATTTCGTTTTATGGATTTTTGAGATGGTTGACAGTTTGTTATTGTCATTTTTGTTTTAATGATTTCACAGTAATTGTTAATCTCTATTGTAATTGACACTGCTTGTGGCACTCAGCATGTCACTGGCATAGGTGTTACATAACCCTTTTTTCTTCCTTGTATCAAAGGAAGTTAAATATTTTATTAGCCCCTAAGCATTATAATCTTACCTCAGGCAATTTAGGCAATTCATAAAAAAGATTAAATCTTATCAATTAGTTTAGAAGAAGAAAAGAAAGAAGAAGAAGAAGAAGAAGAGAGAGAGAGAGAGTATTAGTATTGAGACTTCGGACTGAGAGGATGTAGGATGAAGCCAAGAAACCATGTAGAGTGTTATGAGACAAATTCCAATTTATCTGTTTAGGCCCCTTTCTCAAAAATTACCGTAAGATAGCATCAAGATCAAGATTCGTTACCTGTCTGTGTATATGGGATTATTAATATTCAATCTTTAATAAACTGTTCTTGTATCCTGCCATTCGTACTTTGTGCATTCTTCATTTATTAATTCCCCTTGACTTTTTTCCTCAAATGAACGTGAACCATCGCCAAATGATGTACCAGACAGCGGGGCGTGGTCACAGATGCACGGTGTGATTTTGTGTAAACTTGACATTGTAGAATCATTAAATATGACTTTACAAACATTTACTACATAACTAACCTATAACAAATATTATTGTTTAATATCCTTGAGTCAATTTATAAACCAAAGTTTGAGAAATTAATTGATACTTTGAAGTGATGTACAGTATCATTAAAATGATATTTAGATATAGGTTAACATGTACATCGACATTAAAATGATAATGAATCTAGTAATGCACATCTATAGTTTTTGAAACAAACATGTTTAAATTTAAAATAATACACAATTGTAAATTTGATATTAAATTTGTTTTACATTCCATTGGTACAAGTAAAACAATTAGTTTTACAGTTGATCGCATTTTGTTTAGTTTTTTAATCAAAGAAAAAAAGAATTAATTGAGTCTTTTTTATGTTTTATTTTAATTTATAAAGTATTTTCAATTCTGCCCTGGCAGAAAAAAAAATTAATTTGCCTACCTTCCTACCAAACTTTTACAATAATTACCAAAATTTAATGTCGGGTTAGGGAAAACAAAGATATTTTTAATGATGGCCTCATGTATATTCGTATTTTTACAAAATGTCAATGCATACAGTCCCTGAAACGTTCTACTTTCCGATTTTTCCCCGTACGTTCACCGTTCGCTCACAGTGCGCTCACCGTGCGTTCACTTGCACTTTCAGCTCCGCTCCGTTTGCGCTCACCGTTCACAAAGCGCTCAAAGTGCGCTCATCGTGCGTTCACAAAGCGTTCACCTTGCGCTCACCGTTCGTTTAGCGTTCACCTACGTTCAGTCCATTTTTTTCATTTTCATTCGGAACTCCAAAGTGAAAGGATCGGTCTTTGCGAATCACAACAAAATAAGGAGAGAACGCGAGCGTAAGTGTGGAAGGAAACACTTAAATTTAACATCAGAAAGATCATTTTAATTTAATTCGTAGAATTTAAAGTACACATTCTTAAGCAAATAAATACAAAATAATTTGTGTTTTTGGTTTTGTTTTGGGTTTTGGTTTTTTTTTTTTTTTGTTTTTTTTTTATGACTTCAAGAATACCGTTGCATGTTTTGGGGGTTTTTTAACATTGTAAGTTAACAGTGAATGACTAGACACTGTACTTTTTGATTAATGCAAATTTATTATCAACATCTACACGTTTCTATGATTTATTTTTTCTCATATTGCTCAGTTGTTGAAGCAGGAAATGAATAAAATGTTACAGTAACGTATAATTCATATAAAATGCACATCACTGGCACTATTCATATATTCACTGTAAATGTATGGGAGGTCAGTCAGTACTGTGTAAAAGTTTATGTGTCAAGTTTTCAACGATATAAGAATAAGCTAATATTTAGGTTGATAACAATACATACTGCATGTATGTATTGTTATTTTTTCCTGATTACTGATGAAATACAATGTAAGGATAACTCCCGAGGCAATCCGAATAATCGTTGATCTTGTGTTCTCAAAGAGTTCACATATCGTTCACCGTGCGTTAACCGTTCAATTTGCGCTCGTGTTTGCTCATCGTTTATAAGTGATCACCGAATTCCGTTTAACGTGTGCTCACTGTCGCTCAGCGTGTGCTCGGCGTTCACTCACCGTTCAAGTGGGAAAGTAGAACGTTTCACGGACTGTATGCAGATTGTTACTGTGTGGTGGGAGGAGTGGGGGTGGGGATTCACACATACAGTGTGGTTATCTGTTAAAAGAAATAGTAAACTATTGAGAAACATGTTCTAATAAGATTTAAAATCTGTTATTGTCCCTTTATATGATAATCTATTTAATGCAATGTGAATATATTTCTAATTTTATTTGATGTATCTTAAATGCTCCCCTAATTTGAATTGAATGCCAACAATGATTAAATATGTACATGTATTAATTAAATGTTTAACTTTATTCCTGATAGATAATGTTTATCTGCAATGACAACATACAATTGTTTAAGCAGTAGCGGGCATCCTATTTGATAAAAAATCAGTAGTTACCGTCATCCAATCATATAGTAACCGGCATCATTGCATTTTAAGACGTTGTTTGAACTTTATATTTAGGATTATTTGTGACCTGTTATCGCTTCATATATTGGTAATTTTAAATTTTGAATACGTTAATGGTAAGATACTTTTACATATATTTTTCCGTAGCAAGTTATCAACCTGAGAATTTTGTGTCTTTTGGGGTCATCGCCATGTTGGATGACGGTAACTGCAGTAACGATCAGTCGCTTAATACCAGTGAATTTGTTGATTACGTTAAAAATAGCCATAATAAATTAACATAGATTTTACTAATCTTTTTAAAATTTTTTACTTTTTTGTTTGAGTAGCCAGCAGAACAAAACAAAAACGTACTTTCCTATTTAACAAGACTACAGGTAAGTTTCCAGTTGAATGTGTGTCAGTTGAATATAATAGGAAAAACATCAGTACATGTATATTTATGGGTTTTATTTCTATTCCCAGGAAGCAAAGAACGATCGTCTTAGCAGTCTTCACAGAACTATTGCAATGTGTGGTAGCAACCTTCAGGTTTCGTTAAGTTTATTGAACTTTTTTAAACGTTTACACACAATTTCCTTGCTTTCACTTCCCATGTCAAAGTGGAAAGCAGTTTCTTCGAAGTTCCTAAGCAGTACCAGTTTTGTTATTTAAGCGGTTTCTTAGCAGTTCCTTAACTTTCCATACTTTTCTTAGCAGTCAGATTCCACTATATGTCTCATAATGAATATAAGCAGTTCCAGGCAGTAATTTTTAGCCTTACCAGTTATCTAGCAGTTTTTAGGTAGTTATTTTGGTCGAAAAATTTAAAAGAGTTGATATAAACTGGTAAAAACTGTTAACATTTGCCAGAACTGCGTGCTCATTTCCTATTATGGTTTTCATAAATTAATATGCATGACATATAATCAAGCTGAAAACTGCTAGGAACTGCTAATATTACCTATAGGTTAAATGAATAAGTTTTAACATTTTCAGTAATAAATGAAACAATATTAAGCTAAATCATATGAAATATTTATTCAATGTTAAAAAAAGGTTTTTAAAATTCGTTTTTTACATGATAATGTAACAGATTTGGTGAGAAGTCAAGTCTCAACCCAGGACTCGAACCCAAGACCTCATGACCTACTTTGCTTGCTGTTTTAGAGAAGTTGTTAATTTAAAACAATTTAGAATCTACATTATCTTAGAATGATTGAATAGTAATCTCACAAATTGTAGCACTGTAATTCTTAGAGGAAGATTTTTAAACATTGTCCCATTATATAAGTCAATGTTAAACTTTGAACATCTTTTGGGGCCCTAGTATTAGTCCGGGAGTCACGGTTTTCACAATTTAGAATCTACACTATCTTAGGGTACTTGTATAGTAATCTCACTAATTGTAGCATTGTAGTCCTGGAGAATATATTTTTAAACATTTTCCCTATATATTTCTATGTCAATTTCATCTTTCGGTTAATAAACTTTGAACCCCTTTTGGGGCCACAGTATTAATCCAGGGATAACGATTTTTCCAATTTAGATTTTTCACTATATATATAAGCTTTGGTGTAAATTGGCATTTTTGGTGCATTGGTTCTTGACAAGAAAATTTTTTAAGACACCCACCCAATTTTCACAGTTTCGCAATTATCTCCCTTTTAAAAAAAGCTGTGCCCTTTATTTTAACAATTTAGATTTCCTTTCCCATAAGGATACTTTGTACCAAGTTTGGTTAAATTTGGCCCAGTGGTTCTAGAGAAGAAGTCAAAAATGTGAAAAGTTTACAGACGGACGGACAGACGGACGGACGGACGACGAACAACGGGTGATCAGAAAAGCTCACTTAAACCTTCGGTTCAGGTGAGCTAAAAATCCCCCATCCCCCTCCAGATAATGTACTGTTTTTACAAGTACAAATGATGAATTTAAAAATGATGAAACAAAACTAACATGAATTCAAGTGATTAAACTTCAATTCAATTAAATGAGTACAAATAAGCAACACACACATGTATGCATATGCACGATGATCATTGATAGTTAACCATACCTATTTTAAAAAAGAATGACGATCGATTTTAGATATGAACGCAATTGATTAACTCAACTTAGAATTAATAAGATTAATAAATTTTAATTCCGAAAATTCAAGGTCAGACGTACACGTGAAATTTTACGAATCTTTAAGAACAAACGCCTGTCGATAAAAGTGATATAAACTCTGCATTCTAAAATGTATTTTTCACAAATTTAAATGAATTGTATCTAAATGCGAGTTCATCTAAACATTAAGAATAACGATTTCAAACGGTTTTGTAAAGATACTAGCTAGGAGTAAAAAATATGAAAATAAGAATAGATATGTTATGTATTTTTGGTTTTACAGCTAAATATTTGAGCGGACAATAAAAGCAATGCTACAGGAAAACAACAGGAACATAGCATCAGAGGGAGGGGAAAGCCCTCCCCCCCCCCCAAACTTATTCTTGCACCAAACATTTTTCTTAAATTTACATATAAAAAAGTATATTAAAATGGAGTTGCCCCCAAAGTTTGTTGGGAGCATATCAAAAATTGAAGTGGAAGGGTGGAAATAAACAGTGAAATTTAAGATAAAGATATACTTAGTCCCCCTACCCCCACCTGATTAGGATTTTAAAATTTTTGAGAAGTAATTTTTTTTGCATATCAAGATTTTTTAGATAGGTCTGGCCCCAACCCCCACTTTGCTACAATGCTACGTGCCTGAACAAAATATCATGGTTTCATTACAAACCGTATACCAGTAATTAAGACTTTAATTATAAACCAATATTAATTCTTGCATTTTTTGCCGTTCACCAGGTTCTATAAACACTTAAGCTCGGATTCAATTACAAATTCAAGGTAAAAAGGGTGAGTTGGATATTAATTCATTTTTTCTTTTTCTCAGGGATAATTTGGGCGGATGGGTGGGATGGTCAGAACTCCGACCCCTTGTAGATCTATCCACGACCCATCACCACAGCCTGTATGCCCACATGTCTTTAAGCACATAATAAGGGTCATTCTACGTATCACCTTGGTTTTAAACCTATCACCAGGGTCAGTATACCTATCACCAGGTTCAGAATACGTATCATCAGGGTCTGTACACATGTGACCATCACCAGGGTCAGTATATCCTCAACAGGGTCTCACTACCCATCACCAGGGTCTGTGTGCCCATTACCAGAGTCAGTTTACCTATCACCGGGGTCTCAATACCTATCACCAGGGTGTAGTGTACGTATCACAAAGGTCAGTGTGTCATTAACCAGAGTCACTGTACCCATATCTAGGGTTTCAATACCTATCGCCAGGGTCAGTGTACGTATCACTAGGGTCTGTGTGCCAATCACCAGGGCCATTAGACCCATCACTAGGGTCTCAACACATATGACAAGGGTCAGTGCGCATACCATCAGGTAGAGTCAGTATATATGGGTATACTGACTCTAGTTATATGTATACGGACCCTGGTGATGGGCACACATACCTAGGGAAGGGGTCATGGATAGATCTACAAGTAGTCGGTGTCCTGACTATCCTTACCCCCCATTTTCCCTGACAAGCAAAGAAAAAACAAAATAAATTATCCCTCTCTCCCCTCCTAACCTTGGATTTATTTCATTGAAACCAAGCTCAGGTGTAAATAGTACCTGGTGAGTGGCACAATGCATGAGATATCGATTACATTGGTTTATATATAAACCCAATTCTTTCTTACTGATATTTGTAATGAAACCATGATATGTTGTTCAAACAGGTAGCATAGTAAAAAAAGTGGAAATGGGGGAGACTCATCCAAAATTCTTTACATGCAAAATTACTTCTCAATAATTCGAAAATCGTAAACCGTTGGGGTAGCCTTAAACTTCAATTTCAATGTTTATTTCCTCCCTTTTACTTCAATTTTCTACATGCTTTAAAAATGCTAGGGGCAACTCCAAGTTAATTCACTTCTTTATATGTAAACTTAAGAAAATGTTTGCTGCGAGCAAAAGTATGTGTGTGTGTGGTGGTGGGGGGGGGGGGTGAGAGACAGGCCTCCCCCGTCTCCCTGCCACCCCCACCTTGTTTGAAGCTACGTGCCTGTTGTTTTCCTGTAACATTGCTTTTATTGTCCTCTCAAATATTTAATTCATTTATTTGTAGCATAAACCGAATGTACATAACATTTTTATCACTTTTAACGACTATATGATATAAAAAATCGGGCTTTCCTTTTTTAATTGCACATATATCAGTTCGAAGTTCCTCTAAAAAGCTTTCGAATTGATTCCCAAACGTTTACCGATCCCGATTGGAAGTTGGTTAACGTATGCGCACATCCTAGTTATAATGCCTGGTTACGTTATATGAAATATTATTTTAAAATTCTAAACCAGACCGGCGTGGAATTCACCGCTTATTTAAGTATGACGTAATCTCACATTTTGGTGATGTAATGAGATGAAAAATGCAGATATTTTTTAATAAATCAGCAAGCTCATTGATTGATAGCATTGATTTAACAATGTTTTGAAATTTTGTGCAGAAACCCGTAAAAAATCTGTATTTCCTGGTACTTTTGGTGAAATTGCGTTGTTACAAATTTAACAGTTCCTATCTATGTAGGAATTCTAGCAAAGCCGCTGAAGAAAGGTGTCTTTTGGAATTGTTACATCTGTTACCATGGTTAAACCAACAGCTGTGACAATATGTTCCCCCATTTTTGTTTTTCCACCGGTTAGCTTCATTTTCTATTTGTCCTCTAACGTCGGTCAATTGATCAGCTCATTTCGGCGTACACCTATATGGGACATATGATGTCCGTCCCGTTTTTCCCGCAATATATGAAATTTGTTATCACAAATTGGCTGAAAATACGTTTTAACAGATTTTAAAAACCGAAAATATCAATTATAACTTGAAATAACGAATTCAAGACTTCGTTATTTCAAATTTAATTTGTTAAAACAGATTTTAAAATTTGTAAAAACGAATTCATAAAATTTGTTATAAGTAATTAAATTCGTTATAACAATTTTTTATAATTTGTTATAACATATTCGTTATTACGGATTCAACAATTTGTTAAAACGTTTTAAATTCGTTTTAACAAATTCAAAAATTCCTTATATCAAATTCAAAAATATTCTTTGATAGTCCTAAATGGGCTTCCGTAATTTCGTTACGTTGCAACGACTTTATTTCTTGGGAAAGGAGGGAATTAATTTCGTGGCCACGACTACATTTCGTGAGAACGAATTTTATTTCGTGGCCACGAATTAAAACAAATATCTAAAGCGTATGTCCTATAGCAGCAACTGTATATGGCAGCCACCGTAGAATCAACTTTTTCTTTAAAATATTAATAATACCCTACAAAAAAGTAGGCTTCATGTACATCAAATAGAGCTTCAATTAAATCATTCAAGTCTTTGACAATTGATTTTGCTGAGTATATGCCAGTTTGAATAAACATTATGCTGTTCTTTATACAAATGTTTCTCTAATAACAAGTGATTGATACATTGTTTTTTCCTTTTTCTGATCCAGAAATTTAAATGCTTAAGTATCCTATCTTTTTACTTGCATTTCTTGGATATAGTGTTGTTTATTTTACATGATGCTAAGAAGTTTCATTTACTTTCACCGAAGTTGTGCCATTCAGTCACCTTTTAGGGAAAATTCGTTCTTAATTTGGTTGTTTGAATGACACATCTTCATCATATGTTGAAAATTTATCATCCATATCTAAATATAGGTCACCTACTTACCTTTCACAACCCGAGGTCTGGTCTGGTTGTAGCAAAACTCCATTAATGTAGTTAGGTCGTGAACAGGTAGGCAGTGGTATCTGTTGAGAGGGTTTTTAGAATCGTCAGAGCAATTGAGTCTTCTGGATGCCTTCTGCCACTCAGTTTGATTTTGTGGACAAACGTCTACTTTGTTAATACCATACATATATGCTGCCGCGGCCTGTAATGAAATAAAAAATAATGTTTACGTAATTAAAATAATGTTTATAGGGTAAAGGTATTAACAAATTTTAAAATAATTATTTTCAATCACTTGTAAGTATTAGTATATCATATTAAGTACTATGTTTCTACAACGATGTATCTCATGTCCTTATGTCATGTCTTTATCTTAATTGAATCAACTGATATTAGTAATGGCCACATCCTATAAATATAGATAAATCACAAAACGCATTCTATAATGATAGTCATTATTGACTCTTTTTTTTTTTTACAATAAAATGATGTTTTAAAAAGTAAACATACAATATAATGTCCAGGATTAAAATCTGTTTGGTATAAGTTTATTTATTAATTGGAATGTAAAAAAACTGTACCTATGTTAAATATGACTCTATCAATTAGCGTTACTAATACAACTAAAATGAGAATGGTCTGTAATTTAGATGTGATTTGTAAATCACATTTCTTAAACAGTGGAGAACATGTGCCAATTTTTAGCAATCTTGAAAATGTTAGACGAAAGTGATTTTTTAGAATTGTCATAGTAACTTTACTAGTAAAAATGAGCCGATTAGAATTTCTTTTTTGTTTAAATTGTTTAAAAATGCGAATAGTTCTGCGAAGGCAAGATTCAATCTTTTATTATTTATTTTGTTTTATTGGGTTTTTTTTTTGGGGGGGGGATCGAGAGTGCATTTTTGTATTTTCAAAATCATGCATCAACTTCTTACATTGTTAGTTATCTCTTTCAGGGGATCGTTGTTAATTTTATCCCACTCACATTCTTTGATGATACTATTTTTGTGTTCAAAATTTACATTGGATGTGATACAACGTACTGTTGTTTTTATTTAAAACGGGTTTTTTTTCTAAAATAATATAACTGGTTCTCATATAAATAAATCTTTAAAAACATTGAAACTTGACTAAACACTATGGCGGGTTACATGAAGTTTAACGAGTTTGTGAATATCTAGACAGGTAAGTTGTATATGACACATTTTCAAATACATGTTAGATCATATAAACCAAAACAAAAAATCAACCAGTGGCTGGAGGGGTTCCCAACTTATTAAGTCCGTTTGTGGTATTTATGTACCTATTGATGGTTTCACTTATCTTCCACTCCTGCGAATGTGTTCGGAATGTTTTCTTTATCGTTGCTGAGTACGAAATAAATTCAGGGGTGCTCGAATAAACGTTCACGAGACTTCACCGAGATTTGTTCAGTTCCTGTGAAATTTCGAGCAGAAGTATAAGTGTCCGGATAATATTCTCAAAATACGTAAGAAATGGTCATTTTTCATAACATATCCTGCTTTATTTATGTTAAAACTTGAAAATATATTAAGATATATGTCTTATTTCATCATCTAGAGATTATTTAAACTACACGATGATAGTAGAACAGAGTTATCGGTTCGTGTTCAACCACTCTTCACATGGTTGAATATATAAACATTGGGTTGCTTAAAAAATCATAGACATGATTGAAGCTTATGACATGCAATACCATGCTTTTTCAAAACAAGAGGCCCATGGGCCACATCGCTCATCTGAACGACAATAAACATAATAAAATCAGCTCTATGGAGTCATATACAAAATATCTGAACAATGTCATATAATAGATCCTGTATTAAAAAAAAAATATCCTGCATATTCTTATGTTTATCATTGAGCCCCTTTGTAACAGGATGGTTTTACAGTCATATCACATATTGAGCATTGCAGTTCTCAAGAAGATGATCAGACTTAAACAACTATTTATATATGGATTATAAACCTACATCAAATTTTGAACCCCTTGTGAGGTCCAAGAATTGTCCAGGGGCCAGAGTCTAAACTATTTTAAAGAATCAACAATATGTCAAAATGTTTGCATATAAGTAAAACCATATATAATAACATTTGAGTTTTTGTGAATAATTTAAATGTTTTCCTTTGTAAAATTGGAATCCCCCCCCCCAATGTGGCCCAACCCTACTCCTGAAGAATATGATTTTGACAAATTTTAATCTACACTATCTGAACTGACTAAAGTTAGAGCTTTTCTAGATAATTTGTGCTTTAGAAGATGATTTTTAAAGATTTTTCCCTATATATTCCTATGTAAAAATTTGTCACCCCCCCCCAATTGTGGCC
>WFKH01007768.1:49364800-49384835 GCA_016163765.1 Magallana hongkongensis | reverse complement strand
GAGAAGATTTTTAAAGATTTTTCTCTATATATTCAAATGTGAAAATTCAACCTTCCCCCTCCTCTCACTGAGGCCCCACCCTACCCATAAGGATCATAATTTTATCAAACTTGAATCTACCCTAACTGAGGATGCTTTCACACAAGTTACAGCATTTCTGGCCGATCGGTTTCTGAGAAGAAGATTTTAAAAGATTTTTCTCTTTATATTCCTATGTAAAAATTCGACCCCCCATTGTGGCCCCATCCTACCCCTGGGGATCATGATTTGAACAAACTTGAATCTACACTACATGAGGATGCTTCCACGCAAGTAATAACATTTCTGACCAATCAGTTTCTGAGAAGAAGAGTTTTAAAGATTTTTCCTTATATATTCCTATCTAAAAACTCGCCCCCCACTACATTGTGGCCCCACCCTACCCCTGGGGATCATGATTTGAACAAACTTGAATCTACACTACCTGAGGATGCGTTCACACAAGTTACAGCTTTTCTGGCTGATCAGTTTCAGAGAAGAAGATTTTTAAAGATTTTCTCTATATATTCCTTTGTAAAAATTTGACCCCCATTGTGGCCCCACCCTACCCATGGGGATCATAATTTGAACAAACTTGAATCTACACTACCTGAGGATGCTTCCACATAAGTTTCAGCTTTCCTGGCTGATCAGTTTCGGAGAAGAAGATTTTTAAAGATTTACTCTATATTTTCCTATGTAAAAATTCGACTCCCCATTGTGGCCCCACCGTACCCCCGGGGAACATGATTTGAACAAACTTGAATCTACACTACCTGAGGATGCTTCCACACAAGTTTCAGCTTTTCTGGCCAAATGGCTTTTGAGAAGAAGATTTTTGAAAAATACCAACAAATTTTCAATGATTTTTTATTATCTCCCCTTGAAAGAGGGCGTGGCCCTTCATTTTAACAAACTTAAATCCCCTTTACCTAAGGATGCTTTGTGCCAAGTTTGGTTGAAATCGGCCCAGTGGTTCTGGAGAAGAAGTCGAAAATGTAAAAAGTTTACGGACGGACAGACAGACGGACGTACAGACGGACAGACAGACGGACGCCGGACAAAAAGTGATCAGAAAAGCTCACTTGAGCTTTCAGCTCAGGTGAGCTAAAAAAGAATGGGTTTCTGTTTTATATGAAAACCGTATATGTATATAAAAAAGTATATCGAGCTATTTTAAAGGAACATTCTGCATAAAATATTATAGTCTGTTTCACTATTGATGCTATTACTAGGTCAGGCGCGGATCAAAAATTAATCCTAAAAGGGGAATCGCTACTAAGCATGTTAATTGTTGCAATAGCAGAAAAAACCTATAATTTCTATTGTCATATTTATTTCTAGAACTCATTTTATCCACCAATTAATGAAGATAAAGTTTAGAATCAATAAACTCTAGATTTTATATTTGACTACAAGAACCTATAGATTCTAGGAAATATACTATAAACACGAGGCACGATTTTTACTGCAAAACTGAAAGGGTCAAATAAAACCACGTGGTCTAAATTTAAATGACATTTTATAACATTCGCAGTGGTGCTTCGCTAGCCGAAAACCATTGGCTAGCGAAGATGGGTTTCACTCTGCAGTGTTGAAAAGTTTACATTTTGTAGGTGTGGTCTTTCTTCTTTTATGCTTAATTGCTTAGGAGCGTATATTAACTAGCTATAGATCAGACCCAGTTTTTAAATACAGTAAGAGGTAGGAATGTCTTTGGATCTATTTTAAACCAATATCTCGACAGGAATTGGTGGACAAAGGAAAGATATTGTTAAAATTATGTTGTAAATAAATCAATGTAAGATAACAAGTGTTGTTTCTTAACTTTTAGTACTCTTCAAAATAGCAAAACAAAAGTTGTTAAGTGGCTGTCTTATTGAAAAACTTTTTATTATCAATTAAGAATAATTTTGCCTTTGTGGTAACAAAGTAAACAAAAAACGGTATGGCATGTGCAGACACAATGGTTAAATTTAATGGGTTAAATAGCAAAACATATTATCAACATTGCCAACGAACAAAAGTACTCGTGTTTTATCTAAAAGGCGTCTATTTAAATTTCTTCCTCGCTCATGCAAAAATAGATCTGTAATTGATCGGTGTGCTACATGTACACCTGTAACGAATACTTTAGTTACAGTTCTTGCAAGGTGGTTATTGCAAATCCCGCGAACTATAAAGAGTATACCAAACATATACCACACCAAATTTCTTTGTTGACTCCCACATAACGCCATTTTAATAGTTTCACTTGGTAAAAAAAAAAAATGCTTGTTGACATGCGCTGTGACACGGACACTTGGCCTATAAAGTTGGCATGAATAATACATGTATTCGGTCGGCATATTTTTTCGATCGTTCCCTCACTGCTTTTGGAGTATACATACCTACCGATAAATTGTAATATAATGGAATATCTTTCAAGGGGCTGGCTAACACCCTGTATCCCATATTTGGGCCTTCATATTTGGTGAGGATGGGGCCCTGGGACAGCCCTGTCTTTTGTTGTTGTGGCAATTAATAATGAATCAAAAATTAGTAATATACAACTTATTATACACGTCGCTTTGTAATTTTGAATTTATTTATTTCATAGTTATGTCTAATTTCTTCACTCTTTGCTGAAATGCGAGATATTCATTCATATTAAACTTAAAGTTGAAAATGAAAATGTTTCTATCTATGGAGGAAAGGTAAAGCAGATACTGGTTGTATTTCTGGGGTTTTTCAGTGGATTTTTAAAAGATTTATTTCAACTTGTTTACATGTAGGGGAGACATGATCAGGACTCATTTCAGACATTGCAGAATAAAAAATGTATACTGTACATAAAACATTTATTAGAATAGCCAGGGTCGATCTCAAAAATTTTTGAAGAATTGTCCCTTATTCGCTTTTTTCATATACGTAGGTCCAATTATACTCTCTAATCCCGGGCGACTCCCATAAACTACGAAAGGATTTTCAGCCTAATGTTTATTCATGCAAATATTCAAGAATTGTTTTGAAATCATTCACGTTCCATTCGAGTGGGATTTCATGTTTTGACCCCCCCCCCCCCTTTTCCATTTTAAAATCGAAAGTGAAAATTGAGGACACAGTTTCGCATTTTAAGTGTCGTATGTCAATGATATAGACATAAGCCCCTTTATCCACAAAATATAAGAAATACATATTCTAAGAATTTTTACCCCTCAAATAACCACCCAAACCTTATTTTTAACCCTTTTTGTAAAATTTGACGGGTCTTTCCTGCGAAACCGTCCCATGCAACCACCCAAATAAACAAAACAAGAAAGCGTATCAGTTTGTTGACATGAAAGTCAAGGTCGCCTTCAATATTTAGAGAGAAAAAACGCGCAAGACACAAAAATACCTAATCTTTTTTATTTCTTAATCAACACTATGCATAGGATCCAAATTGATTTTAAGCAGCAATGACCCCCCCCCCCCCCCAAAAAAAAGCCCACCCCACCCAAACAGCTGAAATATGCCTCTGTTTCGCCCAATAACTCAATGGTTTACGTATTTTATGTAAAGGAGGCGGTGTGTATATGACATTTAGTCAATTGGCATTATATATTTTTATAGATACCAAAGAAAACCCCACTCTACCTAGAGTTGGCAATTATTAGAGAGAGGGGGTCGGACACCCCCCCCCCCAAACAAAATTATTTTTCAGCCCCCTCCTTTTGGGTGAATTTTTCTTGATCTTGAAGGCATCCTCTCTCTATATACATGTATATTATACCAACACATTAACCATGGATACACATGTGGGAAATGCCCACCTACTGTACGGGACGATCCCCGGATTCAGAAAATTTCCTGTGGGGGAGGGGGCTCTGAGAGATAATTTTGTTTGGCAGGGGGTGGGTGACTCTCTCCTCTAAATCCCTGCATGGACATGCTAGGAGGTTTTTTTCTATGGTAACTATACGCTACGCCCGAACAAAGGTTCTCACTCTTTATCGACTTGCAAAATTGTGATGAGAGAGCTGAACCTAAGTTCCGGCAGCAAAATGTCAGATATTGTATAACTATCAATGACTAGTACATGTATGTATTTATGTTTATATAACAATTTATTGTTTGAAGGAAAAAAGACAATCCAGGAGGGGTGGGGCTTTAAAACCCCCCCCCCCCCCCCCCCGCTGTACATACCAAAGCATATTGTGTTTTATAGGAAAAAAAATGGTTCCTTGATTTTAATTTATGACACACTATTTCTTTGAATCAATATCGATGGCATAAATCTGTGTCTCTTCTACAACCACTACCACCTCGTTTGGTAATCCAAAGCATTTGCGTGCATTTGTCAACACTGGTGCGCTGTCCTCGCTATATTCCTAGTCTGCACGTGTTTTAAATTGTATATATATATCAGGCACTTATGATCAGTTTTGAAACTGGGTGCCAGAATTATCCGGTATTTTGATAAGCAAATACTTTTTTTGTATAAATTATAAAAAGTCTTCAAAGTTATAACTTATCATAAAAATTCAATAATACTTTAAAGCTGTAAATTTCAATTCAAATTCTTTATTGATCATTAAGGGTCCTCAAAGGAGTAACAGGAAGATTGTATAATAAACATTCATAATATACAATTAACACATCCAAAAGATTGTATGATTGAAAGGTTACAGATATAAACATTAGCATTCATGTACATCTATATGCTTAATACATGTATGTATATTTACATATACATGTATTTAACGCCCATATATATAGATTTGTTAAAATACATACAAAATTAAATGATTTATCACATGATGAAAAATTTATCATTGACTCAGAAAAACAAACTGATCTAGAGGCAATGTCCATTAAATGCATTTTATGTGAAGGAAAAGTTTAGGTCTCGGCAACTACCAGGTTTAATTTCACACTCGTACAAATTCCGTTTTTTAAGCCTTGTTCTTTTTATGGCTATTTAGTAAATACTAGTAGTAATTTTCAACCTGGAAATAAATGTATTAGTTACAGATTTATGATGTATAAAACAAAAGAAAGTTTCTCCCGATTTAGCGGTATGAAAGCACAATCAAAGCATTTTATGTTCTGTTAAGAGATGAGCAAGGTTGTTGGAAGTATTTGCATTATTAAAAATAATATAATTCTTTCTCCAACCAATGTGCCTCATTATTTTATTCCTGGTTTCCGTGGTACTAATCGGATGAAAATCATAGACTCCCTCTGGATGGGACACCAGTCCATCGCAGATTAACTTCCAGCCTGAGCCGGGACCCAATTTTATCTTTGTGGACTAAGACAATTGTAGATAAAGTATCCTGTCCATGGACACAACACACAGCAAGTGGCAACACCGGGGCTTGAACCGTCGACCTTTTTATATTTCATATAACACTCACATAATATAAAATACATCATATGGCACATGAATCGTTGTAAAGTAACACACCATGTGAACTCCGGTATATGTATTGAGAGATAACACAAGTCGACCAAAGACCCATATTGGTTTAAATATTCGTTTAATTTTGCTCAAGGGATTAAAGAGCATATTACATAACATACTGTTTGTTGTCGATTTTATACAGTATACAAATCAAAAACGTACTACATGCATACAAATGTTATTACATATAATACCAAAAATTATCAACCTCTGCTCACTTTCAGAGAGATAACGCTGACTTTGAATATCTAATTTAAAAAAGGGTTAAGATCACTGTTGTGATAATTGTATTAATGAATGTCCTTATACATTCATAACAATAATTCCTTCTTAAATGTCCTTTGATTTCACCAAGAACCACAATACAATATCTACACATGTGTCTGTTAGAGGTCGTGTAAACCCAATTTCTTTTGATGGTCGACTGGACAGCCAGCCCCTTGAAAAATATTCCCATTGTAGCTGTATAATGTGAAATACGTGTATCTTATTTTCCCCAGGCTAGCTAAGCCCATTAATTGACTGTCCCGGGGCCCCATCCTCACCGAATATGAAGGCCCAAATATGGGATAAAGGGAATTAGACAGCCCCTTGAAAGATATCCCATTATAACTGTATTATACAAAATTTCCAATTTTCGCCAGGCTAGCTAGGCCTCTTACTGGACGTGTAAACCCAATTCCTTTTGAGGGTCGACTGGGCTGTCCCGGGGCCCCATCCTCACCAAATATGAAGGCCCAAATATGGGATACAGGATGTTAGCCAGCCCCTTGAAAGAAATCCCATTATAACTGTACTATACGAAATGTCGCATTTTCGCCAGGCTAGCTAAGCCTCTTACTGGACGTGTAAACCCAATTCCTTTTGAGGGTCGACTGGGCTGTCCCGGGGCCCCATCTTCACCAAAAATGAAGGCCCAAATATGGGATACAAGGTGTTAGCCAGCCCCTTGAAAGAAATCCCATTATAACTGTATTATACGAAATGTCGCGTTTTTGCCAGGCTAGCTAAGCCTCTTACTGGTCGTGTAAATTATGTAAATGTTCAGGTCAGGTCAGTAAGTAATAATTTTTACTATATAAATGTTTTTTATCAATAAAAAAGGGAAGTTTATGTGGAGTTTAGAATTTACGTTTATAAGCATGTTTACGGTAATTTGAATAGCAAACCGACCACAGAAATCTATTCGCTTTTCGAATAGTGAATAGCGAAAAGCGAATAGAACTCCGAGCGAGGCAAGCAGATCGCACGAACTATGCACTATACTTTGACCATGCACTGTACTTTGTATCTACAGATTTTAAATGAATGAAGAAGCAACGTTCAAAAGAAAAATAGAAAAATAAAACTAATTGTTTTATATTCTTGCAAGACTTAATAGACTACGTATTAAGCCCAAGCATAACAATAACTCTTTACTCTTAACATTTACCTGCCCATTGTGAAGAAATTATATATAAGACGGACAGAATTTCACCTTATTGGAGCTTCACCTCCGACCTAAAAATAAGATACAGGGATGTAATTTGAGATAAAATTGCTATGTTACAAAGCGTTCTGATGCATAAATATATTTTTGTAAACTGCCAAAAACTAATATCTTATAAAAAAAAATGTATCATCATGGAGTAAATTATTGACTTACGTTTTGAGGAAGATAGTGTCAAACAGTAGAATTCTTGCATTGGAATAAATTTACAACTCCTCTCTCTCTCTCTCTCTCTCTCTCTCTCTCTCTCTCTCTCTCTCTCAGAATGTGCATGCAATTTTGTAAAAAAAAAAAAGTATTATTTGTAAAGTGTTTACCCTTGACCGTATTTCATCACCATAATTCTCAAATAATGATTCCTTATTTCTTAAATACAACGTATAATGATGTATAATAAACACTTAATATTTAAATCCGTTTCCATAGATATAGGTTACAAATTTCAAATTTTTTATGTATCCAAGTTTGGAACTCCCTGTAAGCACATTTATGCAAACTTAAAGGTTGAACTAAAAGCGTATTTACAAAAACTGCGTTGATGAAAAAATAAGATGCAAGGTATATTATTTGAGATAAAATTGCTTTTTTACAAAGCCTTTTGATGCAGAAATATATATGTAAACTCTAAAAAATAATATCCTTGTTTGCTAATTAAAAAAAAAATGTATTCTCATGGAGTAAATTTTTGTATTTAATATTGACTTCCGTATTAAAAATGATAATGTCCAAGAGAAGCATTCTCGCATTGGAATAGATTAATAACTCCCCCCCCCTCTCTCTCTCTCTCTCTCTCTCTCTCTCTCTCTCTCTCTCTCTCTGACTTCCATGTTGAAGAGAAGCCTAATTCCAATCCCAAGATAAGGACTGCCCCGTTGAAATACTGGAAATGGTTAAATAGGAAAGTAGTTAAACAAATGGGTACCTTTATTGACCTTATCTATAATGATGATCTCTTGATTCCAAGGGTAGGCCTCGTTGAAAAAACATGCTAATACATATAGTTAATCAAGGAAGAAGTTAATATTTATTGGTACATGTACATGTATTGATGTTCATCTGAATTAGATTTTTACATTTAAGGGGGGTAAGACCCATTATTATAGTTCAATAAATGGTCCGTTCCATTGAAAAAAGTATGCAAAAAATTTCAGATTTGTAACATTACTACAAGACATGAATTTACAAAACTTCATAATATTTGGCGCTGAACAGTATTTATCATCAAGATATTTATGTCTAAATGTCAATAGCTCTTTACATGTAAGAATATAATGGAATTCATCAGCAATTTGACCTGTACCATCTCCCAGTCTCCACTCGGAGATGGTGGTTTAAGGTTCTAAATTTCATGAAAATCTTTCTGAGCTTAAGTGGCAATATATTAATGTAATTATTATAACTAAAATTTTTCTTAAAAAATCTTGTAAATTTGCTCTTTTGACGAGTCATTTATTTCACTAAACCATTTTTGGGTATATTGGTCTTGTAACCTTAGTTTTACAATTGCAGAAACACTTTACATTTACTATATTTTGTTCAGACCAAATATTTGAAAAACCACATATATCTAAAATATATTTAACACCTGCAATCCAAGAGTTTGACATATTTCCCCTTTGATATTGGAAGACCAAAAACTTATATAAAACAGATACAATTTTGCTTTCAGAGTTTGTAAATAATTTTGACCGGTAGGAAAATAAAGTTAAATGAAATCACTATAATTGTAATTTAGTATTTGTGTTGACCAAGCTAAAGGTACTTGTGCATAATACTACCATTCGAATGATAACTAAAAACATTGTAAAAAATTATTAAGAAAGTTTTCAAAAGTCTGCTCTTCCTAAAACAAACTCCCTAATGTATTGTACTACTCAACTTATTTTTCATCTTTATTTCTACTACTGTACTTGTGATCTTTGCGTGTTTTTTGTGTTCATTTGTATATACTTATGTAGAACCTCATTTACCAGTGATCTTGTCTTGAGTGAATAAAGAATTGAATTGAATTGAGTACATCTTCATGTACACTCTATGCTGGATATTTAAAAACTCACTTCGGCAAAGTACGCCTTTAAAAAAATGACAAAATAATACCACTTATTTTGTAACAAAACATTCTAAATTAAAAAGATGGAAATGAAATGTATACCCCGTACCTTTAATGTTAGGTGGAAATTTTCTTATTTAGGCCCTTTTAGACCAAAGGCGGACCTTAAATGTTAAATAACGGTAAAAATGGATCATTTTAGCGAAAATTTTATTAAAAATACTGAACAACTTAAATGAAGATAAACTGATTCCGAACAGTATTTACATTTATGTTGCAAGTTTGATGACGTACTCTACATTAATTTTCACGCAAAATGTTTCTTTCCTGATGTGCATCTGTCTCAATTTTTTAGGGGAATTTACATATAAAACGTAAACAGTAGTACTGAAGGTTTTTTAAACACTATTCTCAAAATATTATAAAAAAATAACAGGGTTTCTGCTCGAAAATGAATTTAGCAAGTAAATATAAATTATTTTCGGTTTTATGTAATAACTACAAGATTGCACACTATTAGCTCAAAATTCAATATAAAACTACATAACATAGCATTAGTTTTCTGTTACGCATACAATATATCGAGGGAAAAATGGGGTTCGGGTAGGATAATTATTATAACTCGTTCTATGTACTTTTGATTTGACTTTTTTCATAGCATAGCTTAATTTAGTCGCCACTGCTCTCCGCCAGAATCATTGCCATGCCGCCAAAAATACCAACGCATGCAAATAAATGAGAGAGAGAGAGAGAGAGAGAGAGAGAGAGAGAGAGTTAACATTTCAATGCATTTAAATTATATCCTTCAAGTTCCATATAGGAATGTGTTGCGTTTCTGTTAGAGATGTTTGGTATTGGATCGTCACCGCGACATGTCAATATACAAGAACGTGAATGGTCTAAAGAATAAGAGAAAGAAGGGAAGAGAAGAAAACATGAATGCCCTTTATAGTTTGTACTTCTTCTACGTCGTTGATAAAAATTGAGGGATGACTCAAACCTGAAGTCAATATGTTTAAACAATCATCAAAATCTTCAAGTTATGTTTATTTCGCATTTAAAACAAACATGCAATAAAATAATCAAATATCGTGGTGGAAACGGTAGCCTAGATACAGCAATAATTTTCAAATGTCTTGATTAAAATATATAATTTTTTGTAATGGCCAAATTTAGCTACAAGTTTAAATTAGAAATAATTGCATGGGGACAGTAGGCGGGATTAAAATGAGGTGAACAAATATAAAACTATAAGTATTAACATTAAACCATTGTTCTGCACATGTCAATGCAGATAATACTGAAAGGTGGTTCACAGGGGCTATGAAGGTACATGTACATGTAGCTAGCAAGGATAACGTGGGTTATGCACTTATTTCTGCTAGCTACTGAATACAAATGAGGTTAAAATGAAGCCCTTTATTATTATCAATATCAAACAATAACCTTACACATATTTACATCACAACATACAGTAATAAAAGAAATCAGTCACTGCAAGTACATAAACACACATAACTTTAGTCATCTCACTATATACATGCCGCACTTACTGTGACACGTATATTATATAATAATATTTAATAGAATGCTTTTGCATAGCCGTCGTCATTGTAAGCGGGTACAAGAACCTGTCTATACATAAATCAATAAAAATAAACAAATTTGCTAAACATTGCTTTGTCCTTCATATAAGGATTGAAGATCATAAATAAATAAGTATCCTAAATTGTAGAACAAATATCATGCGCACACATCTTGTACAATCTGTGTAATCATCAGTCCTTTTCAAGAAATTTAAATACTTTGATTACATTGCAATTGTTTTGTCCTAGATATAATTTTCCTTTGTCACTGACACACAACCCCCATGGGTCTTTGATATCATGTCTATCATTTAATATCACCGACAGAAACGTGCCATCTTTGTCCAGCAGATGGACACTAGGGTTAGACTTGTGTTGATTGCACACAAGTACGTGTCCGACATTGTCAGTACATATTCCTGTTGGAGAGAAGTCTGCATGCAGCGGACGGCCATCGTAGGAGAATCTCTTTTTACCTTGTTTATCAAAAACTTTAACAAGGCAAGCAAAGTTGTCTGAAATGCATACGTCCGTATTATCATTCTCACAAAGATACAAAGGTGAAATCTGAGGCCTGCATTGAATTTTGTCATATTCACATCCAGGAATTAATTGGCCTTGCTCGTCGTATCTAGTTATTTTAGTCCAATATTCGTTCCCATTCGAATATTGAACACTAAGCAGAATGTCTCCATTTTTTTGTGAAGTATATATACTTAACGGTGTACTTTCTGGTGTAAACAGTATTTCATTCTCTCCATTTGATTTCACCCGCATTATTTTGCTATCTTTGATGAGGAGAACATGTCCAATTCTGTCAACCGTATGTGTTGAACTTCCCCACATATCGTATTTTTCAAATTTGTAGAGAATATGACCACTGTGATCAATTTTCACTACTTCTTTAGTGTTGTTAAACCAGATAATATCGGGGCTAACTTTAGAAATATGCATGACTTTGTCAATATTTGGAATGGAAATATCTGAGCATTCCTGAACCAATGCGATAAAATCCAGTTCTGTTTATAAAAATAACTTGAAATTATTATTCTCCTTTAAATTATTACGATATAGAAATCATAAATTCAAAATTGTGACTGATATTTATACCTGTTTCGTCATGAGGAATTTCTTGCCCACGTTTAAATAATACACTTTGATCAGGTTCACTCTAGAAAAAATTAATTTTTCTCATGTTAATAAAATATATTGCACATAGGTAGATAAATAGATTCTACAAACATAGGTAAATTTTACAAATTTTACAGATTTTATCTCTTAAACAAGCTTCTGTTGTTCGAAGAATCTGGACAGTTATTTCATTTCTTAAGATACTTGATATCAAAGGACATAAATTAAAAAAAAAAAAAAGATTGCTATAAAAAAAAAATATGTCTTTCTCAAAATTACTCATCAACCCTTTTCAACCATCACAGCTTCCTCTAAAAAAGGTAAAATATGTCTTTTTTTAACTTCGGACTATGTTTTTGAAATCAATAAATTATCTCAAAACAAGTTTATTTTATCAGTCTCTCATGTATGTACGCCAAAGATTAAACTCAATGGCATCTTTAAACGTCACGAAAAAGATTATTTGGAAACACCCCTTAAGAACAATAATTAATAAAAAATCAAACTTAATACATTTACAATAGATGAAATTAATATGTTAAGTATTTTGATTTAAAAATGATATATAGTAAGTAATACACTTTATAAGCTTTATTTTGTTTAAATATGACACACGGTTTAAATTATTCAATAACTATTCTACTATTTAGCTATCTCTCGAGTTAACAAAGATTATTCAAGTAAGATTGATAGATAGAAAGACAGATATATAAATTAAAAAAATGTATTGATATTACGAGAACATTCAAACGTACTTTCCAGAAATCAAGGATAGATTCAGCTTCGATAGTATGCACGGATGCGCAAGATGTGCAATCGCGTTCTGGCTTCATGTCATTTTCTAGCACGATGCTTCCCTCTGATTTGTACCTGTACGGTTTTATAGTACATCTGTATCCAACTTTATAAGACTTTTCACATGGTGGAGATTGAGATGATGGAGAAGTTAATAACTCTGTCAGAATCTGACAGACAATTTCTTTAATTTTAGTACACAGGAGTTTGTTCAGCTGTCGTGAATTTGTTGTCACAACTTGAATCTCTATTGTGTATGCATATTGTGAGCTTCTTCTTTTCTTATTTTCACTTATACCAATAAGTACTCGATGAGTTGTTTTTTCATAGTTAAGCACTGCAACAGTGTGGTATATACACTCATTTCCGTTAATTTCCCACAATTCCATATTTTTTTTGTTGATGCATGCAACAACAAGGCGATGAAAAATAACGATTGGTAAAAAATCAAACAAAAAGCAGAGCGTAGATGAAACATTTGAGGTTTGCAAAATTTCTGGAGTATATTTTTGTTTGTTCATGCATGGAACATACCACCTATTTCGATCCAGCTCTGCTAACATATCCAGATGTTTCATATGTTTGAC
Source organism: Magallana hongkongensis (assembly GCA_016163765.1). Lineage (NCBI taxonomy): Eukaryota > Metazoa > Mollusca > Bivalvia > Ostreida > Ostreidae > Magallana > Magallana hongkongensis. The sequence continues at coordinate 49,371,751 of WFKH01007768.1, read as the reverse complement.
AAGACTAACTTTGTGTTCGAGGAAACCCTCATCTTTCCATAGATCTTCAAGTAACGAATTGAACAATAATCCATAGTCATTTAAATCATCAAAATGATCTAAATTATCTTTATCCTTTAGTGTAGCGTGTTTTTCGTCCATTATGATGCATTTAAATGCATCAACAAACCATTGCACATCAAGAATTATGATGTCTTTAATTTCGCCTCTAAACAAAATTACTCCTGTATCATTAAAAAACTTGAGCGCAGTAATAAGTTCCTTTTCGGTGTTTATTTGTATAACATCTACCTTCTGAATATGTTCCAACAGATTTGCAAAGTTGAATATTTTGAAACGCTTTCTCAACTTGTGCAGAACAGACTCGAGTCTAGTCCAGGCTACGGGAACATTATCACCCCAGTGATCTTGAGATTTTAATGTTTCTGCAATGCACATTTTGAGTTCTTTCATGTTTATATCTGAGTTTTTCTCCACAAAAAACACTCGTCTTTTTTCAATATGATTCTTTACACTTTCAGGAAGTATTCGGCAGATGTTAAGAAAGAACTATGAAATTAAAATATAATTATACAAGATTAATAAACACTAAACATGTTCTATGATATAATCAACTAAAACACCCAATTTGAGCAAAAATCATTTAACTGCATAATCTATTTTTTCACAAAAGGCTATTATTTCTTCTGGTTTATATATAAACTACCCGTATCCAAATGTATTTTTCAAAACTTTTTACTAAACTGACCTCTTCTTTAATATTGTCACCTATCCTCTCAGAATGTGATCCAACCAATATTACAGGTGCACACTTTGAACCGTAGGTATGAATAGATCCGAGCCAATATCGTATATAATCTGAACAGCAGAAAGAGTAGACATCGATTTCAATATTCTATAACTTACTGAATTTCTTTTTAAAAACACAAATTGTATTTAAGATGAAATGAACAAATACTTAGCTTATACTATTCATTTTTAAGCAATTTAAAGGGAACTCGTTCGATCTTCTGTCAATAATTATTATGCAAAATAATAGTTTTAGTATTAACTTGCAAATTCAATGAATTTATCTTGCATGCCATAGATGATTATGATTTTTGATGAACATTTTCATTTCACCAAATGAAATATATAAATAGGATGCAAAACTGGGTATGATCTTTTTCTTAAATTGTCCCCATTAAAACCTTAATGTATGTTCTACATGTAAGTCACTGTTTTATTGATTTATATCTGTACATAACTTTATCAGCTTGTGTAATATAAGTGAAATATACATGTATTTTTAATTCATATCTGAAATTTTGATTCGTAAAATTACTTTTGAAGATATAAAAAAATTATACAGACAATTAGTTATTGGTTATCGCCGCACCCATGTAGATTAAAATGAATATTTTTATTTGTATATTTTCTTCAAGTTCTTGTACCAGCTTTACCAATAGTTAGATAAACGTCACTTTTTATCATGTCTAAATAAATCTCCTTTCATCCATTAAAGAAAAAAAATATAATTCTTCTATGTATGGGGTGCATAGTTTTCGCAAATCTTTGCATATTTTTGACACATTAAGATTTGGCAATATTATAAAAGTATAATTCTGAATTCTGTAAAAGTGTAAAACTACTTGATAATCTCTTCTAAAACGTTCTCTAATCAAGTATCCCGTATAAGATGTTCTTACATGACTAGCAAAGTAATATTTCTTTCATTTAATAATTTTATCGAATAAATGTAACTTTTTTCAGAATACATAGGTCAAAAAGAAACTTCGTAAACAACAGATATTAATAATGCGTTTATAAGGCCATTGACATTGTTTTCAAACCTAGTTTATTATGTAATTTTATATGAAACTAACTTTTTATTGTAAAGGGTCAAGATGGAGGCAAAACATCGTGTTTCTTAGTTTTAAACTTGTATCTGTTGTTGTATAAAAACGGGATTTTTCCCCTAACAGTTGTAAACCAAAGTAAATGTATTATTAGATAATTATACAATTACTAGATATTTGCAATAATGAAATCTAGATATACCTGCATACGTCCATTCGCTGTAAATAAGACCTTGTTTTTCGCATGCGTGTGTCGCCAAGCTCTTCAGGTCTTCTGACATGTCAACCACAAGGATATAGAAAGCCCTTGGACTGAGAAAGATGTGATGACATGCGTAATAAGCACTCTGTCCAGCAAAGTCCAAAATACTCAACATTTTTAAGTTTTCTTCGTTCACGGAAGGTTCACAATCACTTAGATCAATATCTTGTTGAGAACTTGAAATTTCATGGGCGAAATGCACATTATTATTGGGGAAAACAAAACAATCAGATTTTGAAATCGTTTGCCTTTCAATCGGGGTTTGGACTTTTGTTTTTTCTGAATTAAAAGTCTTCTCTGGTTGTACGGCTTCCGCACTTTCTTGTGTTATTGAGTGCATATATGTGGAGTCTACATTGTCTTGTGCAATTTGTTTGGTTCCTAGGGTTTCAGTTTTCTTAATTGGCTTAAGTGTTGTTGGAGTGAGGCATATACATCCTTTTTTCTTGTCTTCTTCAGTGCATGCTTAAAAAATGAATTCAAATGATACATTTTGTTGCTCTGAATATAGTTGACCATTGTAACAAACGATACTCGTGTATAAGCAGTAAAAAACTTTATGTTAAAACCGGTTTATTTTACAGGGGCGATGATTTTATGCAGGATTGCATGCATGGTTAAAAATTAGAATTTTACCAAACATAGTGAATTTAAATATTACAGACCGATTATAGTACGCTCTTCCTCATCCAGCTTAAATTCATGAGGATGGATTTCGAGTCCGATCGTTGACTCTGGGGTAAGATCTGTTTCTCCTTTTAGTTTTTTAACAAGTGTTGTCTTTCCTGCCTCAGCGCATCCAATCACCATTACTCTTCCACTATATACGCCTATTTTTCCATCCTTCATGCTTTTGACAAATAGGGATCTGTTTTCTTTGCTCCAAAACATAATTTCTCTTGGTATTTTTACTTAATGAAATAAAACAAAATTAATGGTCTTTTTTGTGACATTGTGCCTTTTTTTCAAATAAGATGCCCAAGATATACATTGCCCAAGATATCAATGGTAATACAATTTTGTTTTCAAATATATGTTGTATTAATCATTCAACTATTTTTCTTTAAAAAAGAGAGAGACAGTCAGATGAATTTTGTGATCTGAAAACCTTACTTGAGCAGTCAGCCCATAAATATACATACATAACTTTGCAATTTCTTCTTTCTTGTCTTCAGGAAAGTTTTGTAGTAGATAGTTTATTCCCAATTTTTCAACCTCAGCTTCAACTTCGAAAATAAAAACGACAAACGATCAAATATAATAATACACATATTTCACATTTTAAAGAATTTTGACCACTATTTGGTGATGAAAATGCACATAATTAATAATACGAGCACAAATCTTAATTAAATTTTCTTAATATATTTTAAGCACGTTACTTATTACGTTTATTCTCATGTGTCAGTAATTTTACAATAACATCTATTTACTTAGTCGACTCCAAATTGTATAGATTATTTGCTAATAATTATATATGTTTGAAACTTTGGTTGCATAAAGGTTCGCTACCCTATATTACATTGTTACGAGTTCTCCAGGGCTCAAATTATCCAGGTTACGACTTCTTTTGATACCAAAACCAGGGGTAGAAAGAACGAGGTTTGTTACATGTTTACAATCAAATGAGAATGAATGTATTACATTCATTAAAGGTTTTGAAGATATGTTTAGAGTTTTTAAGAGTGCAGATTAATGTTGTTTGCAATAATAGGCTGGTACAGATTTTATTGACAATAAACATTTTATTATTCACTGTCGAATACCATTAACAAAAACAAACTAAAATTTTATTAGACACACAGTAAGCAAAACACCTTGACAGAAACACTAATCTAATAAGTATACCATTTACAAGGCGACATTTTTGCCCCAGTTCAGAATTCACTTTCACAAAGTTCAATCATGTCATAATAGACGGCAAATAACTTAAAAAGTTCAAAGAATTTGTCACTTGTACTCGGAATGTTCTGTAAATTACTAGTAATTTATCTGTACATCCGTTACCATACGCTTTAGTTTTTCATTTCATCTCATGACGCATATTACAAGCACAAGTTGTTGAGCAACTTAAATCACATAATATGAGCTTGTGTCTTGTTCCGAGCTAAATTATTGACCCGTGCTTGATAAACTTTTGTAGTATATTGCTTGTTAAAAAAACACCTTGAGATGAAATTTAAAGTGATTTAGGGATGACAAACAGTTGCAAAATCCCGTTCCGACCACCTACAGTTAATAGTACCAAAACAGACCACTTGAATTGTTTGGGGTTTTTTTTCCTCAAAAAGCTTAATCAATAGATACAAAGGAAGTTGGTAAGACATACATTATAATCTGTGTATGTTTAATTAAAAGATTTCATTTTAAAAATGAAAGAAAAAATTGCAAATTGAAAAAAAGGTAGGGATGGCAATTTCTAACCAGTTAACCGGTTGATCGCTCGGAACCATGGTAAGAGATTATAAATTAGAAATCGGTTAGTCGTATAAAATATGAATAGCTGTAAATTTTAAAACAATTTCAGTACTAATTTAATTTTGTATCTTTCGATAATTTTATAAAGTTAGAATGGAGACAGTTAAGGCCCCGGGGGCTGAGATCGTGAAGGGATATTGGTCAGAGGGTGTTGGTTATAATGACTGTTCAAACAACATGTCTGTTCAGCTTCTATTTGATGATTATTGAATGATATTAAAATCTCTGTTGAGTACTTTTACAAACATTATTCTTATATCCACTTTTAATGCGTGAAAAAATGACAATAGCAAACCGTTTAATATCTTTTTTTCATGAAATAAGACATTAATTTATTCCACTTAGCAAATACTTGTTTCTATATTGGACACATACATTTAACTACGATCATAAAGGATGATTACATGTATTTAAAACGAAAGACTTTGAATTTGTCATAGGCAAACTTTAATCGACCTTTCATGATCACTTTTTACTTCACAAGATAAACTGACTATGATATAGTGGGCATGGGAATCATTTCACGACTGTTTGCTCGTTTTTTGAGATAATTTCTTATCATGACAAACAATTTTCATATAAAAACACATATATACAGAAAACCGTGCTTTCTGTTACATTAATGACAGCAAACTAAAAAAAAATGAACAATATGCAAAAGTCTGTGTATTTTGATACAAGTAACATTATATAAATAGAGTTTGGGAGGATAACAGTTGAAAATGACACCCCCGAGAAGACAATTGCCAACCGATGCGAAGTGGAGGTTAACAATGGTTTTTGAGGATAGCTTTGATACAATGTGCTGGAGTTAATACAGCTTTCGGGACGGTGTCGTTACTTTTTTTCTAATTAACATGCTAGCTATGATTATATTCATTGTACTTCACAATATGACAACTATTTAAGAAGATCAATGTTTTGAGCTTCTTTCCAATCTAAATATCGAGAGAACCGACTATTCCGTTCATTTTCGTTCTTTCAGAAATGCTTTTAGGAAGTTCCTCGACCGTATTTAGAGGGCTCGATGGTCGCAACAATTTTTAGACTGCGTTGATCTTCTTTAGATGAAGAGCTCTATATAGAAATAGACTAAAATACACAAATTTGAAAGGTTCAATATATGGATATATTCTTTTTCAAATAATAGTCTTTAGCTAATCAAATTATGTTTTAAAATTTAAGAAAGATCTGATGGTTAGTTAGTTGACCATCCAACCTCCTTAAGGACATACAAGAATGAGCTAGGTTTTATTTTCAGCAAAAGAGTAGGGGGACGGGTTATCAGAGTTAAAATTATCGAGAATGGAGTACAATCATTCAACTCACTGATTTTTTAAATGTGTTTTTTTTTTTGGTGTACCGATTAATATTGAGATAAACGATGAAACAATATGTTTTATACACCCAAGTAGGACAACTTTATTTCCACACGCTTAAATGCAATATAGGTGCCATAATGTTTAAACAAGAATAAGCACCTTACAAATGGCGCATACCTTTACGATTATAGCCCGGTATTAGATATTTTAAAAAATAACAACTTAACAACATTCAGAGTTTTAAAATTGCATTGAACACGAAATGTTTTATCATATTGCACTCTGATATTTTCATTACATATTTTTTAATCAATTTTACAAATACGAAGAAAACTGGGGGTCTCTCCCGGATCAAATCAATTTCACATTTTATAACCGGTGATTAGATTTCAAAATGTCGCATTTAATTTTGTAACAATACATATGTAGTAAAATTATGAAATTACAACAAAAAAAGATGGTGTTGGCAGTTTTACGCAATGATAGACTGATAAATAAATTTGAAGTGCTATGAATGCAAGTCAAATGCACTCTCCGAGACCCCCAGTTTTCTTCGTATTTGTAAAATATGCTTTATGTATAGAGTACATAATTATATTTTGATGATGTATTTGACCAAACAATGGGGTAACCACCCTTTATTTCAATTTTCAATGAAGAGGGCTCGATGGTCGTAGTCATTTTTAGACTGTATTGATTTCCTTTAAAAGAAGAGCTCTTTATGAAAATACAGGGAGAAACCAAATTTGAAAGTAAACTATATAATTTTTTTACTAAAGAATAGTTTATATCTAAACAAACCATATCTAAAATTTTTAACGTAATCTAATGGTTAATTTGTGGACCATCCAGCCTCCTTAAAAATAAGTGCAGTCCTCAAATGAGTCAGCTGTTTACATAATTATACATACTTTTTGTCATTAGGTGGTCAGATCATTTTAGTGAAGTCACTTAATTTGTTTCTTATCATGACAAACAATTTTCATATAAAACCACACATATATACAGAAAACCGTGCTTTCTGTTACATTAATGACAGCAAACTAAAAAA
>WFKH01007768.1:49340994-49359800 GCA_016163765.1 Magallana hongkongensis | reverse complement strand
TATAGTGTGACCCAACACCACCCCCGGGGATCATGATTTGAACAAACTTGAATGTGCACTTTTTGAAGATGCTTTCACGAAAATTTAAGGTTTCCTGGTCAAAGGGTTTTTAAGAACATTTTAAAAGATTGTTCTCTATATATTTCTATGCAAAAAACTTCAATCCCCAATTGAGGCCCCACACTACTGCAGGGGATCGATTTAAACAAACTTTAATCTACACTATCCGTGGAAGATTCCACACAAGTTTCAGCTTTTCTGTCCAAATGATTTTTTTTAAATAAAAGACCATTTTTAAACTATTACAATACATTTTCAGCAATTCATTTATCTTTCCATGAAAGAAGGCATGGTCTCTTATTTTAACAAACTCGGACCCCCATTACCTAAGGAGGCTTTGTGCTAGTTTTGGTAAAAATTGGCTTAGTGGTTCTTGAGAAAAAGTTTAAAATGTAAAATGTTTACAGACAGACGGATAGACAAATAGAAGACGGACAGACTGACGCTGGACAAAAAGTGATCAGAAAGCTAACTTAACGTAGCTCGCGGGTTTGCTGACGTCACAATAGGATTCGACGTAAAGAGTTGACCGTCATAGCAAACTCATGTACATTTTTTTAAAATGACAAATGATCTTTAGAAACATAAAAGGAAATATTTCAAAAAGCTTAAATGCAGTTTATACAAACATTTATAATTATCAAATGCTAAAAATTTAAATACGTGACATACATTGTCACATTTTGTTCCATAAGGTATGAGTGTGCGTTGGAACTCTTCCATTCAAAATCATGTTTAGACAAGTAAATAAATTGAACCGTATGCTTTAACTTCGCTTGTTTTACAACTATTACTTCTGTATTTTCACCTACCGATCTAATATTTGAAGTTCTTTTGGCTTAAGCTAATTAATTTATACGATTACAAACTTATTATGTCAATAGTTGTATGGCAATCATTTTTGCATTGATTGACTCAGAGTTACATGAAAAGAAAAATAGCCATTTTTCTTCTCTTCACAATATTAACCTTACATTAATTGCATTTGTACATTCGATAACATTCATAAGCATGTCTAATTAGTATTTACTTGTTCTAATATGTGTTAATCAGCTAGTATTGTTAATCAACGCATTTTCATTTTTTGGTTCTCAGACGTAAGAAAATGATGACGTCGGGCTAACGTCATAATAAAAATATAAGGTTTTGTGAAATCTTTTAAATCTTTAAAGTTGTTTTGCAAAAATTGGCCGAGAACACATATTGATTATTTTTCATGAATTGATTCAAAATTATCTCTTTTGTTATTGTGTTGAGTACAATTAAATTCGTCTAAATCGTTTAAAAGTTTGGAGCATAGTTTTGAAATGCGTTTCCCGACTAATATATGCGTTTTACTATATATTTCATTGAAATGGCTTTGCTTGACTTTATCAGCGACACTGTGTTTGAAACACGATAACATTATTACCGCGCAGACGAATCTCAAATAAATTTTAGAAATAAAACTCTGAAACCTATGAATCACGTGGACAGATTTTCAGGGTAGGTTTTCTCACAAGCAGTAAACCCGCGAGCTACCTTAAGCTTTCAGCTCAGATGAGCTAAAAACAATATCATTGTTATCTATTACAATTCAAATCGATAAATTATAATAAAGTATACTGAATGATGTTCAAACAAAGAGTAACCTGATAATAATTTTTTTCTTATTTTTCAGGTATATGAGACTGTCGAAATATCAAAATATAAAATAAAATTATTTTATTACAGTAAATATTTTATGACGAATTAATCAGTGACACAAAACGAGACTTTTTTCTTTAGTTTACTTTTGTCACTGCGTAAGGAATGAACATATTTTATCAATATAAGTAAAACTGATGCATATAATCTTGGTAGAACGATATACCAAAACTTATTTTGTTTAAGTTCTGAAAGAAACAAGCTGTATTATCATTATTTCATTATTATACATACCCTCTGTCAAAAGGACCTCTAAATCAGCTTCGGATGTATCTGTAAAAACAAGTTCATTGGTGTCTTTTACATTATAAACCGATAAAATGTAATAACCAGGTTTTTTTTTCAAAGTATACCACCTCAATTGGGCACTGTTATTACCAGGTCCCTCTAATCAAGGTGGTATTTCCTATGCATTGACTTGTTTTTGTGAATGCTACCAAATCAATTTGATGATCGGCGAATAGTTTGTATTTTGATAATTGTGAATAAATGCCATGACAAGCACTCCAAAATTTAGATAATAGTTATTGTTTAATTAAGAATCTTGAATCAAGGTTAGAGGTCATTTGCATGATGCAGTCAAACTTGTCTGATGCGACTCATTTTTTATTTTATTTTTAGCTCCTTAAAGAGACCAGAGATTTAAATTATATTGTCTTCATGTTAAAAAAAAATAAAATTAGGTAATCAAGAGAACATAAAGACCCTTACTTGTTTTAATACTTTGATTATCAACATTTCTTTTTATCCATACATAAACTGCTACTGCTACAAGAATAAGAAGAAATACTGCAGCAGATGATAATAACACAAAGACGTTTTTGTCCTTTTGTTGTCGCGCTACTCCAGATCCTGAGATAGTTGTTTCATTTGCTTTAGGGCTCGTAACGTCAGTAAAGTTAGTTGAAGCGCTGTAATAATAAAATTTGTATGATTAGAGAAGTACAACCGAAAATGCAAAGAGGGTTTCTTGTTAAAGTAGAATTTTAACTGATTCGACCAGCAGAACAATAACAATTTCAATGAAAATTCTGAAAATGTAATCAAATAGTAAAGCGATTTTATTTAATCATGTTTAAATAAACTTTCAGTCGTCTTTATCTTGTAAATACGCCTAATTGTTGTGACTTAAAATGACTTAGTGTCATGAATACTAGCCATGTATATAAGTATCGAACATTTTAATGTTAAGGTTTCGATTTGACCAACACTTTCGTATTTACTGAAGTTAAGCTAAACTTTGAAGGTAACACTATTTGACAATGAAATCAATATATTTACATTCCACATATTTTTTGCTTGTAAAGTGTGTTGAAAGCTACGGCAGTTATAACTCTGTAACACACACAGGGTACTCAAAGGTGAAAATGACGAGTTTTATTATGACGTCACAAACGTTGAACGCTGTAAACTGCAACGTCAGAAGCAAAATTCAATGTTCACGCTTGTGGCTGTTACAGTGGCTCTTCCATTAATATGAACTTACCCTTAAGATAAAATAGGAATTTTAAGGTATAAATCACATTTGCAGACAAGGCAAGAAGTATAAAAAATGTAAATATAAGCATCAAATCATTATTTTTTGAAAGATACAGTCTCATAACTGCAGCGATTTGTGCAATCAAATTTTCATAACGCGCTAACGCACGTTAATCAATTTGTATGCACACACCGCTGCAGTTATGAGACTGTATCTTTCAAAAAATAATGATTCAATGCTTACGTTTTTGAAACTGAAAGCCTACGTAAAACATTTGAGGTAACGTTGTTGTTTTTTTTTTCTTCTTGGAAATGGTCCGAGAAGTTGCGCAAGTACTATAACATTAAGTATTCATTCAATAGAACAGTTGAGCTGTCAACCGATCGGTACCCGAAAAATTCAAACAATTGATATTATGAATATGAATAAAACAATATCTGAAGGTTTGGAATTCTTTGAAAGTTTATTATTTTCATTGAATCTATGTGTTGCTTCCAAAGAATATACACCAATTCAAAAGGTTACGGTCATATAACAAAATATTATAACAGGTTTTGTGATCATTTAAAAAGATGACAATGCAGGTATGTATATGTTTGAGTTGTTTGTATTTTTGTTTGTAAGTATGGAAGTTTATTTAAAAAAATAACTCAAATGATAGCTATTATAAAAAATTTTATCAGTAAAACATAACATTGCCGTTTAAAATCAATTTAACTTACATACATGTTTTGTAGATAATAGGTTTAATAGGTGAAAATTGAACCGTTCAACAATAACTGGTGTTGATATAAGACAGTTTCTTACTTTCTTGGTGTACGACAGGTGGATTCAGCAACGAAGCATTGTTCCATTGCATTGATTTTCACACAACTTGGGACTGTTAAAAGAAACAATAAACTTTTTTTCTTATTCATTTGCCACAGTTTTCTAACTAACTATCTTTTTTCATTTAATGTTGTACGATGTCACAATACAGTATAAATATGAATCATGTTCAAACTTATTACATTTATATGCTTCATCACTGAAATAGTTCATGTTCGGACATCCTTCATCAAACGTCGCACAGTCGTATCCTTTCATGGCATTGTTTTGTTGAACATACGTCATACATAATCCTTCAAAGTTCAAAGTAAAAAATAAAATGGCACAGTAGATATTACTCAAGAACACTTCAATTAATGTGTACTATTTGTTTTGTTTATTATAAAACTTGATACTCGAAGGGGTCTTATAATTTTCAGGATTGTCTACTAGTGGTAAACAACTACCACTGTGAAAATATGGTGATGTGATCATCTGTAGTTTATGAAATATGGGGTCGTAAAGAAAATTCACTTTATTATTATAATGGTATTTGAAACTTCGGGTTCGGAAACATCGAGGGCCCCTTCCCTTAGGCTGAAATTTATAGGGTAAACCACAACAACTGAGAAAATATGGTGATATAGTCATCTGTAGTTTTTGGGATTCGGGCACCTACCTATACTGCACAATTCATTATAATGGGAATTTAAACATCGGGCTCGGAAACATCGAGTGCCCCTACCCCGGGGGCTGAAATTTTCAAAGTCATCTACTAGTGGTTAACCACTACCACTGTAAACGAATAAAGATGTTGTCATCTCTAGTTTATGAAATATGGGGCACTAGAGAAAATGCACTTTATTATTTTAATGGGATTTTAAACATAGCGCACGGAAACATCGAGAATCCCTACCTTGGGGACTAAAATTTTCAGAGTCATCTACTAGTGGTAAACAACTACCACTGAAAAAATATGTATTGTGGTCATCTGTAGTTTTGAGATTCGGGCCCCTACTTTTAATACACTATTTATTATAATAGGATTTGAAACAATGGGCTCGGAAACATAGAGGGCCCCTACCCTGGGGCTGTAATTTTCAGGGTCATCTACTAGTGATAAACCACTGCCACTGTGAATAAATGATGATAGGTTCATTTCTAGTTTTTGAGATTCTTGCCCCTACTTATTGTACACTATTCATTATAATGGGATTTTAAGCATCGGGCTCGGAAACATTGAAGTTTTAACATCATGTATTTTTTCTGCAAGTCTCACACGACTATTTTTCCGAAGGTTCACGTCAAAACATGGCATAGGCAAAATAATTCCCGAGTTCACCTTCGTTTTTAGAGTATTTCTGCCAGCAACAGGGGTTGTATTTTTTATGAGGACAACATGTAAAATGCCTGATTTTCCCACTTTAGTAAAAAATACAAGGTCCCTTGAATTTTTTATCTCAGTTGTTTCGGCAGGGGAATGAAAAGGCCCAGGCTTGATTTCTAAGCACAAGAGATAGAAAATTTCAGCCTGCATGGTCGGGTCCTCGATGTTTCCGAGCGGGATGTTTAAAATCCCACTATAATGAATAGTGTACTATAAGTAGGGGCCCGTATCTCAAAAACAAGAGATGACCACATCACCTTATTTTGTGGTAGTGGTTTACCACCAGGAGATGACCCTGAAAATTTCAGGCCCAAAATATGAAAAATAAATTTTGAATTGCTAACTGCGTTCTAAAATGCAGTTCACTTTTTAACTGCGTTCAAAAAACCCAGCTTAGGCTAACTTGTGGCCAATGGGCCTTATGATTATTGAGTGGTCTGACTAAAAGCATAAATTGACTTTTGAAATCTAAACTTATGCTCTAACCTTTTACAACTCGAGGTCTTGTGTCATTGTAGCAGAACTCCACCAATGTAGTTAAGTCATGGACAGGAAGACAATGATATTTGTTAACAGGATTATTGATGTCATCTAAGCAGTTTAGTCTTCTGGAAGCCTTCTGCCATTCAGTTTTATTTTGTGGACATATTTTCACTTTGTTGATTCGTACTGCTTCCACAGCCTGTGACGCATAAAAACAACAAATCATTTGTCTTTTGTTTTATTTTCGGATAATTAGTCAAAGAAAAAATAAACCAGAATTAAATGCTAATACCTGTTTTTTCACTGAATTTTTAACACGTACATTTTAGAACGATTTTGCTGCCTTTTGTAAAGATATTTGAAATAAAGACGACTTACCAAATCCCCAGGACGAATTTTATGACAAACATATATATCTCGTTGCATATATTTTTTTAGCCAATATATTTACAAAACATTTGATTATAAATGATTGCTTGTTCAAAAAGATCTTGTTTTATCAAAAGGATATAACAAAGTATTGATTTAATGAGAGGGGCCCGTGACCGAGATCAAATACATTTTTAAGAAAGAGATAGATTGCGGCATTAAAATCATACTGTAAAAATCTCTTTCATTTTTGTTCTTCAAAGAAACTGTCCTGAGTTAATCTGCGGACAATGATAATAGGTAAAACCATTTTAAACTCCCATAAAAATGCCTCGGTATTAACATTTTAACATAGAAATATTGACGGTGATATATTAATACCAGAAAAACGTAACAAACATGTAGCAAAAAGCAACACGTTTGAACATATGTTTAAAATATATACATTATTTTGTATCAGTATAGATTCCTTCTTGTAAAAATAAATAAATCAATCACTGTGATTCCTCAGAAGAGTCAATATCTAATACACATATGCTACAACGCACAGAGAACAAAAGAGATGTGGACGTATTTTTTGATTTTTGATTTTTTAATTCTTTGTCTTTGAGATTTTTTTGGTCTTCATATAGCTCCCGGTCATAAAAAATAGACAGACGACCTGGGAGCTAGGTACCGGCCTTACTTGTTAAAAAGTCCGAAAAATATTGATCGGTCAATATTTTCTTTTAAATATAGTCCGGCTAGGAATAATACGAGTGGATATTCCCATCATTTCAATAAATTTCTAGAACCATTATGACGTCATAATTGATTTATTAATTTTTTTTCGTACTTTACGACTTCAAAGGAATTATGATGAAAATGAAACAGTTTCTTATCATTCTCTATTAGATCATGAGAAAAGTAATCCCGATACCTATATTCAATTTGACATCAATTTAAAAGGGAGCTCAAGAGCTTGTTTAATGCCGTTTTGGGAGAGACTGTGGGTATTCTAGATATATTTCATAAGTCAAAACTGGACGAAAGTCCGCGATTCGTTTCCAATTCCTTCATATAACATAGAAATTGACAGTTAAAAACATGATTTTTCATTGTGTTTACCAAATATTTAAGCCCCAGTACACCCTATCAAACAAAGCTGTTGTTATGAAGCATCATCGCAAGAATTTATATCCTGGATTTCATAAACCTGTAGGCATCTTTTATTTACTAGATCTTGACGTTAATATTCAGATTTTAGTAAATACCAGTATTAAAAAATATATAATATAAAGTATAATATACTGTATTATAGAATGATAATTTTGTTATTCACAAGTTTATGTAATTATGTATGAGAAAATCCGTGACGCATGGAAAGAACTTGTTTCATAGTATGTTATGTAGTAAAACACTTAGAAATAGATTTGCTTCAGAAGGTTAATAGAAATACTATTATATCGCTTTGATATTATTTAACCTTGTCAAAAACTTAAAAATTAAAACTGAATCCTGAAATTTTCAGATAATAAGCCTATGTTTTTATTAAAAAAAAGTGAAATAACCCACAATATAAAACAAACAATTGAGTTAAATTATTAATATAATATGTTTTACGGTGCGACCGTTGGGGAGAACGCAGCCTATGATTAAAACTGTATATGCGTATGGTTATAATAAATCAATTAAACAATAGTATATGGTTTTACAAATGGATGTCAAAAAAGTAAATGAATTTAAATACAAAAATTAAATACAATACATATGTATCTTCTTTTCATTATTCATGATTCTACGCTACAGTATATAAGCAATGCTTCAAGTTTTTATTAATTTATGATTTTAAGAGTACTGTAGAACTAGTTTAATCTAGGATACGATGTCGTTGAATAATAAAGATTTTAACATAACGTTCAATTCAGAGTTTTGTTTTTCCTTTTTAAAAGTGATTGGAACGTCAGTTTGGCACCTTGGCATATAAGGTTTTATAGTGTTGTCTGACAGGCTTGATTTGTTAAAAAAAACCCGAAAATCAAGGGTCACGAATACCCGAAATCACGGAATCCTCTCAAAGTCTATTAAAAGTGAACATTCAAAGGAGTGCAAGTTGCAATGGTTTCATATCTCTGAAGAAATGCCCTCGTTAGTTAGCTTTTGCATGAGTTTGAGAGGATTTCATATTTCGGTTATTTAATTTACAGTAATTACAGTTAAAGTTATTTCCCCTTATTTAACGTGATTGTGACGTCAGAGTTCACGGTTTAATGTCGTCTGGCTCTTTAAATACTCCCCTGGTAATTAAAACTACGCGTAGTATACTGTTTTATTTACCTACAAAGCATGAGGTTCTTGAAATTACACAGTTTATCTGGTTCTCAAAAGATTTACTTTGATTATCGAGAGCACGTGAGAACGCCATTTGCAATGGTTGAAATTGCATTGTGGGTCGAAATTTACTGACGCCGAAAAATTCTGACGGATCAATGTGCAAGAAAACCATTGTGAAGTCACTCGATTGTATTTGAAAGTGAACAGGTTGGATGTTGCATAGCCGTGTACTACATTGTGTCAACAGTATATTTACAATGTACATTGTGCATATTCATTAATTATTTTATCTTGTTTGTTCTCGTGAGAGCGTCAAATGGGAAACCAAATTTACAGGGAACCGCTGGTCCGATAAATACAGGGCATTACTTGTCCGAGTAGCTGACGCTAAAAAAAAATCCGTTGAATGAATGTGCAGCTAGTCCGAATTTTCTATTTGCACAGGCCTTGCCGATAGAGCTCTCTTCGCTGCGCGCCGGCGAGCTGCGCTCGCTATTAAAGGGACGTATCTGTAAGTTAACTGCACGTGACATTACATAACTTTAAAAACAAGTTGAAACTCGCATGCAAATCTACTGAGTTTATCTTTTGCTTTTTTCTTATCAAAAATCAAATACCGTTTTCAATGAAATGTAAAAGTCCATTCTTATTTAATGCTCCTTTTAAACACATTACAAACCAATAAATAACAGTTAAAAAATTACGTTTAGTCATGAAAGTGTTTTCTTTGATTTCTATTGAATAAAATCTAAATAGAATAGTAAGTATTACTTATATTATAAATCATAATTGATACTTACAATATCTGGGTGTATGTTCATCATATGAGTTACTATTACAATATTGATAAAATATATCAACTTTCGGTTCAGAATAAAAAAATACGGCCATTTCAAAAACATTCAACATAATCCACAAATGGGTGCACTAAAGCTGAACTGCCTGGGACTTTAAAGACACAACCTAAATGTTTGTCGACAAAGCATGCATATTTTATAGCTTTTTTATTATCATTTTTGTCATCGTATTTTTTTATGTTAGGTTTAACTATTTTAAAAACGAATACCGGGTATTATTTCTACCTATGTAATACGACACAACATCATTTAGTGCGATTTACGTTTTATAAGCAGCGAAACGGTTGATAAACTGTCCCAAGTTATGTTAAACTCGTATAACATAAAGAGAAGTTAAATTCATTCCTTATATTTTAATTTTCTACAAGTAAAACCAGAAAGTAAGACACATCATTTTGAAAACGGACGTTCATTCGTGCAGGAGTTAAATGGACTGTCAAGCAGATACGATTTTAATAAATTTGTGCAGACAGTCAAATGAGACTTACAAACAAAATCAAATCACTGGAGTATACAATATTGCATTGATAAAACATATAAAATCAAATACTTTTACCTTTTGATTGCATCGAATCAAAACGAAGAGAACAATTAGATGATCTTCATGTATGTCAATCTTATCAATCGATAATGCAGTGTTTTAATGGTTTAAGCAAGAATTCATTATTGGATGAGTTTTCCCTTTGATCAGGACAATCACTAAGTAACAAAAATATTTCAGATTAGACAAACGACACGAGAAGTTGATCAAGGAATCAAAGTATATTATGTACTTTTATTTCTAAACTAGGAAAGTGGATTGAGTGAAAGACGTGAAAGACGTCCACAAAGACTACATAAGCATAAAACGGTGAGCTCACAAATGAAGCGCCAAGAACATGGGATTTTACAACTAAAAGTATTATATATAATTGTTTGGCTGGAGCAAAGCCGCACCTGACCATACGGTCGGATATTGTATGAAAAAATTAAAAAAAACCCTTTTTTTTTCATATTTAATATGTTAAGAGGGTTCTGGGGGTCGCCTGAGCAGTTCAGTTTTCCGTAAGCCTTTTGTCACTCAGTTTTATTATGTGGACAAATGTTCACTTTATTAACGTTTTCTGATTCCACAAAACGAACTCATGACTTACATATTCTAACCCACTGCTCTCAAGATTTTGACACCTTGCTAAAAACTAAAAAAAGCTGTTTTGGACTGGGACCGTTAGTCTCCCTCTTTTTTCTCGTTTTGTCAAAAACGTATATTTACATTTGAAAATATGTTTCCTTATATGAACCTATAGAATAGCGAAAACATTCAATTCTGTGTGAACTTTTTTATGACGTCACAATGATTATCGCATGCGCTTATCGTTTGACAGTTGCATTATTGTAAACGTAAAACACTGTTATATTAATGATTCTGAACAATTTGCCATTGTCAAACGTGTTATAAGTAATAAACAATAATGTTAAAAAGTTCACCGGGATATGAACTTGGTTAGTACGTTATAATATCTTCTGAGAAGCCCTTCGGGCTTCACAGGATTTGATCACGTGACCAACCAAGTCCATATCCCGGTGAACTTTTAACTTGCTGTTTATTTCTTAAATGAATGGATTGTCCGGACAGCCTGTCGCTCCCAACTTGTTGATTTTAAATTGTTATTAGATGGTCATGACCTGACGTCACAAACGTTGTTATTCCGTCACCATCGGACGTTGGCGACCGTATTGGCAACATACCATCGGACCTCGGCGCAGACTATCGGATTTATGCGTGACCATTGGACTTTGGACTTTGGCGTGACCATCGGACTTACAAAAAGAACACTTTAAAAATAAAAATCAATGAATAGTTACTGTTACCTGATAAGACTTTCATAAGGGTAATTGTGACTTCATAAAACGCGCGTTTTTCTGTATCTTTCTGACTACTTAGGAAAAGACACTAATTTTTCAGCAGGTTAATGTCCGCAGCCGTCACTCACAATAACAAGCACATTATGACTTTATCATGCGATATTATTTGAAATATATCAATTTCGTTGTATGCGACGGCTGCAGACATATTTTCCTATCTAAAAAACTATAAGAAATTTTGCCAATTTTCAACAATATGAAATATAGGTGAAATCATTATTCCCTTTCTTAAACAGAATTAAAGAGCACTTCTTGGATCTTTTTATACATGTTTTCAAGGTAGTATATGTGTATTTTCATAAGATTAAAACAACCTTTGAATTGTTACTTATTGAAAGAAAACGTTAATTCTCTTATATCTAGTGATTTTAAAGATACATCTATGATTGTAAACATTTCAAATGATTATTAGCATAGATAAAATTACGATATTTTAAAATTTATAATAACAGAAAACCTTATAAACATGTAGAAGCAAGCAATAGCAACAAATTTATATGTAATATCATATCAGAAAAGATCCATCCATGTAAAATATACATCAATTCCTGTACATGTAATTCAACTTAAGAGTCGGTATCTAATCTATGAAGACCACATATTTTCATTGTACAGTTAACTAATCAAAATGTGGACGTGTAAAACAGTATTGGGTCTATATACTATATACACATTAATTGAAAATGCAAACAGTATTTTAAAAAAAAACCAGAAAAATACGAAAGAAAACAATAGCAGGATTAAAATTAAATATATTCTTGCATCATTAATTTACATGCATGAACGCTTCAAAAGAGCTAATCAAACCATAATTGAAAAAGGGTTTCAAAGTACATTGAAGGATTATAACAAAATCTTTCTGTATGTTTCGTCTCGTTGGACTTAAAACGGTTAAAAAATACTGTATTTTTTAAAACTTTCAAACATCTGTCAAACTACATGTAGATCATGTGATCAGATTTTAATTTTTACCTCCGCGAAATTGTCTGTTTGTAATATGCAAAAAGAAAGAGAATGCGTGAACAAGATGTAAAGTCTAAGCTAAAAATAATGCAATTTATGTTTAGAATATGGTAATTACCAGTACTGAAATATGTATAATATGAATGTTATAAAACAACATGATACATTGTGTACAACATCATGATACATATAGAGTAAATTCCTTGTGATGCGTTGAAAGAAAATTATCAGTGTGTGCACTTGTTATGATATATGTATAGCATAAATGATGAAAAAATAAAACACTTTAAAAAAACAAAATTGCTAGAGATAGTTTAGAAAAATTATAAAATCGCTTTGATAAAAAACTGAATTATTAAAAAAACACCAGATAATTAGCTAATATTTTCATAAGAAAAAAAGTAAAACACACCAGAATGTAAAACACATTATTGCGTGCAAAATACAAATCTATTAAAAGGACGTAACTGTACGTTTAATGGACGACATATAAATACATTACTTTAAAAACAAGTTAAAAAATGAATGCAATCTCCTGCGTTTATCTATTGGTTTCTTCTTATCAAGAATCAAATATTGATTTCCATTCAGTTTTACATTACATTTTCAGTTTATTGCTTATCGAAGACACAACTCAGTAAATCACAATTAAAATAGTACGCTAAGTTTTGAGAGTGTCTTCTGGTTGCTCTAAAATAAAATAAACATTCTTGATTATTATTTATTATCAAAATGAATGATACTAACAATCATTTGATGTATGTTCATCATATGAAACACCGTTGAAACATTGATAAACCACATAAACTTTCGATTTAGAATAAAAAGATAGTGCCATTTATAAATTTCATATCCCACTGAAAAATAAACGCAATGAAGCTTAACTCCCTGATATATTTAAAAGACGCCGTTTAAATGTGTGTCGACTAAGCATGCATATACTTTTTTACTATTTGATAGTCCTTCTTGGCTTTATTTTTGTTGGATATAAGATTAATTCTATGTAAGAATCAGAATTCCGTGGCCCTGCATAGTTACAGATTTTCTTTATACTTTTTAGTTTGATAGCCTTTAATGAGTTTAAAAAAACTTAACACTATTTATTTGTTGCTAATTGGTCAAGTTGTCATTGTGACAGAGGGAAAAATGTAAAAATGGCATTTAAGGAGGTTGGCACCTGAATTAATAGTAATGGCAATCATCTGAAAACCATTTGGATATAAAGATGGGGACCTAAAATGTTCGTTTATTTTATTTGTGACCCATGTCACATGCCATTTTTTATAAATATGGGGCCCCAAACAGATATGATAATTTTCCTGAAATTATTGCTGAAATTTGGCACGGAAATTGATTATTTGAAGAAATCAAACTAATATTTATAGTTTGAACTATTATTTAATTATGAGTTTAATAAGTATGAAGTTGAACACATGTAGTGACTATAAAAATAATATCTAAGTCAAATTTTAAAAAATCTTGCTATACTGGTGGCTTTAAATACCAGTACATAATGAACTCAACAGCAGATGTTAAGATTGTCACACAATTTTGGAGTAATCAAATTATAACGCAAATACAAAATATAATAGTAATGTCATCTTTCCAAAACTTTGCATACAAATAGACATACATTTAATGTCTCATGCAACAGTTACAAAGTAGGGATCACATCTCAAACATTTGAGATATGGCATGAAATAAGCTAATTTTAGGCAAAAACTAGAGTTTATTTTTTCTTGACTTCTATGAAATATAAGCTAAATATGCAAAAATATATCAATAGAAATATCAAAATATTGTTCAGATATGTTTTTCAGAACATTATGAATATAATGTAATACACAAACTCTCTGGAAGTTTGGTCTGCGCTGAAAATGAGGAAGCTAAAGTCACAGTACTCTAAAACTACTGAGTTAAGAAAATTGTTCATTTTCTTCTTGAAAACCTTCCGCCACAAAATATAGTCCCTTACTAAACTCTGTAAAAGTCTATTTTTTTAAAAACAATTTTATTCAATATTATTTTTTTTTGGAATTGTAAAATATATATATATACAAATAGAACTAATATATGATGCAGAATTTTCAAACTAGAGATGACCCAAAATGGCTACCCAAAACCTGAGGAGCGAACCTCTTTAAAAGCCTTTTTGAAAATAATTTGTGAGAAATGGCAACAGTTTGGGGTTTCTAGGGTAGAGTATATTATGAATTTTGTTTTACCTTTTCAAGAGAAAGAAAAAAAATTATGAAGAGACGCACAAGTTTAAGATGTTTTTTAATGGTAACTAAACAGATTTTTCATGATTTTTTCGTTTAATTTGAAATTAAAATACCAATCTTGAAATTGTTTTTACACACTTTAATGAATGTGCAATAAAAATTTAAAAATGAAAAATGAGAAACGTTGCTATGGTTACGAATTAAAAAATAAGAAATATTCTAATATTTTGAGGCATTTTAATGGGTTTCATTTATATACAAAAATAGTATTTGATATCAATTGTTGAGAAAAAATCAAGTTAAATGCAATTTGAAAAACAAAATTCTGAGCTTCGATAAGAATACTTGCCGCTGCTATGGACTTTTCGAAAAGTAAGAGTTTCTGTGTGACTCTCTATTTCTTTCTATAACAGCAAAATAATTGCAAAAATTATCTATAATCGGAAATAATAGCCTATCAAAATCACCTTCAATTTTTCATTTTTTTCTATTTCTGATGTCAGACTCAAACTCCCATAGAAGACGATTTGGCTGTTTCTTTTATCTAACGTACTGATGTACATTAACAATAATTTAGTTAATTTTACTTACTATTTACCATCAATTTATTATTTTTTAAAAAAGATGGAAATATAATCAATAAAATGTTTTCTTTGATGATTCATGCGGGTTATGAAGGTAGCAATCATTGCAGAAAAAATTACATAACCCGCTAAAGTGGGTTATGTATTTTTCTGCAATGTCGACACCTTCATGTCCTGCATGAAACACCTAAGAAAGCATTTATTGTTTAAATATTGTCTAGGCAAACACGAAAATTCGCAACAATTTGTAGAATGTAATAAGAGGGAATGCGTGAACAAGGTGTTTAGCCTAACCTAAACTTAATGACCTTCATGTTTAGTAATTACTAGAACTGACATATATATGATATATATTAAATGAAATGACATATCGATGATGAATTATGTACAACATCTTGCTATTTATAGAGGAAATCCTTGTGATATGTGGGAAAAAATCTTCTGTGTGTGTGTTATGAAATATTCATTTCTTAAATGAAAGAAGATAAACCACTTTAAAAAAAATTCTTAGAGATAAATGAAAAATATTACAAAATCGCTTCAAAAAAATGAAAACTAAAAAACCCCAAATAACAAGCTGATATTTATATAATAAAAGAGTGAAACGTAAAACAAACTATTGCATACAAAATATCAATCTTATAAAGGGACGTAACTGTAAGTTAATTGCACGATCATATGAATTCATTACTTTAAAAACAAGTTAAAACTTGCATACAATCTACTGCGTTTATTTATTAGTTTCTTCTTATCAAAAATCGAATATTGATTTCAATGCAATGTTAAATTACATTTTCAGTTTAATGCTCATTTGAAGACACAAATCAATAAATCACAGTTAAAATAGTGAATTTAGTCTTGAAAATGTCCCCTGATTGCTCTAGAATAAAATCTAAATAGAGTGTTGATTATCATAAATAAAAATAAATGATACTTACAGTCATTTGATGTATGTTCAATATATAAAGTACTCTTAAAATATTGAAAAACCACATTAACTTTCGATTCATAATAAAAAAAAAAAAAAAACAGTGCCATTTTAAAAGCCGATGAAAAATAAACGCAGTAAAGCTCAACTCCATTGAATTTAAAAGACACCGTTTTAATGTTTGTTGACTAAGCATGCATATTAAATTGCTCTTTGATTGTGTTTTTGTTTGATTTAAATCATAAAAGTATGCAATGGTTATCAAATAATTATACGCTTCGATTGCATTTTATCAAAATTAAAAAAAAAAACTAAAGGGTATGCATGTATGCCAAACTTATCAAACCATTATTGCCGTGTTTTAATATTTTTAAGCAAGAATTCATTGTTCAACAAGTTTTTTTTTTTCTTAAAGATAGGCATCAACCATTAAATAACAGAACTATTTCAGATTGGACAAACAACAAAAGAACACAAGAGTATTCAGAGCATATCACTTACTTTTATTACTAGACTATGAAAGTGGATTGAGACAAAGACGCCCACAAAGACTACATAAGCATAAAACGGCGAGCTCACAAATGTTGAGCCAAGAACATGCGGTGCTACACCTAAAAGTCTTATACCATGATTGTCCAGATGAAAGATGAACAAAAATTCAATACTAATTTTGATGATGTTTTACATAGCATTTTCAACACCTAGACAGTTTGTTCAATTACACAAATCGTTCAATATGTTTTTATTGACTGTCGGTTGAGTATCTATTTTGTGTACATGGTTAGGCTTTTGAGAAGTGTTTAATATATATGATATTAAGCAGGTCATTTTCAACTTCTTAAATATGTATCACATGTCTTCAACTACCATTACCAACACAATGGTACAACACTCAAGTATTTGTATAAGAAGATTTTGGATTCAGTCTACACATTAACGCAAAAATAATGCATCACTTTTTTGTTTTATGTTTTTTGTGACATTGCTTGTTCATTTAATGCTTCTGCGAGTGATGCAAAGGACTATAAATGATATGAGTCAAATTTGTCACCCGTAAATCGCAGTTTTTAAAAGTGTTTCAGGTACATTAAATTGTTGGGTTGTTTTTTAGAATAGTTGATATAATATATGTTTTTCAACTATTTATTTGATTAATGTGCTCTCACTGGCAGTACATGACGTCAGAAGTGACGCTATTTTGTTATTCAATCAAAATCAGTCAATAATTGGCATTTTTCTTATCTTTTTTTAGTTGGAAATATAGAGCGACGCTTTAAACAAGAACAAACTTTTTGTCACTTATAAGTCTTGGATAGATACATCTTTGATGAAAATATTTGTTTTTTCAAGCAATCACTCAATGTTTTCCAAAAGAAAAATTACTTGAAAACGAGCCGTTTTATAATAAAAATGCGAAAATAGCGGGAAAAGGTTAACATTTTGATGCCATATTTCAAAATTGTGGGCATTTGGATCAAAATGAAAATAATGAAAAAACTTCACATGTATATCCGTGCAATAGAGGCAAAGAATTAAATGATGTTCATTTTAAGGGGCCATATTAGGCCCATATCATATATATTCCTTTGAAAAACTTATGCATTTAAGAGTAATTTTAGAAAAGGTGGTTGTGAACAATATAAGTGTTACATATACATTTGTATGGACTTCTCAGGTTTACGGCGGGTTGTTCAGTTGAACAAAAACATTTGAATCATACAATAATATTTATTGATATATATTGTTATTCACATTAATGAAATAAATATCAAATTTTAAATATCAAATTTTAATTATGTTTGACAACATATATAACGGACAAATAAATATTTGGTTTGATTGTAGTCATAAGTATGGAAAAAAATTAATTTTAATATTATATAACAAGAGACAAATAGGCCTTAACGGTCACCCGAGTACCATTGCCTATACACAAACTTGTCAAGGAGTCACATATATGCATTTGATTAAGTTTCATTCTGGAGTAGAAAAATTATAATATTGTAATGACGACCACCTCCCTGTCTGAGATATTTCAAACATAGGTAATCACAGATTACAAAGCTCACCGAGACGAGACATCACCTTTATGAGGCATCACCTTTATGAGACCACCTTTATCATATGATATGAAAATCATAGTTAATGATCTTGGATATTCATGGAAACTGTTTTGACACAATATCGTATATCATATGTTAAAAAATTTGTATGATAATCATATGCTCATTTCATACAATATTATATGATACAATGTTTATCAATACAATAATATATAATACGATATTGCATTCTATGATACTTACAATATAGTATCATATAATATAATATAATACTGTAATAAATAATTATGCAATAAAATTTTGTAACATATGATATGACATTGTATCGTGTCATACATTATTGTATTTGATCACATAATACAATATCATTATATAATATATGATACAATATAGTATTATTTGATACAATATCATATCACATAAAACATCACAATATTGTAACATATGATATTATATTGTATAATATAGTATGATATTGTGTTGTATGATATTGTATCATATTTGATACATAATATGATATTGTATCATATGATTTGATACAACATTGCATCATATCATATGATAAAATATCATGTGATATAGTAATATATTATATAATACAATATCATATTATACAATATCATATTATATAATACAATATTATATATAACAATATCATATAATACAATTCATGTGATATAATAATATATTATATAA
>WFKH01007768.1:49330878-49340894 GCA_016163765.1 Magallana hongkongensis | reverse complement strand
AAATTGACAGATTAAAGCTTAATTATCTTTTGGGAGAGTTGTCGAAGAATTCAAGTAAATTTTCTCAGATAGCCACAAAATGTAAGTATAAATTTTTGTGTGTATGATAAATTAAGTGAATAAATGATTCAGTAAAATTTAAATCTCAATTCTCTGGTTTTTAGCGGAACATTCAAGTTCATAATAATTATACATAATAGGACATTGTCACGATTTTGGTCAAGTATTATTTTTCTATTTTCAATGTTTACAATGCAAAACAAAGAATTGTGAGCTCTGTATCTCGACGACTGACACTCAAAGTTTGGTTGACTAATATAAATTTCTTACTCAAGGATTGTAAACATTAAAACAGCAAAATAAACATTAACTAAGATCGTGGCCAACCTCCTTTAAATAGTAGAATATATTTATTTATAACATTTACTATTTAATAAATTAAATATTAAGCGTCGTTACAATGTAAAATTTTTAATACCTTATAATTTTTAAATAAAAATTTTCAAGGTGACATCTGTCGGTCATTCCTATTCAAAATCGATGATCATGCGATTTTTCATTTGCAGTAAATATTCCTCCTGAAATTCTGTCATGGACAAAGGAGAATAGGAGACGATTTGTAGATAGCATGAAAGCTGGACAAATCTCTGTTTATACTGGAAGAGGAATGGTAATAGGATGTGCTGAAGCAGGAAAAACAACTCTGGTTAAGAAACTAAAAGGAGAAAAAGATCTCAGAACTGAATCAACAAGTGGAATAGAAATACATTCCCATGCCTTCAAACTGCATGCAAATGAGTCAACCATTATGAGTCAACCATTATAGGTAAATTACACTTGGTTCTTCAAACGTAGTGGGTATTTGAAAACTTGCTCGTCTGTCCGTTTGTTAACTATATCTGTTTTTGACATCTTCGGAGCTACTTAGTTAACTTGTGGACTACGCATTTTTCTGTGGGAAATACACGAAAGTAGGAAATAATAAAAAATGGTTGGATTTTAAAAATTCTTTTCTCTCAGAGGCAAATAGCCAATTGTATCATAATCATTAAACGAGCTTCCTTAGCTTTGTCCATTTCAAGGACCATGAGATTGGAAAGGGGCAACAATGGTTCATTATAAAAATTAATTAGAAAAACCCTTTTAATGAAAATCTTGTTTTGATAAACAAAGACTTTTAATTTCGAAAAGATTGTAAAAGCAAGCAAAAACAACGAGATTTTTTTTTAGCCCGTTTGTGCCACACACTGGGTCCGGAACGTCAGCAATGTGCCAAAAATAAAATATGGATGGAAACATGATAAAATCGGTAACATAGCTACAAACGAACAATATTCAAATGCAAATACCAGGGAAAGTGGACAACATCGCTTATTTGAGTAACAGTATTGAGTCTTGACCTTTCTTGTTTACAGATTCAAGTATATACATGTAACAATATTTACAGAATCAAATAAAAACAATATATTGTAATTATCTCTCCACCAATATCCATTTAGCCCAAAGAGCTATGTAGTAAATTCAAATGATACAGTTTCCACTGTGTGTGTGTGTGTGTGTGTGTGTGTGTGTGTGTATATATATATATATATATATATATATATATATATAATTTTCTATTTTATGAATTCAAGCTTGTAAAGAACAAGATAAGGACAAAGGATGCTTATGTCTAACTCCAACAACACTTGACCAACAAGATAAGAATTCCCCTGGGATGTCGGCAGAAAGGCACACAATTTCTTTGAACGACATAGAGCTCCAAAAACAACAGAAAACAGCTGAACCAAAGACGAGCGCATCTTTAGTAGTGAATGACGATAAAGTTTACATACGTGATGAAAGAAGGAAAGACATAGTGAAAGAGCACGCAGTGTCACCGTCTGATCGCCTTAGCGACTATTCAAGGGCTTCCATAGATGTGGGTAGTGACGACGCCATTGCGATTAATAGGAAGTCAGAAGAAGAAGTTGATTTTAAAAGTTGTTTGGCCACCGTAAACGAAGACAGTTTAAAGATGATTAGTCTTCTGGATTTTGCTGGACAAAGTGCCTATTACGCATGCCATCACATTTTCTTCAGTTCGCGGGCATTTTATATCCTTGTGGTTGACATGTCAAAAGACTTGGATGACTTAGCAACACAGGCTTGCAATGACAAAGATCTTATTTACAGTAATTGGACATATGCAGGTACATTCAAAATCTTTACTGCATAGTGTAAGTTTGTAAGTTTTCTGTAAGTTTGACAAATTTATATTTCATTAAACAAATTGTTCAAACTTAACCGGCAAGATAATCAGTGTAAACTAATAAAAGATGTAACATAAATTATAAAAACATGGAATTCAGTAATCTTATAATACCTCGAAACAACATTGTTTATACTATTGTGTGGCTAATATTTATTTTCCCACCAAAATTGGAACTGTAAATTATGAACACCATTTGCATTTTTTGCGAAGATTACATTTTCTGTTCTAAAATTTCATGGTGTAAAACATCATATAGTTTTATACATTTATGTAATAATTTAAACTCTTTTTCTCCTCAGATTATGTGCGATACTGGCTTGGATCCATTCATACTTATAGTTCTAAAACAGCACCTGTTATTTTAGTTGCATCACACTCTGAAAATGTAAAAGAAGACCCCAAAAGAGAGGTATGTGGGAACTCCTCTACATTTCCACATTGTACTCGCACTTTCTCAATCTAATTTTGGTTTGATATATCAAGATAAAGTTTTGTACTGAATTTAGGGTTTTTTTCAGTTGTAGTTTACATTAACCTTCCATTGTACTACCTATCTAGCCATTATTGCGATTTTACTTTTACAGGCAATTCTGTCATATTATTTAAAGATCTGCGGATGTCTGCCCAAAAAACTTTTGGTTCACATTGATAAGGATCGAGTGTTTTTTGTAGAGAAAGATTCAAACAAAAACATCGAAAAAATAAAAGAATGCATAGCTTTAACATTGAAAAAACAGAACCATTGGGGTGTAAATGTCCCAATCGCCTGGACTAAACTTGAATCTTTTTTAAAGAAGAAAAAGGAAGTCACGAGAGCTTGCCTCTTTTCAAATTTGCTAGACGATGTTCGGAAGGAAGATCACCAACTTTGGAATAGCAGTCAGGATCTGAAAACTGCACTGAAGTTTTTTCATGATACCGGAGTGATTCTATTTCGAAAAGAAATAGAAAACGTCATTATTCTAGACGTACAGTGGTTTGTTGATGCCTTTAAAAACATTATTATGGACGAAAGGCACTACAAAGAAATGGATCAATATAACTTCAAACAGTTTGAATCTTTAAATAGCTGCGGTTTGTTGTCAAGCAAACTATTAGATGATTTGTGGCGAAAAAGTGATTTCTTCCAACATAAGAAAAGTCTTATTTACCATATGAAACATCTTCATATGCTAGCAGAACTGAGCCCAGAGTTTTGGTACGTACCATGCATGAACAAGCAAAAATACACCAACAGTGTTCTAGACAACTGTACTGTTTCATCTACGCTCTGCTTTGTGTTTGAATTTTTGCCATTTGTTGTTTTTCATCGTCTTATTGTCGCATGCATCAACAAACTGAGAATGACATTATGGCAGAATAGAGGAAAATATTGTATTTATCATACTGTAACAATTCTTTCTTGTGAGAATACGAATCATCGAATGTTGATCGGCATCCGTGATAGACAAGGACATGAAGAATATCCATTCTCTATCGAGATTCAAGCAATCGTAACAAAACCAAGGACACTAGACAGTCAATTGTGTTCTGAAATAAAACAGAAAATTGAGCAGATTTTATATGATCTTACTCGAGCTTTTCCATCGGATGAGGAGTCCTTTCAAACTGGATACAGATGTACAAGAAAACCATACAGTAATCAACCAGAGGGCAATATCATGTTAGAAAAGGACATGTCTAGTGAGACTGATTGCTCGAAATGTGCACCCGTACATGCCGTAAATGTAAAATCCATCGTCGGGTTTTGGAAGGTTTGCATTTTTTCTAAAATACTTATCTTTTGTGTTTTATTTCGCACAGAGAAATATGACAGTTATTTTATTGGTCTTTTAACAGTCTTTTTACGAGTAATTAGATAGCTGACTTCGTTGCTGTTTTACTTTTTACAAGATAAACAGGATAGAACTCTGTCATTTAGTTAACTGAACGCGACTGAAAGGAAAATGAAGGTTGACTAGATGGGATAGATCTGTCATTCACTCAACTTTCCAGACCTTTCATTTAATTTTTAGCTGACTGAATGACAAATATTTATCCTGTGATACACTGTACAAAAAGTCTTCCCAGTTTATTTGTATTTTTCGATGTTTCAGATAAATACAAAAGCAAATCATACATATTTCATTCCCTCTAAAATATTAAAAATATAAAGTAATACATAAGTCGACGCTGATTTTTTTAACATCTCAATTATTTTGCAAAGAATTGATTTTGGATATAGTTTAATGCGTTATTGTAAAATTGCATATTTGATGTATCTTAATCACGTAAAACTTTTAAGATGTACTATTTTTTACCTTCCAGAGTCAACCAAAAGCACTATCCAAGAACACAGGTAAGAAACAAATGAAACGAGATATTTGTGGTCAATTAAAAACGTTCATATGGTCAAAATTATATTTATTAACTGCTAAATTTTATCAATTTTTTATACAGTTTGGCGTTTGCTACGATCACTGCAAGAATGTTCCAGCATTTCCATTTCAAATGTTTTTAATGTAAATCACATTTCTTACGTAACAACCACTTTTGTTTGGCTAAGCAATAGGAAGAATGTTTTCAAAATTGACCACAGTGGTCGTGTGTTGCATAAAGTTAGAATTGACGATATTTGGGGGAGTGCATCACACACAATAGATCAAGCTGGAAATTGTCTACTCATTAGAAATGACAAGATTCTTCGATGTAAGTCAAATGGAGAGGAAGAAACCTTGATAGCTCCGGATTGGACTGTTTTAAGTATATATTCTTCTAAATTGAATGGGGATATACTGCTTGGAATTTACATACTGATTGAAAAGGGTTCTCGAACAAAATTGGCAAGATACACACGGGATGGTGGACTAATATCTGAATTGGAATATTTTGAAGAAAAAAGACTGTATGTGTCTCCTTTGTATCTGTCAGAAAACATCAATAGTGACATATGTACAGCAGATATAGATACCTGTCTCGTTAATGCTGTTGACAAGAATGGAAAACTAAAATTTTCCTACAATGGCCTTCCCTCGCATACAGATTTTTTTCCTACGGGAATCTGTAACGATTCTGTGGGACACGTAATTGTGTGCAATCGTCATGATTCCAACCCCAGTGTTCATCTACTGAACATGAGTGGAGAGTTTCTGTCATTAATCCTGCATGATAGGGACGATATACATGATCCATGGGGACTGTGCGTCGATGACGACGGAAGATTATATCTTGGTCAAAACGATTGCAGCTCGATTAAAGTATTTAAGTATCTTGAAAAAGACAACTAAATGTTAAATAAGTATGGCGAAATAAATTGTACTTATTTGCTTCTTTGTTGTAATATCCAGATGTATTTAGCGTGAAAAAGCAATAAAATTTTAAATGTCAAATACTTCACTGTGGGGTTTAATACAGTAAGCTAGAGCTAACGAAACCCATTCTCAGCGTATTTATGTGCGCGATAAGCGTTTACCATTGATCCAAAGCAGGTAATAATTTGTATTGTTTACTATCAAAATCAAACAACACGGACAGGAGCTAGAGACATAAATAGAATATAATTATTTTGACGTTTATTTAGATTCCAATGCAAAAATGTATAAATAGAATATATCTTTACATATACCTGCATATTGTACATTAATTAAATAATTTTCATGTATTTATTATTTAGGAAGATACAGCAAATTGAACCAAACTCAATGTCCATTAAAGCATACGCGGATCTAGGGGGGGATCGAGCCCCTCCTGTCACGGAAAATTTAAGTTTCCTAACATACACATGCAATGAAATGACCAAAAATATGCACCCCCTCTTAAATATCCCTTGGATCCCACCTGGGGAAAAATCAGGATCCGTGCATGTAATATGTCATGAAATTTTTATCTAATCTAAAAGACAGTCCGATTCAGTGTTGGTTCTTTTCTTAAAAAAGAGTTTAGTCACTATTTTTAAGTCATCCTTAAACATTCCCTAATTCATGTATGCATCAAGTATTTTTGTTAAAAAAGTCAGAATACTGATTTAGCTTTTGTTTTTATGCTACATAGCTATAGCAATTTTTGTTTTAAAGAAAGAAACGCTTTCTTCTATTAAACTACATAGGTTATGATCTTTCTACAAAATGTAAAATAAACGTATTTAAAGGTATTTATTCGCGTGGAGAGTTCTTTAGAAATAATATTTTGTCAACGTCATAAACGTATTTATAACGACTATGTTTTGTCAACAAACCTACTGTCATGTCATATATATATATATATATATATATATATATATATATATATATATATATATATACTTATTATCTTGATTGCTTACATACGGATGTATAGCTTCAAGCATCGATATTTGAATATAATGATATACATATTTTGAAAGTATTGGTTGCGTACCATCTTGTGTGACTTTATTGATATCAATTGATTATACAATGGCTATGAAATGAATATTTTTAGGTCACCTGAGTCACTCGGGTGACCTATTGCAATTGGTCTTTGTCGTGCGTTGTGCGTTAAAAATTTTACATTTTTAACTTCTTCTTGAAAACTACAAAGCCAATTTAAACAAATTTTGGTGAGCAGTATACTTTAAACGTATTATATTTGGCGTGTACGATATTTCGCGGAAATTAGTTTTTGAACAAGTTGGCGTGGATTTGAATTAGCGTATTCCTGAATGTGACTATTCTTAAACATAAATGCATGGCATTTAGCGATGTACTTGATTTAGCGGAAGCAGCATTCCGCCAAAAGCGCAAAAAAGGAATACACAGCCAAATGTAGTACGTTTACAGTAGCTGTGGTAAGAGGAATCTAAATTGTGAAATTCCCCCCACGGGGCGCCACAGGCGGGGCCAAATTCGCAAAAAAGCCAAATTTTCAAAATTTTTTTTTTCTCTACTCCAACACATGTGAGGAAAGAACTAAATGCATGGTTATAATGTCCAGGAAGTCCTCTACCCAAATTGTGAAATTCATGACCCCTGGGTCAGGGATTTAGACTCTAGGGTGGGGCCAATATGGCCATATAGTAAAAAATGGATTAAATCTTAGAAATTCTTCTTCTTTACTCCCATATATATTTGTTAAAAACTGAATGCATGGTTATAATGTCTATGAAGTCTTCTACCTAAATTGTGAAATTCATGACCCCTGTGACAGGGGTTTAGGACATAGGCGGGGTCAATATAGCCCTAAAGTGAAAATGTATTAAATCTTAGAAAACCCTTTACTCCCGCACATGAGGGGAAAAACTGAATGCATGGTTATGATTCTACGAATTAACTCCTCTTCCTAAATTGTGAAATGCATTGCCCCTGGGTCAGGGACTCAGGTCGTAGGTGGGAGGCAATATGGTCAGATAGTGTTATTGCATCTAAAGTTTAAAAATCTTCTTCTCTACTCTCACACATCTGTAAGAAAGGAATAGGAATTCCTCTACTAAAATTGTAAATTTCATTTCCCCTGGAATATGGGTTTTGACTCTAGGGCGGGGCCAAAATGGATGTATAGTGTTAATGAATATAATCATATTTTCCCGCGTTTCGATAGTATTAGCGGGAAAATGATGTATTAACCACTACGCTTATAAGTTATATGCATTTGAAGGTAGAAAACTATCAATATACATGTATTTATATAATCACATAAGGATGTGCCATTTATTATGGTTGTAAGTTATGAGGTCCGTCATAACATTTTAGCATCCAGCGGCACTTGGCTACGGACACAGGTTTTCTAGAGTTTTTATGATAAAATATTATTTATCTCTAGTTTTTTTCTTGCCGGCCCTGATGCAATTCGCATATTTTTCGTTCACGCGTAATAAAACTATATTCCTAAGGTATTACAAAAATGCCAGGTTGAAATATGTTGTATGGTGTGATTGTAGTTTATAAAGTATTTAAAAATTGTGTCAAAAGTAAAATGAAATAAATACGGCGTCCAGCGCACACGCACGGCTGGCTGTCATACATTGTACAAGTATGTTGTTGTTTATGTTTATAGTAAGAGAAGTAAATACTTTTTAAAACTTATCTTCTCTACTACCACACATTTGTAACGAAAACTGAATTCATAATTTTGTAGACCAGGAAGCCCTCTACCAAAATTGTGAAGTTCGTGTCCCCTGAGTTAGGGGTTCTGACTCTGGGGCAGGCCAAAATAGTCATATAGTGTTAATGCATTTAATGTTTCAAAAAACGTCTTCTTTATTTCTGCTGATACTGAATAAAAACTGACTGCATATAAAGAAAGAAAGAAAGAAAATAAAGCCATTTATCAAAATTTAAAATTTCATATCTCCCAATGTAGGGATTTGTACATGTACCTAGGGCAGGACCAAAACAACCATATAGTGTATAGGGTAGGGGTTCTTAATGCAATGTGTGTCCAAAATGGTCATTTAGTGTTAATATATATATATATATATATAATGTTTAAAAAATATCTCCTGACACATAATAAAAACTGACTGCATATTTAGAAAAAAAACCCAAAACATTAAGCTGTCATTTTTAATAATATTTTATGTCACCTACATGTAAGGCAAGAGTTATGGCTGGGAGGGGGAAAATATATTTGTCTTATTTTATTCTGCTCGGGAATTTCACTGAAAGAAATTATTTAGAGAAAGAATAAAGCTGTTTTTCAAAGTTAAAATATTGTGAAAGCATTTGGAAAGAGATCAGTGGGAAGTGTTGTAACAGTTCATGGAGTTATCCTCCCTTGCTTCTTCATAATGGAGTTATCTTCCTTTGCTTGTTCATATATGTATTTAGTAATTAATCTTTGAATATAATGTAATTAAGAAGTTGTATGATGAAAAGAGTTATGCAAGTATTTTTATCATTTGAAACAAAAACAGTTTTTGAGCTTTCTAAATAAACAAATAGACTTGTTAATAGTAAAGTAATAATTGGTTTACCAAAGTCACTCATAAGCAGTTCATGTAAAATGATTTTGGTATGTTATTGAATGTCAATGAAAATTCAAATGATTATTCAAAATCGAGAACAGATGTGAGTTACATGCTGTAGCTTTTAAAGCTGTTTTTTTTTTGTTGTTGTTTAAATGCCCACAGGGAGAGTTTCTGTTTGCCCTTGGGGATGGGGGATGGGAGGTTGTTAAATATAAAATATGTATACTAGCCACCTTGTTTTAGTTTATCCATGAACTCACATACACATAAAACTTATCTTGAAAGTTAACAAATATGGGAAATTATTTTCTATCAGAGTCTTGCACCTTTTCAGTATCAGGTCATGCACTCTATTTTGATCTTTAAGTTGTTCGGTAAAATTATAGGTGTCGTAGTCCTTTTTAGCTCACCGAGACGAAGTCGGGGGGAGCTTATGCTATACCCCCGGCGTCGGCGTCGGCGTCCGGACCTGGTTAAAGTTTTTGTTGCAGGTCCTGTATCTAAGTTATGACTAGTCCTATCTACACCAAACTTGCATGGATGATGCATCTGGACCTACTTATGGACTTGAAAGACTTGGATGCTGAATCTGGGTCATGAGTTTCAGATGCTGGAGGAGGTTAAGGTTTTTGGAGCAGGTTAAAGTTTTTGGTGCAGGTGCCCCTTGATAGCAATTTCTCAGTTATTACTGGTCCTAAGTCCACCAAACTTGCATGGATGGTGCATCTTATGATACTGATGCACCAGACAGGCTTGAATGCTGAATCTGAGCCATAGGTTTCGGATGCTGGAGGAGGTTAAGGTTTTTAGAGCTGGTTAAAGTTTTTGGAGCAGGTGCCCTTTGATGATTATATCTTAGTT
>WFKH01007768.1:49292960-49307163 GCA_016163765.1 Magallana hongkongensis | reverse complement strand
TATCCAGAGATTAAGAATTACGAAGGTAAATAATCAAGTACGCACTATAACGAACAAACCTTAAAAGTGAAAAAGATAGTTTGTGAATACGACAAGCATGTTTAGATAACATTGCGTGTTTACTCTATATCAAAACAGTTGAGAAAGGTTACACACTGCGTCATGGCTTGCATCTTATCAATAATTAATAAGTTGACTGCATGTAAACATAAACAGTTAAAAAAAACCCTGTTGTCTTGTAAATATTTTATGGTATTTGGGTTAAAGCCAAATTAGCTATAAACTGTTGACAATATAATATACTTGTATGCTCCGTTTGTTTCAATACTATGAAAAATCAAAAGTTATTAATATGTGAGGAAAATGGTAAAAACCCGCCTTAGATATTTAAGCACAAAACAATATTTTAACTAAGTATGCAATAAAGCAAAAAAGCATTTCATTTACTAGTATCACAATAAGAGTTTTTAAATATTATATGCACCTATCGTCATTGATATAAGGTGTTCTTATTGTCATTTAATCAGTCAACTTCGACCTTTTACAAACAGAGATAAATTATCTCGGGTACGAGTACAGTATCACATGTGATTGATGGAGAGAGATACACCGTGATGGAGGTTTGTTGACAAATTAAACGATTTGGGAATGATATTCCGTACAATGTGTGGCATATATAAACTTTCCTTTTTTATGATATAGCTAACTGCATTTACCCTGTTCCTGTCGGGCGTAATTGTGACTTCCTCCGCTTCCTTTTGTGACACCACAGCGACCTCTACAGGTAAAACATTGTAGTAAGTTCCGTAGGTACATGTGACCTCAAACTGTCTAAGTATATGACGTACGCAATTGATTTGTAATAGATTTTGACATGCGGTTAAAATATTCATGTATATGTTAATGAATAATACGAAAGTATAAATACCATGTATTTATCAAGTACGCATGCACTACTATTTTTAACCAAGTAATTGTATATAGCTTGAAGCTAAAAAAGAGGCAAAATAACATTATCAGTACTAACAGTATTATTTTCATATGAATGCAACGTCTTTCGAGAAAATGAATGATGATAAGCACATGAAGCCCAGATGATATTCCATCTACTATGTTTCTAATCAAAACATTCTTCATCTGTCGACCTAATAGACGTGAATTTTGTTAATATTTTTTGCATTTATTTAACGCATGCAACTAAGCTTCAGACCTTCTATCTTTATTTTCCGTTATTTACCAATTTTTCGAACATTTTCAGCCTCGCCTCAAGCTGGTCCTAAGCTACCTCAGATCCCGTCCGTATTCCAGACCCGCATTGAGCTCAACATCGTGGACAAGAACACAACTGTCGACGTACTGCAGTACTTTGATTATGACGGAAATCGCGTGAGAATTGACACGCTCAAGGACGCCATCCAAGGAAGCATCATCTACAGTTTTGACACAGCGGAAATTTTCTACGTTACTAGTGAGTAACGTTATCAAAATTTGTAGTCCAGAAATGGGATGTACTAAGTACTTGATCTAAGATTTGATCTTAGTACACTGCACCTAAGTTCGATATGTACAATATATAACAGTTATATTGCATTATAGGTTGAACTAAGACTAGTATTGCTCTATTTGTTGATGCACTTGACTTATGATGTACTTTATTTGTCAATTGTGATTGGTTTGTTGATTGATTGTTTGATTGTTTATCTTCTAAAGACTAATTTTTGCTATAGAAACGCCTCTAAAGTCAGTAAATAGTTTTGGCTTTCACCATCCCTCTTAATACTAATGTTAATTTTCTTTGAAAAATCGGGAAACAAAATTTGATGCATGCAGTTAACTTTGCAGAAAAAAAAATTCTTGAGAGAAATCACACTATCATTTGACAGTTTTGCAACAAGAAATTAAGGAATGATAATAGTTATATATCCCTATTAGAGTTTTCTCCCTCTTCAGCGGCTTAATGTACCGTAAGTAGCACTGTTACTTATCGTGCTTATGGTGAAGACCTCGTAAGTTGTCAGAACTTGTGTCTGAACCTTTTGTATTCTTTGATTTACAATAAAATATGTTCAAATCACTTATCGTGCTACATGTGTATAACCGTTTCAGACACGCGGCAGAGGATGTATCAAAACTTGTTATGAATTATAGACACAAGAAAACATTAGAAAAGTATTGTCAAAAATTATCCAGGTATCTCTATGTGGAAGCAAAAAACATGATACTATTTTGGAAGTGCGGAACTGGTTACAGTTCATATTGTCACGAGTATCTAGATTGTACACAATGTGCGTTGCAGAAAGAATCACAAGGCTTGAAAATGCACAGTTATAACCAATCGTAGCTATTAAAAAAAGATCATCCCGGAAAACCCTAAATTTACTAATTCTTTACACCCCCCCCCCCCCCCCCAATAGTACCACTTGTAAAACAGATCTTCCTTTTAAAAAATGCCATTTTGTTCTGTTACCTATATTTGTCCAGCAAATGAAATGACTACTGTATATCGTAGTTGATTCTGATTTCAGATGGTTTCTGTAGTGTGGGCATGATTAATTCTTCCATGGCAATGTCTCTGTTCGGTGAAATGAAGGACGACGGTCGCTGGCATGTATTGGACAGCAGTTACGCACTCAAGTTCGGCAGTAGCTACAACGAAGTATGAAATACGGGGATACATTTTCCTTATGAAATCCATTTAATTTTCGAAATGAGAAATTTAATTCCCTGCAAAAATGTTCATTAAAAAAGAAGACAAGACATTTCTATTGAAATAACGTTATAATCGGAATAAAGTTACCAACACTGAGACTTGCTTCTGTTCATCATATATTTTAAGACATACGTGGGACAAGATTCCATAAGAGGTATTTTTGTAAATCATTGGCGGTCTTGCTACAAGTGGCCAGGAGCGAATCTCACTTATTCGATTGATTATTACTTCTCAGGTAATCCAATAATTAATTTTAGCTAATTTTTTCTTTTTTAAAATTCTTTTTTTGTTTGTTTGGTTTTTTGTGAGGGGTTTTATTTTGTGTGCAATTTTTTTTTTTTTTATTTTTTTTTTTTTTTTGTATTATTTATAGATTTTATTTTGATTTGTTTAATTTCATTGTTTACTCTTTGGATCATATTTGACATAATCGTTATTTTTGCTGTCTACAGTGGACGGGGCTTGGAATACGTCCTCAAGCTTCGTCAGTGTGCCTGTCCGTGCAGAGGTGATTGGGCCTGGTCGGGCCGGCCAAATTCATCACGTGTATGACTTCTTCAACTTCATGCCGTCACTTCCGGATGACGTCACATCCGTTTTTGAGGTTCCAAAAGTTTTAATTGATTTTAGATGTAGTGTATTGATTAAAAGGGTTAATTGATTATAATCATTGTGGGTTTTTTTCTTTTTATAAATCAAACTTCTACATGTTTACATATTTTACTTTAGACCCCAAAAGGAGTTATTTGCCCTGGGCGGATAAATACAGGCAGACTTCCCGAAATTCCATCTCAGTTTTACTACAGAGTGGAAATCATCAGCGAAATCGTTAATTTTGTGACGACATATGATGTGAGTCAAATAATTTTTTTTATCGAATGGGTAATTTATGATATATAGGGAAATATGTAAAAACATTTTGATCATAACGCTTTGTCATACTTGGCCTTTTTCATCTGAAATACATACATTAATAAAATGTTTGATTGCATTGTATCAAGGTGTGGTACGACGAAAGATACAAACTGATAAGGACAGACTATCGACCAATGACGTCAGCTCCCCCAACATACAACACAAACCCTCTAACAGAAATACAAGACTTTAATGGAGGTAGGCCTTCATCTACTTTAACTCCAGATTATGTATACATGTACAGGTATATTCAGGTATATCGACTTCTCTCATCTTTCGAAGGAATTGCAAAATTGAATTTAAGAGGGTTGGATGGTTGTAGCCAGTTTAAGACAATATTAGTTTCCTTGAGAAGAAGAAGAGCTCTATATAAAGATAATTAAGATATAGAAAAATATTCAAATTATAGAGCAGTTTTTCTTTACTAAATGACAGTCTAAAGTGAATCTGATGAGTAATTCGCCGACAACCCAATCTCCTGAAACCTTACTTTTAGCATTGTGCCCGTTATTCGGTTTTTAGGGTGTTTTGGTGTATTTTTTTGGTTCATTTACTTCTCACAATTTCAATATTTTTGAGACCACTGAGCCACCTAAAACGAAGCAACTTCTAGCGTCTCTTCAAAAGAAAAGCCATGCAACGTTTGAGGGGAAGAAATGAACATATAGGGGTGTTAATAGGGTGTTTTTTTCACAAAACCATATCGTCATTAATATCTATATCAAAACCTTTGCATAATCCTTACATGTATGTAACAATACTCAAAACTACTCCCGAAGGGGTTTATAAATTAACAATAAAATGGGGGAAATAATTTTCTGGGGAATATGAAAAGAAAATATTTTTTGCTATGGATTTGACGTTTGTTCATTTTGTTAAAGAAACTGATTTTTTTTTCAAGTAAACTTTGTGTTGAAAATTCTATAATCTCGAGTCTATTGGCTATTTAAATTCTAATACGACTAATTGCAATGTTCTGATAATAGTTATAAAAGAAATACATGTATTTTTTTTTTTATTAAACAGCTTTGTAAATGAAGCATCCGTTAATTGCAGGTGTTCGCTACCTGAGTGACAACACCTATGGAAATTGCTCCGTACTGTCCTTACCTAGTCAGTCCTTCGGGGCGGCCGAAAACATGACAGCCATGAAGACCAACGGATCATTCGTGTTACACATCAAGAACCCACTTCAGCTATTTAACTTAGATTCCAATTTCACGTATGTTGGAAAAGTAAGTAAACATTAAATGTTTCTTTTTTTACAGAACTAATTGTCTTGCTAACCTTAAATATAAGGGCGAACATGTACACAGCACCAGGTACCGGTAACTATTTTGAACGTTAACTTTGTTGATTATCATTTAAGTTTCATCACCCCTCTAAAAACTCATGTAAAATTTTGCTGCTTTAGCGATGGTTATTTAAAAAGATAATAATAATTAAGAGTTATATTTTTAACATTTGCAGCAAACGCCAGGGCGGCAAAATTTAACAGAAATCACTTGCTAACTTTATAACTTTGCAAAGAAATAGTTATGGGAGTTTTCTGCATAAAAAATGGGTCATTATCCCTTCAGTTTTTGCAACCAAGTAACAGGTTCATATTCTTTGCAGAGAAAATGTCGACAGATGTTGTGTGTTGTGTTCTCGGCCAAAAGACCTTACTTAGTGGAAGGAATGGGAATGGCAAACGCAACCATCGAGTTCTACTTTCTTGATGTATACAGTTACACTGTTTCAATATCGCAATAATTTTACGCTATTATAATCTATGTAGGAAATGCAATAGAGTAGATGAAATTATCACACAGTTAACATTTTTTTAGTATTGGTATTTCCGGTTGTATTAATACAGTAACATGTCTTTCTTCAAAGGATGCTTACACTAATTACCCAAACAACGGACGGGCGGCTACACGTGATGTCCCTGTAACGATGACCGTCGATATTGATGATGTATGCAATGTGCAGTATTTCTTCAAAATTAATATTTTGAGAGAGAGAGAGAGAGAGAGAGAGAGAGAGAGATCTGCATTTTTTTTTCAATTTATTAAAAAAAAATCATTACATGCGACAAAATAGGAAAAGATACAATATAAAATGTACTAAGAATATTCAATAGATTTCATGAATCAACAGCATGGTGAAATAATTTTAGGTAGATTTTCATCAAACAATGAATTTTATGGACTTTGATGGAAATCACCCGGATCTCTCAGTTTTTGATGTCTCCTCTTGTTTTTCACAAACTGCAAAAGTTCACTTCAAAGTCCGGTTCCCAGGCATGTTGTTACAGGTTTTTTTCCGACCCTTTTTTCTATATAACTAATTATAAGTTATCATAACATAAGCATCTTTTAATTTAAGAGATTTATGTTGCAAGTATGCAGAAAATGTAATAGAAAGATCAACGCATAGAATTGGCATTTTGGCGTTTAGAATGAAACAGCCTATTATTTTAATCATCATTTACTTACACTTGTATATTATTGCGCCAATATTAACACCCGCCAATACTGTTACCCATGTTTGTGTTGTAGGAGTACTGCAGCCTGCTCTGACGGACTCCTTTATCTACAATGTCAGACAACAGCTGGGGGAGACAATGATGGTCTCTCCGATCCGTATCCAGGACGTCAGGGTGGAGTACGACATGGCTGATGTTTATGTTTTGGCGTCACTCCTGGACAGAACCTCACCCACAGGTTACTTGCTTTGAATTGAACATATACAAGTTGTACAAATATACAACTAGGACTGAGCACACGTTCATGGATTTAGACTGCACTCTTCATCCGACGTGCTTGCAATAAATTTTATAATAAGATTTTTTTTAAAAATTACCCCTTTTCCCGGCGTTTTTTAAAAGTACATGTATATTAAATTACAAGTATATGATAGTGCAATAGGTGTCAGTCTCTATTAAAAATTTCTATTTTACAAATGCCCAGTATATTACGCTCTTGAATTATTTATTTTTTTAACCCAGCCCAGTTTACATTTACACGAGGGCAAAAGTCCGAGTACACAGACGATTTCATTTTCAAGAGCATCATTGACCCAGTGATGTGCGCCAAGCTGTGCGTGGGGTTTGACAACTTTACCTGTAACAGCTTCGATTTTTGTCCCGGGGATGCGCAGGGATCCTGCAGACTCAGCAGACGACACATTTCGGAAGGTTCCACGCACCTTGTGAAGGGGGGCGGATGTGACCACTTCTCAAGTATGATACAATTACCAAAGCTAATTACATGTATATCGCTATATGGTTTATCAACCATAAGTCATAGACATACTGATACTGCACCAGTTTTGGGGTAAACCGAGATTTTGGATATCAAGAAAATATCTAATAGAGTTACCTGCAACGGATTAAGAAATGTGATATTTGCTTGTTTTGAATATCAATATGACTTGAAAAAAATGAAAAAGAAGTAGTTTTAGAATATTTTGAAATCATTGACAAGTTATACGAAGAAAACACACAAGTTTTATCGGAGAACTTGTCCAGCAGATTTACATTTCGGCGACAGATGATATGTTATGCAATGCTACTTAAGCTTAAAACTTTCATCATGACGACCATTTTTGTAGGAACTGTAAATGGACCCGTTATGAAAGAAAAAGATATGAACGAGGCATACGTGTTGCTTAAAAATGCGATAGTATCAAAGAAATTCTTGGTTCAGGTCATCATAGAAACAGTTCCTGTAAGTAACCATTATAGGAATTATGAATGTTAAGGCTGTAATTGAATTGTATAATACATGTGTACATATATTCAATTTCATCAATATCAATAATTTTCTATTTTTAGTTGAAGACATTTGTTGGTGTTGATTTGTCCATAACATATGGCAAGTCCTAGTTTAGCTCACAATTAAGCTATAAAAATCTCCTTCCTTTTGGCACTTTACATTTGAAACCGTTATCTCTTTTGCATTTGTGAATAACTTTTTGTAGAAGATTCAAAGATATACCTCATTATAATCAGTATGACATAACCAATTATCTTCATACTATTGTCATTTAATTGTTTTGGATCTAACAGGTTGGATACAGGCAGCCACTACCCCAGTTATCCAAAACTTCTTTTCCTATAGCCAGGAAATAGTTATACCCCAGTATGGTCAAATATTTGTGTCAAAGGTACGCATTATGAAACATTCTACATCTGTATTTAACAGTATTTACATTTTCCAGTGTCTGTGTCTACGATAACATTACGAATCGATTTTTTATTTACAGTCCAATAAATTCAAATAACGTATTTTTTGGGCGCAAGCGGGGTTTGCATGATTAATATTCTAGTATTTAATAGTACAACTGCTAAAAATTTTACAAATATAATAAAGATTTATTCTTTGAATATTATGAGTTGATAATTTTGGTCGGGGCGTGAAGAAACCTATCATAATGCCCTTCGGGCTGTATTGACCTGACCAAAATTATCACCTCATAATACTCGAAGAATTATTCCTTGTTCAAAAACGAAGATATCATGGTAATCTGAACTCTATGGATATTTATATCATTTTGTTGAAGACTTGAGGAT
This sequence comes from Magallana hongkongensis, assembly GCA_016163765.1. Classification (NCBI taxonomy): domain Eukaryota; kingdom Metazoa; phylum Mollusca; class Bivalvia; order Ostreida; family Ostreidae; genus Magallana; species Magallana hongkongensis. Next base: position 49,298,980 of record WFKH01007768.1, on the reverse strand, counting down.
TAGTTAACATTCACAATTTGCTTTTAACAATTTTCAGGTATGGTACAGTAAAGACTACAAGCTAGTGAGATATGATTTTCATAACACCAAACCGACATCGCCGTACTACTCCACCAACCCAATGACTATCATACACGACTTCAACACAGGTAAAGGACGTTGATATTCAAATGTGCAATATCATTAGATTAGGAACATATTCTCATTGATCTGTATACCTTTCTTTGCATGTCAGTTTGTTTGTTTGACTTTGCCAAACAACTGTAAAACTAGTCATTGTATAAATTTCAAATTTTGTTATTTGAAAATCATAGTCACAAAGTCAATGTCACTTTTGGATTAAGAGCCAACTTGAAGGTCTTTGAAACATTCTTTAAAATACGCTTATAGTTCCACATGACTAATTCAATACGTTTTATAATAATCATCTAGGATCCAATAGTTACATTCCATGGCTTGTATATGCATGATCTGATGTTCTTTTTAAAACTTAGGAATTCAGTATGCATTGGACAGGTTGTATGAGAACTGTACAATCGCCGCTATAAAAGCAGGAGCCTTTGACAGCACATTAGATTTTTCCGAATTAATCAAAGACGGATCCTACGTTGTAACACTGAAGAACCCCGTGGATATTTTCCATGTAACACCTCAGATGCGATTCATTGGACAGGTGTGATCTCAGATGTTTTTAACACTTTTAATAACAGTCTAATGATTTATGATTAACATTCTCTCTCTCTCTCTCTCTCTCTCTCTCTCTCTCTCTCTCTCTCTCTCTCCGTGAATATTTATTTTTACTTGTAGAGAACAGTAAGAGACTTTTTGACAAATGTATACGAAGCAGTAATGAAAAATTTCACCATGCCTGGTTTAAACGGAAGCTTTACAGCTATAATTGAATATTATTTCATCGCGGTAAGTCTTGCAGTAAACAAATATTCGTGTTCATAGATTTTACCATGTAATTTATCACAGAAGCACGATGTATTATATGTGGTTACATTCTATTTAGAATGGCTGGGTTGAAAGCGCCAGTAGTGATACTGGTGGAACTCAACAGTTTCTTGTGAAAACTGACATCATCATTGTTGAGGTAAGACAGATATATCTAAATGAATTCAAACTTATTTAAAACACCGAATCAATTATCATTCTTAAAAATTTTGTCCTTGTAGAAAGCATTGGTCATTACTACAAATTATTTTGATTTTGAGTACTACGAACCCGACCTTACTCTGTTTGACGTCAAGAAATGCTTCACGTCTACAGACCAGCATACTTTTCAAGTAACGTTCCCAGGTATATATCTTCTTAAAATCTCATTACATTCATCTTTTGCTATAATTACATTGTATGACATTGAATAACCGCAAATGAGTTACTTGCCAACTTTTTAATATTTGTTTTAATTCAACAGGACAGTTTCATCCCTATCTGGATATCTACCAAAAAGTGTTTCAACTAGAAACTCTAGAAATGATGTCTAAAGCTACGGGTGCATCAATATTGCGCTTTCAAGAACTTTCTCTTAATTACGATCCTTACAATGTCTACATCTCAGCAACTATTTTAGGGAGACCCCCATTTCTAAGTATGAATTAATTTCGTCAGAATTTGATACCAAAAATTATTACAAACAGACATTATTTTATAATATAACGTTGTTATTCCTTTATTGCAAAGCGGAATTTACCAAACTTTCAATACTTATGAAAAATCTCGGAAGCAGTGCTGTTTATTCAAACCTGAAATCTGCGGAGGACTGTGCTAATGCATGTTTATCCACCAATAAGTTTCCCTGCAACAGCTTTGATTTCTGTCCGGACTCTAGCAAGTGCTATCTAAGCAGTCAGCATATATCAACGGGAAAACAACCATCAACCAACACGTCTTGTCAACATTACTCCAGTGGGCGCAGTTTTAATATACTATATAAGTTTGCCTATATATTTATCTCAAATTTATATAAAATATTGAATATATTATATTTCTTTCTGTTTTATGACGAACATATGTTAAGTTGGTATACATGTATCGAATGTAAATCTATCGTACTGAAATCGTAAATATATCGTACTGAAATCGTTGTATTGAGATTTCAGATTTTTAATGACAGCAAACCTTAGTCATCGTAAACTAACTTTCATTGATAAGTTTAAAACTCTCTGTTATCAGAAACTGTGAATGCCTCGGTTTCCCCTGCTCCAACCATGCTTGTTGCCTACAATAACTTAAAGAATGCGGTCTATTCTGGACTTTTCAGGGTAGTAATCAAAACCAACAATTTCACGGTAAGGAATTGTCTAAATTAAAACATTTCACGGTAAGGAATTGTCTAAATTAAATATAAATATGCAATATTAAATTATATCAAATTGTCTATATAATTATGTTATTTGAGTATTTGTTCATATTTGACAAAGACATAATAACCGTCTCCTTTGTTAAAGATTGATTTATTCTATTTCAGAAGCTTTACACAGCATCCACAATAAAAGACACGATACCAAGACCCAGTGACGCCATTCAAGGAGGTGGGACCATACTTAATCAGCCAATCAATCATCAACAACAATCTAACAAAAATAATACTATAAATATCTCATTGGTTGTCATTCACTACTTGCCTTTCTTTGATAGGACAGATGATGAAGCATTTCGCGGAGTTCAAACAGAACTCGATCATGGCGCGGAGCGATCTGTCCATTAGCGGTGTAGCGGTGGACGACTGCGCCACAGAGTGTCTGATGGAGGAACTGTTTGACTGCCAGTCCTTTGTGTACTGTCCAGGACAGGGTCTGTGTCTCCTCAATAGACTCCACCCAGACCTTAACCAATCTCTCGTACAACCACACAAGTTCTGCAACCTTTATACAAGTATGCCTTTAATTTCGCCAATGTGAATTCATTTAAAGTCGAAAGGAGGGGGGGTGTCAATTTTTGTTGTCAGATTTTTACAGGGTCAGTGAACGCGTACCGTACGTGTAATTTTTGTTGACATACAACTAATGAATAGCAAGTTTCATTATTTGTTGAGATTGAAAATCGTCATTAAGGGCTAATAACGAAATCTACGAAAATTCAGCAACCACGAATAATAATGATTTTAAGGAATTAATTTTCAGTTTCAGTTTTTGAGTCATTTATAATTTAAAAACATTATTTAATGTCTAACAATAAGCTTATGAAAAACAAATGTAATAATTATGTGTAAACTATGCATCACTTCAAAGAGGTTTTTTTGGTTTGCAACTTTGCACATCACTTCAAGGTGTGTATTGTTTTTATAGGACAATATTTGGATCACTACAATGCCAAGCCAGGGGTGACATTTCCAGGAAATGCTGACAATATTATTCTAGCTGTGCCAGCTCCAAATATTTGCGCTAAACAATGTACTGTGACAGATAAATGTAAATCGTTTGACTACTGCTCCGATACCAAGACGTGTAGATTGAAAAATACCCATGAACTGGACGTGCCCTCTACTGTGTTCCAAGCCGCCCCAGACTGCAACCACTACTCACGTGCGTACTTTTAATCTTTAAGTTTTTATTTTTTTTGGGAGGGGGGGAGGTGGGGGACTTTTCATATATACTATATCACAGATATATATTTTTTTATATAATAACAAATTCCATATCAAGTTACAATTAATCACGTTGGATTTTTTAAGTATCTTTAATACTAGTAGGTTAAATAATTGGCTTGTGTCGATTTTTAGTTGTAAATGTATATACGTGACGGAACAAATAATTTATATAAAACATGTTTTGGGTGATTTTTGCGAGTCTTTCCTTTGCTTGTTAATGCATGGTTGTATTTTTTATGGGAGTTGATTTGTATGTATTGTTTGTTTTGTATTTTACATTTTACGGTTTTGTAATACATTAACTTCTGTCGACAGGAAAATATATTGATGACTTCAAATTTGTGCAAGGGAAAGAAATGCACTTTGGGAAAGTCTTGGAATTCGATGGAGTGTCTGTGGACCAATGTGCTAAACTCTGTATAGAGGAGGAGAGCGTCAACTGCCAAACGTTCGCTTATTGTGGAAATTATACAAAATGCAAATTGATGAGTTCTACCCCAAAACACCTAGGACCCGGTTATATCACCTCTAGTGACTTTTGTAACCTATATATTAGTAAGTAAAACTTTAATTGAACTATTTATGTCGATGTTCAAATGGTTTATCATACTATTATATTTTACACCAACTCTGTTCGGTTTTGAGGGGGAAATGTAAGTTTTAAAATACCTTTAGTTAATAAATATTCAATTTAAATGGTAAAGAAAAATCAAAAATGAAATACAACAACACGAGTTGGTCTGTCAATAGAGAGAAAAATGAGATTGTTCAATTGTTCTGTAGGAGTGTACAATCCGTCATCACCAGTCCCTGGTAACAGCTCCACTGTAATCTACAAACAAACATCCCAGCAGCCCCCCAAAGCAGATCTAGGTAACACTGATAAAGCATCAGTTTAATTAATTCAATATTCATTATTTATGTATGTATTTCAAATATGTACTTGACAGCCATTTAATTAAACCATAATGTATATCAATGTATAACATTTCTTTTCTTCAATTTTAATATTATGGTCTTAACTGATGGTGTAAGAATTAATGATCTCAAAACAATACCAATTGAAAGCTTGTGTGTTTTCTCAACTTTATCCATTAAAATTATGTTATAGGGATCAATTGGTGGTGCTACTGAAACTTTATCATATTAAGAACTTTTATATATGACAAATGTTATCCTTTAAGCTAGAAGAGTATATCGACCTATAGTTTTAAAAGTATAACATGGTAAGAACGTGATGACTTTTTAATTATTAAGAATTTAAAAATTGTAAAATTTCATCGTTGACAGGACTTTTGTTGGGAACATCTTTTGGAGGACTAATACTTGGCCTCGTTTTCGGAGGGGGCGTGGTTTATTTCTTCCGGAAGTACAAAAGGAAAGACGATCACATGACTATGAATATCTTAGAAAACGAATCTGATTAAGTTCCCAAAATCTCACGTTTCTTGAAAATGGAAATCAATCTGAATGCAGGATTCAAGTGAATTGAAACTATTTTATTGAGAGAAGTACGATTGATACATTTGAGTTGTATATATCGTTTCTCCTATAAAGTATACTATAGTGGCCGTTTGGCATTCAGGATTTTTACATTTGTATCATTACTTGCATTGACAAACAGGTTTAATTGTATAGGTGCTGTAAGTTTTGAATTTGATATGATTGTTGTGTTTTTTATAATATCTTTAAAATGATTTGCTGATTTTCATGTATATATATGGTATCATTTTAAGATTGAATTAAATCATGCCACAATCTAAATCTCCTATGCATGATCCGAATTTTAATACAATAAATGATAAAAAGTATTTAGGTAATGTACAAAGAATTAAAACCGTGTTGGAAATACAATTTTTTTTTCAACTTAAGTTTAAATGATTTCGCTTACTCGCAGAGAATCAACACAGGATAAAACTGTGCCATTCATTCAACTGAAAGGTTACTGAAAGGTGACTAAATGGCATATCTCTGCCATTTAGTCACCTTTCCAGACCTTTCAGTAAACATTCAGTTGACTGAATGGCACAGTTTCATTCTGTGCAATTTGAAATTATTGTATAAAGTAAATGTTTGGTAGATGTTAAATTTCCATCGTGTGTCACATTTATGTTTAGGAGCCGTACATTATGATAGCGTTGATAGGAGAAGAAACATTTACAAGTGCTTCAATCCTTTTATATTCGAGAATATTTACTCAATTTCAAGAAATATGTTTTGGTAAAAAAGTTATGCATTAAGTAAGGAAACCTTAGCTTCTGTGTTTCTGTGATCAGTTTTGATTTATTTATAAATTTAACTTTTGTAAACTTTTAAATAATGTTATGATGAACTGAAATTGGCTTGCCTGTCAGATTTGACCAGCACAAACGTGACCGAGTTAAACAAACGGTTGGTTCAACACGTAAACATACAAATGTGTAAC
>WFKH01007768.1:49249764-49283693 GCA_016163765.1 Magallana hongkongensis | reverse complement strand
ACCTCATAATACTCAAAGAATGATTCCTTATTCCTTAAATATAATATAATATACATGTATATGCATCAACATTTCCAACACAACTATTTATCGGTTTACCCCTCATTGCAGAAAGCTTGTGATTTTTTTTTTAATAGACGGAAGAGACATGTACTTCAACTCTTGAGCAACATAATATAGCTTGGAATGTTTGAGTATTGTCAATTTTTGTTCGAACCTGTAGCATTTCGAGGTTATAGACATTTTTTTTAAATTCCAATTGCTTCGTGTCGATGATTCCTGCAAACTTACAATCTTGTGCGCCCACTTTCTTTATTAGATTATAAAATGGGTTAAATTCGAATGTGTAAAATGTGACATATTGGCGATTGTTTAAAGGGGAAGAACTTACCAGCAGCGTCTAATCCCAGCATAACGATCCTTGCCGAAGATCCAGAGGAAAAAGACTCGAAAAGATCCTTTAATCTGGAGAAAAATAAACCCATGGTTATAAATCAAGTCATTATTTCTGTCTGCTTAGGGAGCTCAAACTTTCATTTTTTAATGGTGTATAATTTCCGATAATCCGATATTCTCCAGCGTGCCATGTATGATGAAATAGGTTGTGAATGTAAACAAACCGAGGCCTTACGAATGTGTCAGTAGGGTAAAATTACCCGAAAGGTTAATTATACCTTAATAAACAACACCCTGATCTGTTGTTCGCGCACCATACTGTGATACATTTACCAAACAGGCACTTGTTTTTGCGACAAAATTTACCAAATGGTTACTGTATTAAAATAAACAAGGTGTTATTATTATACCATACGATGCTATAGTGTGAACTTTTATCATACAGAAACAAGTGCCTGTGATTTACCCGACTATTGTTCTCAACTACTAGTATTATAGGACTAATGTGTAGTTCCGTTAACTATTTGTTTTAACTCAATTCTACTGCTACCATGTAAAATGCATAGATGTATATTTCATGCGCGGATCTTAAAGGGGAATATCAGGAGGCACCTACCTCACTCTTGAAATTTCTGGATCCGCATATACATTTAGAGCAGGTTCTTAACCATACAAACTACATAAAAATTGATCAAGGAACTATTCCTTTGAATTCTGCCATGCATTCCTCTCTTCCAATCTACTATATAAAAATCCATTGTGAGGCATTGTTTATCTCCTGTTACGATATCGGGATGTTGAGGTTCTTGATTTAACAAAAATCTGCGAAAATATTGTTATTCTGTATTTGATATTTATACAATATTTTGTTTCAGTGGTATACACAATATCATTGTGCGTTTGATGAAAATAATTTGTAAAGGATCGCCTGCCACTTCACATCTCTAAAGTACGAAGCTATTAACTCAGTTAAACTCCTTGTATAGCCAAATATTCTAGGTATAATTATTATTATTGTAGCGGTAAAAATACAAAGAAAATTTTGCTTTTATTTTTCCATAATTCCATCATTGACACATGGCCTAAAATGCATGGTTGTGTTCAAAAGAATCACTTGGTTGCTTTGTGCCGCGTAATACACAGTCTACATTACCTGAAAATGACGTACACTAGCTTGTTGGGCACAAGCGGGTTCAGAACACGATGAAAACAATGTTAAAATATCAGTTATTCTAATGCTACACAATAATTAAAAAATAATGTAAATATGAGTAATAATTTAAGGAGTCATTTTATGACTTTTATTACTACTCATGAAAGTCAAAGAATAATTTTTTACTCCTTAATAGACAACAACAAACAGACAAAGAGTGTCATCATTTCATTTTGCTCACAACACTACAACATTGGCCTACTGTGTACAATTCCAATATAACAAAAGATTTGCATCCATACAATACAGCCCTGTTGTAAGAACAAGGGCGGATGTTAGAAAACAATTCTGAAAACGACACAAACAAAGGGAGGTAAGAATGGGTATCACATTTACAGAGTAAAACTTTCCAGAATGCTTACAAAAATCAAAAATAAAATGGGGTATAACTAATATCAATGATGTAATAAACAAAGGCCATTATGTTTATAGCCAATGCTCTGCAACCGTCTCACAACCGCCATTTTGTTATGACATAGCACCCTTTACAATATAGCACCTATCAACAATAGCATGAAGTGTAAAAGCGTAAAGTTTTTACACATATAAATACCATTTGCACATTATATTGGCGAAAGTCTGAAGCCTCAATCCAGTAAAATATAATATCAAATAAACATTTCAACCTTTATCTATTTTTAAAATTCATATTAAAAGAAAAAAAACGAAATGAAATACACATCACAATGTAAGGTATACAAAAAACGGCAGTGTTTATTTTTCACAAAAGAGTGTTATCGATGTTTGATAAACAGTATTAATTACATGTATACAATTAAAAAAATCTTAGTGACATTCATACTGTCAAATTATCGAACAGTAACTTACTTGTATGGATCTGCATTCACGAATTGTAATGAACTTAATGTTGTACTGGTAGTAATAAAGGCAAGATGCGTGATATTACATGTTTATGCATCACATATTTACCGACAAGGTTTGCAAAAAGGAAGCAGCAGCTTTTTCTTACATCGTTTAATGTTAACGGAAAAAAGTTCAAGAAGTTAGTTTGTGTAGGCAATAAAGGTCTGCCACATCAGATGTACTCAGAGCACCTGAAAAAGAATTATTAATATTGAAGTGTTGTTAGTTCTGACCTCTATATTTTAAACTTTATAGAGGCTATAAAAGTTAATTCATCAAATGCGGGCTTTTTGGGAGTTTTGGATGGTTTTCGAATATTTAGTCCAAAGACCTCCAATTGAATTAATACACAATTAACGTGCACATTATAAACTTATACATAGATATCTAAATTGAGAATAGAGAGTGTAAGGAAAAGGACAAAGTTGGTTCTTTTCATATTACTCTATGATACTCACTTGGTTGGTCCTGTTTGTTGGCAATGACCACCACCAGAACTCCTTTCATCTCATCGTTCTCTAAAATCCCAAACAGTTCCTCACGTGACTCTACGATTCTCTCTCTGTCAATGCTGTCAACTACATATATGAAACCTGTACAGAAATAGACACTTTAACTTTACTTAAAGTTTTAGAAAAGTTTGGTTGATGAAAAAAGAGGCAAATCAATTCCTCCCCTCTCATTATTATTTTATTTTGTAAGCCGCCTACTTTTTACATCGTAGATCGGTACTGACCATGCGTGTTTTTGTAGTAATACTTCCACAAAGTTCTGGTTAATCCACCACCCCCGACTTCCCATACCTTAAAGGACACGCCTTTCATGGGTGACACGGTCTCCACGTTAAACCCAATGGTAGGGATTCCCTGTATCTTCTCGTTCAGGCTGATCTGGGAAAGAATTGTTGTCTTGCCTTCAAAAAATCACAGTATAATAAACGTGGCGTATTTACTATAATCTAGTCAAAAATCGCCAAAATAATTAAGCTGGTAGAATTACGTTAAAAAATCTGAAAAGAACGTGAATGCTTTCACATAAAACCAAATAGTATTAATTGATTTTGAATTATTCATACCTGCACAGTCTTAACCAAGAATAAGAATTTTATACTCTGAAGATACCTGCGAAAAGGACTCAAATGCAGTTAACAATCTAGCAAGTAATAATCCCATTGTTATAGATATTGTTTTCCTACGCATAAGTTGATTGAAAGTATTTTCTAAGTGATGACTGCCTAATTAATTCTGAATACATGCCGTAATATTGATCTTTATATGCCTGTATGTTGAGGTATCATGATAATATACACGTGTACAATTTAAATGTTGTCAATATACAGCGTGTAAGTTGTGACGAACATCCTGGTCTATTTATAGTACATACCCAGTATGTATCTATCTATACATAAAAGAACCAAGGAAAACTTTTTTGTAAGTTAACAATTTAGTTGAATATTGTTTACATTGGATAGTTTTACACACAATGTTTTTTTTTCTGTATATGATGTAACACTACATTAGTACATACATGTAACTTTCATGTTATGGATTGGGAATGTATTTGAATTTTTTTTTATCTTTAAATTCAGATTGTACAATGTATCAGTTGCCTCAAAAGGGAACTTCGGAGAGAGCAGTGCCCAAAATAGCTATGAATATTAAAAATTTCAGTATATAATAAACAAAATAAAGTATGTAAATCATTTTCTTTACCAAATATAATAAAAACGGATATTAATGGTAAATCAATATATTTCGGATTCCCATTATAAAAGTTTGGGTTTTGTTGCACCGATACTTGTTTCATACATTACACGTGTGTGATATAGAGAATATCACGTGTAATTGTTTATAGTAAATAACAGTCCTATATGAAATATGCGTCTGTTGTTTGTAGGTATATGTGGTACGTTAACCTCTTTAAGAGGGCTGGATGGTCGTGGCCATTTTTAGGCTATATTTACCTCCTTTAAATGAAGAGCTCTATATAAGATATAGGAAAATGTTTAAATTGAAAAGCTAAAATATTTAGATTGTTTCTTCTTTACTAAATGATAGTGTGTGGTCCAAAATATCATATTTTAAAGTTTAAGGCAGACCTGATAGTTAATTTGTTGACCATCCAACCTCCAAATCTGATCATTCAGTCGAGTACCACACAACGCTAAAAATTGGTAACTGGTAAACTCTTAATTTTAAATCAAATAATACTATACAACGCTTAATAACAAGACAACCTTTACTACTAAACTAAGTAATTGACAACAGTGAATATTGAACAACAGCAATAAAATTGCGGAGACTCAGAAGTACCCTCAATTGAATGAATATTTAAAATTAATTTAGAGTTAGTCATCTTCAATTTAAAGAATATATCTTATACAATACGGATTTTTTTTTTATATTCGTAATTAAAAAATGAAATAAACACAGTTATAATGAAATGGCATTGATTTCAGGTTATCATCTTCGCTTCCGTCAATTCTTTTTAATTAAGAAATGAAATGATTTAATAAGCCCATTTCAAATATAATAGCTGCAAAAATGTAGCTGTAAGGGAACGTCTTCCATAGACTCACAGGTCTGCAGTCAGCCAGTCACATAGTAAACACAAGACAGTATTAATACATGCCGGTATTTCTTTACATGCACCAATCTTAGATATTAATTGCAGCATGCAAAATAAAAAAACTAAAAAGAAAACGAACAAGCACAAATTTGTGTGTTTATACCTTGGTTTTGTTTGTGTTTGAATTATTCACTCACGATAGATTATTTCCGTTCAGGACAAGGATATTAGAAGACTTTTGCTTAATTACTGTAAACCAACTTTTATTCGCGTGCGAGAGTTTTTCGCGAGTTTCGCAAAATCCTCATTCTCGCGAATATTTTTAGCCCCAAATCAGTATTTGCCATATGGTTGTAATAAAAAAAACAGGTGTTAATAAGGCTTGGTCGCGAGAATTAGTCGCCGCGAACCAGTTCATCTCAGATAAAGCACGAAATAAAGTTGTCGCAAATATATAATAGTTGGTTAACAGTATTCGTATGCCCTTGTATTTCATCTCATCATACTCTACACAGAAAATAAAACCACCGTATTTTTTATTTGAATTTTAGTTTATTATCCAAGAAGTAACAAAATAAACATAACAGTATCAAAATATAAATTAGTATAACAGTATAAATAATGCTTATCAATACATTATCTTTGTAAAAAAAAATCTTATAAATTGAATTAATAAAAATATTAATATATCAATTAAATCATTGAGGTTTGCAAATACATTCACATGACTGTATTCATTAAGTTATTGAGTTTTGTACAGTAAAAATGTCATCATATGTAGATACACACGAACAAATGATGAAATGTAACACAAATGCCTCAACATTCAGTTCTTAAAATTTATAAAATTTCAATACGAATTAACAATTTCTTCATTTTTACAGATGACTAGAAAACTGCCATTCAATGAAACCGACGATGTTTAAATGTCAGTCAAATTTCAAGAAAAACACATGGGACCACGGACAGCTAGCGCAACTGTCGTTACACAGGATTCTTCCAGACGATACTGTGTGCACTTGTCAGCAGGAGTGCCATGTTTTATACGCATCATCTTTAAAATAAAAGACTTCATCTCATCCCTGTCTTGTATTCTTTTACCATGGAGGACAGCTCTTTCATGGCCTCAAAAATCCCTTCACCGGTTGTTGCGCATGCGGCTTGAATGTACCATTTTCGTGAAGTCAGCTTGTGTAAGCTCATCAGGTCTGCCACTTTCGAGGTACTTAATGCATCTAATGAAAAGAAAGTATTAAAGTTATTTAGAATGATATATATCAAATAACGTTTATTCATTAATTTAAGTAATTTCAATTGCCTATAACACTCAATTTATTCTTTCTCTCTATCTTATCTCCTTACTCGGAAGATCCTGTTTATTGGCAATGACCACCACCGGAACTCCTCTCATTTCATCGCTGTTTAAAATCCCAAACAATTCCTCACGTGACTCTAGGATTCTCTCTCTGTCATTACTGTCCACTACATACACCAATCCTGCAGTAAAAATACTGTTTTAGAGTTTCATACATTAATTTTTATCATTTTTTTACAAGGAAAATAAAGAACCAGGAAGTGTGCAATGGATTTTTATATTCACCTTCCGTATTATTAAAGTAGTGTTTCCACAGAGGTCTGATTTTGTCCTGACCCCCAATGTCCCAGACGGTAAAGGTCACGCCCTTTACGGGGGACACAGTCTCCACATTGAAACCTATGGTAGGGATGGTGGACACAATCTCGTTCAGCTTTATCTTGTACAAAATTGTTGTTTTTCCTGCAAATGAATAAAACTAGCTTTGTAAACTTGGCTGTTGAAATTTAAACAAAAGTCAGTGACTGAAATCTCATCTGAGTTATAAAGAAAGAAATTAATATGCATATTGAAAATTTGTGTGATCAAATTTATGTATAATTTATGCACCAGTCACACATTCACGGATCAACTCCACGGTTCTACTACGGAATATTTTCCACGATTGACACCGGAAAATCTCATTATCGTTAATGCCCCAGTCACACATTCACGGATCAACTCCACGGTTCTACTACGGAATATTTTCCACTGTTGACACCGGAAAATCTAATGATCGTTAATTGATACGGAGTTAGTACGGATGCACTACGGAATGGATACAAATTGATACATACTAATTACTACGGATTTATACGGAGTTAAAACGGACTTAGAGACTACGTTCTAAAACGGTTTAGTAAGTTTACTAAGGAAGTACTACGCTGGTTTCATCCGTAGTGGAATTTTGAACATGTTCAAAAATTGTCGCAGCTAAACAAGTATTGCTACGTTTGGATACGATAACAGACGGAAAAGCCACGGGTCAATACATATCGCCACGAATATGGCACGCCAAATTCACAAAAATGAGCTAATCATAGTTTCACAGTCGATAAACTAGGTTTAACGGTTGTAAACTATAGTTTACGGATAACGACGGTAATCTATATTTTACATCTGTAAACCATAGTTAACGCGATCATCTATGTTTCAGAAGTGTAAAACTATAATTAACACTAAAAACAACCATTTGCGATTGCAAAACATAGTTTATCTGATAAATATAGTTTCACGAGTGTGAAACTATGATTAACAACTCTTAACCATAGTTAACGAAAGTAAATTATAGTTTACAGATGTGAATCTATATTTATCAGCAAAATCTATTGTTAACGTTATTTGCAGACAGATAAACTTAGATTGTCATTTGTAAACTATAGTTTACAACCGTTAAATATGGTTTTGCAGATGAAAACTATAGTAAAAGAATCATTAACTATAGTTTACAGTTCGTAAACTATAGTTAACAATAAACTATTGTTAACTATAGTTTAGCGCCCGTAAACTATAGTAAACAGTCGATAAACCTAGTTTATCATCTCTGAAACTTTAGTTAACGCCGTTAATCTATATTTCACATCTGTAAACCATAGTTAACGCGATCATCTATGTTGAAGTGTAAAACTATAATTAAGACTGAAAACAACCATTTCCGATTGCAAAACATAATTTATCTGATCAATATAGTTTCACGATTTTGAAACTATGATTAACAACTCTTAACTAAAGTTAACGGATGTAAATTGTAGTTTACAGATTTGAATCTATATTCATCAGCAAAATCGATCGTTAACGTTATTTGCAGACAGATAAACTTAGATTATCATTCGTTAACTATAGTTTACAACCGTTAAATATAGTTTTACAGATGAAAACTATAGTTAACGAATCGTTAAATATAGTTTGCGGTTCGTAAACTATAGTTAACAGTTGATAAACCTAATTTATCAAATGTGAAACTATGTTGAGCTCATTTTTGTGAATTTGGCAAGCCATACACGAATGATGCCGGATCGCTTCCCTAGCTCATCCTGCATTTAATCCGTGAATGTGTGACTGGGGCTTTATGGTGATTTTTAAGGAAAGACTTACCAGCAGCGTCTAATCCCAGCATAACGATCCTTGCCGGAGATCCAGAGGAAAATGACTCGAAAAGATCCTTTAAGCTTGAGAAAAATAAACCCATGTTTATAACGTAAGATAATTAAACTAATAGGCTATCAGTTTTCTATTGGTATTTCTGAAGGTTAGTGATCAAGCCTTCACTTCAGTTTAATGGTTTATGATTTTTTCGAGACTTTATATTCTATACCCATGACATGTTTTAAGTCTACACGTGCCATTTAAATGCTGGCACGATCAACGATTTATTCTCCAGCGTGTTAGATATGACGAAACAGGTTGTGAATGTAAACAAACCAAGGCCTTACAAATGTGTCAGTAGGGTATAATTACCCGAAAGGATCAGTTTTGCCTTAGTAAACAACATTCGGAGTTGTCGTTCTTGCACCGTACTTCAATCGACGTATTTACGGAAAGAATCTGCTCTAACGCGTAATAAATCTATTTATATTTAAGAAATATTTCTTTCTGCTGGACTTGATTTAAGACAAACATTAAAAAGGTAAATTATATCAATATATTCCAACATGCATTTTTCTCTAGGTTTCTTCTATTTGATAATGTATTGTATGGCATTATTTATCTCCTATTACGATATCGAGAGAGTAAGGTCCTAGCTTTAAAATATCTCTAGAAGGAAAAAGACTGGAACACTGGAGTTCATCTGGATTTTTTGTGACCTCTGAGCAGGAGATTGATTGATTACTCTGTGGATAGAAACCTTTTGGGTAAAATTAACATTGTCTTACATGGTCCAAACTATATAGCACCTGTCCGTCGTGTACGGAAATTCTGGACGGAAAGGATGCATGGCGTGGATCAAACAGTGAAATCACCAGGAGATACACGTTTTGGACTGGGACACGTTGTTCTAGTTTTGCATAATCAGTCTCCTTGTTATAGTTGAATATAGGTCAGTGAGATCTGGCTTGATATTCTTTTACTATGTTAGCCATTTCACGCATTCCTTCCCCTGTTGTTGCACACGCAGCCTGGATGTACCATTTCCGTGATGTAAGTTTACGAAGAGTCATTAATTCTGCAACTTCTGAGGGTTTAATGCATCTGTAATCATTCGTGAAATCTTAATACAGTGTATTAGAAAAATAATAAAAGATCAAACATATAATTATTGTAAGTAATTGCCAATTTGCTGTAAATGTATCAGTTTCTGATGAATTATTTGTCCAAGTTTCTTTCGTTTTGAATTTTAATAATACAAGTTACTAGTATCAAAACAATATAAATTGTAACTGATCGATTGTGAACTGTTTGACTGTTCTAAAAATGGTATGTCCAGGGAAACATCTGTAAGAGTAAAATAAAAAGTGGTAAAGTGTTTCTAATTCAATTTTATTTCATGTATTAGAATATTCATGCACTCTGACCACTGTTCCTAGCATCTAACAAGTTCTAGCTAGTGTATTCGCCATTACGTAACCAGACACCTGTTGAAATCGTCGCGTGGTCAATGTTTAACAATTTACGGTGTCAGAAGCATGCAATGTCCTGTCGGACTTCACAGTTTATATGAGTATTGGAAGATAAGCAATAATTAGGATTTGATTTTTAAAAATTTTACTTTATGTCCCGTTATGCCGTAATTGGTTTGCATACTGGTGGACACTTTAAAAATAGACCGATCATTTGTACGACTTCATTCATTCATTTCATTCTTTATTTCTTTAAGTTTTGCAGCTCATCAGATTATACAAATTAAACATAGTAAAGTACAGAAGTGGGTGTTTTACAAGAGACCCTAGTACATACATAAATATGAAAAATGACATAAGGGGAAAAGAATCAAAAGAACAACATCTAAAGTTAATTACAGATATCGGTTCTTAATTTCATACCAGACGTTTCTTAACAATGTTTATTTTACAATTATCAAATAATTGGATTGATTTTCAATTAAATAATGAGCGTTGTTAGTTGTTTTGGTTTAGATTCGCATATGTACATTATTATGCGTATCAATGACTTTTAAAGAATTTGAAGTTGGAAATATTTAACTAAAGACTAATTAAATCGACATAATTTGTTAATTTCAAAGGAAATATACGTGTTAAAATTCATTATAACTTCAAGGATGAACAAAATATCACTAAGTAAATAGAATTCATGTTTGTTACTAAGTGGTAACTAAGGTTGCCATTTTGAATTTGATGCTTAGCATAAAATATTTAGGCTACGAATATCTACGTAGCGGCTAGGCTAGCTTACCGTTCAACTACGTAGCCCTACGTAGTGCTCAGCTACGAACTTGAACGCAGCCCAGCACTAACTCTTCGGTTGTTATCAACAATACACTGTAGTATGGCATGACAAAATGTAAATTTTTTACACATATAAATATCATTTGCGTATTATAAAACTGGCGAAAGTGTAAAACTTCAATCCAGTAAAATATAATATCATATAAACATCACAACAACCTTTATTTATTTTTAAATATAGTTTTATATTTAAAAAACAAAAATCGAAATAAACAATACTTGACCATTTAAGAAACATAAAAACGACAGTGCTTATTTTTCAAAGAATTGTGATATCAATGTTTGATAAACAGTATTGATTACATGTATACAATAAAAAATAATCTCAACTACATATTGAACTGTCAAATTATCAAACAGTTACTTAATCGTATAGGTCTGCATTCATGAAATGTAATGTACATGTACTTAATGTTGTTCCAGTAGTGGTAAAGGCAATGCATGATATTACATGTTTATGCATCACACATTTACTGGCAAGACTTGCAAAAAAAGCAGCGGCTTTTTCCTACATTGATTAATGTTTATGACAAAAAGTCTTTAAGTCATCATCTCGAAACTTTTTTGAATTCTTTAACTAATGTTGCTAATTCGCTTATGGACTCGTGAAGTCCTTCGCCTTTTATTGCGCATGCGGGCTGTATGAACCATTTTCTAGACGTTAGTTTGTGTAGGCACAAAAGGTCAGCCACATCAGATGTACTCAGAGCATCTGAAAAAGAAGTATTAATATTGAAGTGTTGTAAGTTCTGACCTCTATATTTTTAACTCTATAGGGGCTATGAAAGTTAATTCATTAAATATATATTTACATTCACCAAGTATGGTTCCCTCTATTTCTTACGGAAATTAATTGTAATTCATAGCTCTGTAGAAACTGACAGGACTGAAATCTACACGCCCCGTTTATCGATTGGACGTAACCTTTATCAACCTAAGAAAAATCACGGACTGCACGAAATTCAGACTTAAATTCCCACAGAAGACGATTTGGCTGTTTCTTTTAGCTAATGTACTGATGTGCATTAAGGTAATATAGTTAATTTTACTTACTTTTTACAATCAACTTATCAATTTGTTAAAAAAAATATATATATAAACAATAACATGCTTTCTTTGATGATTAATGCGGGTTATGGAGGTAGCGATCATTGCAGGCAAAAATTTACATAACCCGCTAACGAGGGTTATGTATTTTTTCTCCAATGTCGCCACCTTCATATCCCGCATGAATCACCAAAGAAAGCATTTAATCAATACCGGGGTTTTGTTGGGGGGTTTTTAATATTTAGTCACAAGACCACCAATTACATTAATATACAATTAACATGCACATTATATAAACTAATACTGGGATAGAATAGAGATTTTAAGGAAAATAACAAGTTGGTTCTTTTCATATTACTCTATAATACTCACTTGGTTGATCCTGTTTGTTGGCAATGACCACTACCGGAACTCCTCTCATTTCATCGTTCTCTAAAATCCCAAACAGTTCCTCACGTGACTCTAGGATCCTCTCTCTGTCATTACTGTCCACTACATACACCAATCCTGTAAAGAAATAGACAAATTGACGTAATATTAAAAATTTAGAATAGGTTTGGGTGATGAAAAGAGGCAAGTCTTGAAAAAAAAGATAAATTCCTCCCCTCCCATTGGTTACTTTGATTCTTATAGATCGGTACTGACCATGCGTGTTTTGGTAGTAATGCTTCCACAGAGGCCTTATTAATTCCTGACCCCCGACGTCCCAGACTGTGAAGGACACGCCCTTTATCGGGGACACGGTCTCCACGTTAAACCCGACGGTAGGGATTCCCTGTACGTTCTCGTTCAATTTGATCTTGTACAGAATTGTTGTCTTGCCTTTTAAAAGAAATCATAATTTAATATACTAGTCAAATATTTAATAGAATATAAATAAAAATCATCGCAAAAATTTGGCTGGTGGATTTACGCGCAAAAAACCTGAAGAGAAAGGGTATGCTTTCAAATAAAACCAAATATTATTAATCAATTTCGAATTATTCATACCTGCAGAATCTAAGCCAAGCATAAGAATTTTCGACTCTGAAGACTCCTGTGAAAAGGACTCAAATGCAGTTAACATTCTAGCAAGTAATAATCCCATTGTCTAAATATTGTTGTCTTTGCAGAAGTTGTGAAAGTAATTTCTCAGTGAAGGCTGCCTGATTAATTCTAAATACATGCCGTTATATTGATCTATATATGCCTGAATGTTGAGGTATGATAATCTACACGTGTGCTATTTAAATGTTGTCAATATACAGCGTGTAAGTTATGACGAAACATCCGGGTCTATTTATAGTACATACCTATGTACATATCTATACATACAAGAACCAAGCAAAATTACTTTTGTACCCTAATAATTTTGTTGAATATAGTTTACAAAGGATAGTGCTTAGATTTACACACAATGTTTTTTTTTTCTGAAAGACTTGCCGATGTCTAATGTAACAATGACACTGCATTAATACATAACATTCAAGTACCTTGGTTTTGTTTGTGTTTTATTTATTTACTCGCGATCGATCTTCCTTTCATTATATTTCTTTGTAGGACAAGGATATCAGAAGACTCTTGCTCAATTAATCGTAAGCCCTTGTATTTCGTCTCATCATATGCATACTGTACATGTTATATCATTAATGAATTGGAAAAATGATGATCTTTATATTTCTGATTGTATCAGTTGCCTCAAAAGGGAACTTGGATAGAGCAGCGCCAAAAATAGCAATGAATATTTAAAACTGTAGTATATAAAACAAAATACAGATAATCAACTTCTTTACCAAATAAAATTAAAACGGATAATAATAAAAAAAAAAATACATTTCGGATTACCGTTATGAGAGTTTGGGTTTTGTTGCACATGCGCTTGTTTCATACAGTACACTTGTTTGAAACAGAGAATAACACGTTTTATTGTTTATAGTAAATAAGCGTACTTTGTGAAATATGCGTCTGTGGTTTGTTGGTATATTTATGGCACGCCAAATTCACAAAAATGAGCTAAACATAGTTTCAAATTTGATAAATTAGGTTTATCGACTGTTAACTATAGTTTACGAACCGCAAGCTATAGTTAACAATTCGTTAACTATAGTTTTCATCTGTAAAACTATATTCGTGAATTCGTGAAACTATATTTATCAGATTAACTATGTTTTGCAATCGGAAATGGTTGTTTTCAGTGTTAATGATAGTTTTACACTTCTGAAACATAGATGATTGCGTTAACTATGGTTTACAGATGTAAAATATAGATTATCGTCGTTAACTATAGTTTTCTGTCCGTAAACTATAGTTTGCAACCGTTAAACCTAGTTTATCGACTGTGAAACTATGATTAGCTCATTTTTGTGAATTTGGCGTGCCATATATATTTGGTACGTTAACCTCTTTAAGAAGGTTGGATTGTCGTGGCCATTTTTAGGCTATATTTACCTCCTTTAAATGAAGAGCTCTGTATAAGATATAAGAAAAAAAATTCTCTACTGAATAATAGTGTATGGTCCAAATATCATATTTTAAAGTTTAAGGCAGATCTGATGGTTAATTTGTTGACCATCCAGCCTCCTTAAGAATCTTATCATTCAGTCGAGTACCACACAACGCTAAAAATTCAATAAAGTACTGGTAAACGTATTAGATCAAATATACTAGACAACTCTTAATAGCAAGACAACGCTAATCCTAAATTAAGTAATTAACAACAGTGAATAATATTTACATTCAGTGTATATTTCCCCTTATGTTTGCATTGGAAATCTGCGACGTTCAATTTCCTGTTCATACACTTTCTTTTTCACGGCGCAAGAGCACAAATATATACGTCATCGCGCGTTTTTAGTATATTTATTATTGTCAGATTAAATGAAACGTTCAAACTTACATAACTAATTTGATATATAAGCATTCAATGCTTAATTGAACAACAGCAATAAAACTGCGGAGACTCAAAAGTACCGTCAATGGAATGAATATTTAAAAATAATTAATTTTTTTTTTGTTTTTTGGGGTTTTTTTTTTTTGGTTATCGTAATTAAGAAATGAAATAAACCCAGTTATAATGAAATGCCAGTTTGCTATCTTCGCTATCGTCAAAGGGTTTTTTAAATTAAGAAATGAAATGATGTAATAAGCCCATTTCAAACATAATAGCTGCGAAAATGTAGCTGTATGGGAAATTTTGGTCTGCAGTCACATATCAAACACAAGCCAGTATCAGTATATACCGGTATTTCTTTACATGTACCAATCTTGAGTACCGGTATTAATTGCAGCATAATAAAAAAAAAAGAAAGTAAACGAACAAGCACAAACGTGTGTGATTATACCTTGGTTTTGTTTGTGTTTTAATTATTCACTCACGATAGATCTTTTTTTTCATTATTATTTCCTTGTAGGACAAGGATATTAGAAGACTCTTGCTCAATTATTCGTAAGCTCTTGTATTTCATCTCATCATATGCATACTGTACACAGCAAATAAAACCACTCTATGTTTTATTTGAATTTTAGTTTATTATCAAAGAAGTAACAATATAAAAATAACAGTATCAAAATATAAATTAGTATAACAGTAAAATAATGCTTATTACCACATTATCTTAATTAAAAAAACACATCTTTTAAAAATGAATGAATAAAAATATGAATAAAATTAGTCAAATAAATCATTGAAGTTTGCAAATACATTCACATGACTGTATTCATTAAGACGTTGAGTTTACAATGATTATATCATCATATGTAGATACAAAACTTCAATACGAATGAACAATTTCTTCCTTTTTACAGATGACTAGAAAACTGCCATTCAATGAAACCAACGATGTTTAAATGTCAGTCAAATATCAAGAAAAACACACGGAACCACAGACAGCGCAACTGTCGTGACTCAGGATTCTCCCAGATGATGCTGTGTGCGCTTGTCAGCAGTATTGCCGTGTTTCATACACATTACCTTTGAATAAAAATTAAGACTTCATCTCATCTCTTTCTTGTATTCTTTGACCATGGAGGACAGCTCTTTCATGGCCTCAAAAATACCTTCCCCAGTTGTTGCGCATGCGGCTTGAATGTACCATTTTCGTGAAGTCAGCTTGTGTAAGCTCATCAGGTCTGCCACTTTAGAGGTTCTTAATGCATCTAATGAAAAGAAAGTATTAGAGTTATTTAGAAATGTATACAAGTATATTAAATAACGTTAACATTAATTTAAGTAATTTCATTTGTCTACAAAACTTTCTATCTAGTATCTCCTTACTCGGAAGATCCTGTTTATTGGCAATGACCACCACCGGAACTCCTCTCATCTCATCGCTGTTTAAAATCCCAAACAATTCCTCACGCGACTCTAGGATCCTCTCTCTGTCATTGCTGTCCACTACATACACCAATCCTGCAGTAAAAAATAATGCTTTAGAGTTTCTTATATTATTTTTTATCCATGTTTTTACAAGAAAAATAAAGAACCAGGAATTGTGCAATGGATATTAATATTCACCTTCTGTATTATTAAAGTAGTGTTTCCACAGAGGTCTGATTCTGTCCTGACCCCCGATGTCCCAGACGGTAAAGGTCACGCCCTTTACGGGGGACACAGTTTCCACATTGAAACCTATGGTAGGGATGGTGGACACAATCTCGTTCAGCTTTATCTTGTACAAAATTGTTGTCTTTCCTGCAAATGAATAAAACTAACTTTGTAAACTTGGCTGTTGAAATTTAGACAATAGTCAGTGACTGAAATCTTACCCGAGCTATAAAAATATAATATTTTATAAATCATAAAGAGCGCGAAATGGGCATTCTGAAAATATGTGTATTCAAATTTATGTATAATTTATGGTGATTTCTAAGGAAGAAACATACCAGCAGCGTCTAATCCCAGCATAACAATCCTAGCAGGAGATCCAGAGGAAAAAGACTCGAAAAGATCCTTTAAGCTTGAGAAAAATAAACCCATGGTAATAAAATAAGCTAATTAAATTAATTCCAGTCTTCTACTTTTTTATAGTTGGTATTTCTGTAAGGTTAGTGAGATCAAGCCTTCACTTTAGTTTAATATGGTTTATAATTTTCGAGACTTTATATACTATACCCATGACATGTTTTAAGTCTACACGTGCCATTTAAATGCTGGCACTATCAACGATTTATTCTCCAGCGTGTCAGGTATGACGAAACTGGCTGTGAATGTAAACAAACCGAGGCCTTACGAATGTTTATAGTAGGGTATAACTACCCGAAAGACTCAGATATACCTTAATAAACAACATCCGGAGTTGTCGTTCGTGCACCATAAAGTAGTACAAAACAGATTAGCCTAATTTTTCCTATAGTTCAATTTTTCTGAAAATTTGATATTTTGTTGCTTGGAATGAAATCAATAAAAATGTAAAATTTGAAGAAAAAAAAACGATTCGACAATTTTTGCCCATATCGCCTCAAACCTACCATTTGTTCAAAGCTCCTTTCATCGGAGTGTAAAATGAAATTGTCATTGTTAGAATTTGCTATACAGTATACAGTTACTTTTTAAGACAATTGCTTGTACTGCTATTTATACAGGAGACCTTTTTGTTACTTACAGACACTGAAATAAATTCTAACTGGTAACTTAGGTAATTTCTGATGTAATATAATGTAAAAATAGCACTTGTAATCATCTTTTAAGACGAAAATTTGCAACACTTAACGGCTACTAAAAAGGAATATGTATATTAGTTCAAATTTGAATAAAATTTAGCAGTATGATTGTCATAAACCCGTTATCAAGATATATCAAAATAATGAAAATTTGACCGTGGGTTTTAGATTAATTGAGGTTTAAGTACTAGTATACTAGTATTTGACGGAGGTGAAAATTGATAAAAGATCCCAAATGACGTCATCGTATTTGACCTTTGACCTTTTGATATGACCTTAAAATTTGATCTGGTGATAATTGTATCCAAATCAGGTCTTTACTATGAACGGAGCACACATTTTTAAATGATAGGATGCTAAATTGCACAAAAATCATTCTAATGTTACAGTTGGTTTCGAAATAATCAAAATACGCTGCCTTATTTTTTTGTTCTGCCTTGAGTAATTGATGGGTATGATTTATATTATTTTCTTATGATAATGGATTAAAATTAGCTTTTACACTATATTAAGCCATTATTTTGTGTATTTGAGAAAATATTTCAAATAAATTAATTTCATGGGTGTTTTGTACAACCTTAATTAACTCGCAGGTACCTGTCGTTATATATTTTTCTTATAATGAAAATATAAACTCCCTACCTAATAATACATATTTTTTATTATGAGAGAAATATACAACGTCAAATGCCTGTTACTGAACTCGAGTCCATTGCTAGTCTATTTAATTAGCGAAAAGAATCTGCTCTAAAGCATAATTATAATGTTTATATGTACATTTTCGAAATATATTTCTTTTTACTGGACTTAAGTCAAGACAAACATGAAAAAAGTATATATTCCACCACGCATTTTTCTCTGGGATTCTTCTATTTGATAATTTATTGTATGGCATTATCATCTAGATCCTATTACGATATCAGAATAGTGAGGTCCTTGCTTTAAAATAAAATCTGCGGAAATATTGGAATTCTGTATACCTATTTCATATTCAACAATATTTGTTTCAACGGCATATACAATGTCATTGTAAATGTGATAAAAATCATTTAATCTGAATCATCTGCCACTTCAGAACTGAAGTACTAAGCTTTTTTAGTCAATAAACTCCAATACTTCGGATATTTTTCAATATTTACATTTCCCAGTGTCTCTGTTAGTGGTAAAACTACAAATCAAATACCGTTTTTTTTTTTTCAAAATTTCCATCCTTGACACATGGCTCTAAATGGGCGTGTTTAAAAGCATCACAAGGTTGCTTTGCGCCGCGTGGTAATACATTGACACATGTATGGTTTGCTTGATGAAAATAGTGTAAAAATATCAGTTATTTTAATTCTTCCTACAATAATAGAAAAATATAAATGTAAATATTAGTAATAAAGAATCAGTCTATGACTTTTATGTAATGATCTCCCCATAAAATCAAACAAGAGGCCCATGGGCCACATCGCTCACCAGTGAACAACAGTTCCTTGTAACATTCAATTTGGTATCATATGCTATTTCTATTTTAATCTTTGAAACCAGTATTGGTCCAGGGTTTATGGTTGGCTTTAACGATTTAGAATCTACACTATTTGAGGATGCTTGCATAGTAATCTCACAAACTGTAGGATTGTAATTCTCGAGAAGAAAATTTTTAAACATTTTCCATATAATGTTAAACTTTGAACCCCTTCTAGGGCCCCAGTATTAGATCGAGGGTCACGGCTTTTATAATTTAGAATCTACACTATTTGAGGATGCTTACGTAGTAATCTGACAAATTAAAGCATTGTAGTTCTCGAAAAGAAGATTTTTAAACATTTTCCATACATACTTCTACGATAAAATTTGAATCCGTCTTGGGTCACCAGTATCAGTCCAGGGGTCACTTTTTTTAAAAATATTGAATCTACATTATCAAAGGTTGCATGCATATTATTCTCACAAATTGTAGCATTACAGTTCTCGAGAAGAAGATTTTTAAACATTTTCCCTATTTACTTCTATGTTAAACTTTGAACCCCTCTTGGGGCCCCAGTATTAGATTTTACCAGTTTAGAATCTACAATAGCCACGGATGCTTGCATAGTAATCCCACAAACTGTTGCACTGTAGTTCTTGAGAAGAAGATTTTCAAACATGTTCCCTATATATTTTTATGTTAACTTTTGTGTAAATATTGGCATTTCTGGTGCAGTGGTTCTTGAGAAGAAGATTTTTAAACATTTTTTCTACGTATTTCTGTTAAACTTTGAACCCGCCTGGGGTCCCAGTTTTGGTCCGGGGGTCACGATTCTTACAATTTATAATCTCCACTATATATACAAGCTTTCTTGTAAATATTGGCATTTCTGGTGCAGTGGTTCTTGAAAAGAAGATTTTAAAACATTTTTCCTATGTGTTTCTATGTTAAACTTTGAACCCCGCCTGGGGCCCCAGTTTTGGTTCGGGGGTCACAATTTTTGCAATTAAGAATTTTTATTATATATACAAGCTTTTGTGTATATATTGGCATTTCTGGTGCAGTGGTTCTTGAGAAGAAGATTTTAAAACATTTTTCCTATGTATTTCTGTTAAACTATTATATATACAAACTTTTGTGTAAATATTGGCATTTCTGGTGCAGTGGTTCTTGAGAAGATTTTTAAGCATTTTCCCTATGTATTTCTATGTTAAACTTTGAACCCGGACTGGGGCCCCCGTTTTGGTCCGGGGGTCACGATTTTTGCAATTCAAAATTCTCACTATATATACAAGCTTTTGTGTAAATATTGGCATTTCTGGTGCAGTGGTTCTTGAGAAAAAGATTTTTAAAGCCACGCACCCTATACTCACTGTTTCGCAATTATCTCCCTTTCAAAAAGGGATTAGCCCTTTATTTTAGCAATTTACAATCCCCTTCCCATAAGGATGCCTTGTACTAAGTTTGGTTAAATTTGGCCCAGTGGTTTTAGAGAAGAAGTCAAAAATGTGAAAAGTTTACAGACGGACAGACGGACAACGGGTGATCAGAAAAGCTCACTTGAACCTTCGGTTCAGATGAGCTAAAAATGATTCAACTCCTTAATGAAAACAACAAACAAATAAAAAGTTTCATTGTTTTATTTTTCTCATAACACAATGACATAGGCTTACTTTTTTACAATTTTGATATAACAAAAGATTTGCAACAATACAGCTCTGCTGTCAGAACAAGGGCGGATGTTACATAACAATTCAAAGGGACGCAATTCTGGAAACGACACTAAGAAGGGGAGGTACATATGTACATCTTCCCAAGTCAAGGGTTTCTAATCTGGATCAGAAACCCTTAACTTGGGAAGATGGGGAAGGTAAGAATGGATAGCACACTTACAGAATAAAGCTTTCCAAAAAGCTTTCAAAGATCAAAAATAAAGTTGGTTTATCTATTCAAGAGAGATGATTTGCACAAAATGTATAGCATGATTTAATCCATATCATAATATAGCAACTGTAGCTAAAATTATACGGAACCACACAGTAGCTAAAATTGTTGAATAGGGGTGTAATTCATTCAATATTTTTGATTTTTAACTGTTATATTTTAAAACTTTAATATATCATAAATACACTGTAAGATTCTAAATAAGAGAAATATGTAAAATCAAACTTTAATGGAAATCTTGATTATGTGCCCGTATGATAATCTCTGACCAGTAAAACAAGAAAATGTAATTCTGGGTATGATAAATCTACATAGAACTATGTGTATTAGTGTCTGTCGTAGTGGAGAGAGAGAGGTAATAAAGGTAACATGGTTAAATTCTTGTATCTAAAATAACACCCAGTTTTGCCAGCTAAATGTAGAATATGCTATCTTTAAATATGAGCAAGAATACAAATTGTGTTTCTGTTAAATTCATACATGCATTTTTGTTAATTTGTTAGAGGAGTAGAAATGGAATGTAAGAGATAAGAACATGAAGACAAAGCACACAGAAAACAATGGAACATGTACACTGTATGTGATGAGTGACTAACACTATGTTAAATTTTTTTTAAATCTCAATACCATCTACCTATAAAAGATTTTTGATCCACCTACAATTATTGCTTGTGATCAGCAGTTGGCTCATTACACAACACAGTTCTCAGCAGCATTAATTTTTAATTTTAACTTCTTCAAAGCCAGAGCATTGAGAACATACAAATAACAGAATTTCAAAAAGCAATAGATAATACTCTTAGCAGTTTTCAAAGCTTTATAGAAAGCAAAGTTTTCACCCGACTTCAAAATTTGAATTCATTATGAACTCATTTTAGGCTTAAAGCTATATGAATTATAGTGAAATGACTGAAAGTTTGTCTTAATGATTTCAATTACAAATGGGTTAATTTTTTTTAATAATCGCCACATTTATAATTTGTTGAAAATCAGCAATTATTAATAATGTACATATGAAGCCTTTCATAAAATGGCCATTGCTCACAGGTGACAATATATTTGAAACTTTTAATTTGATCTAATTTCTGTTATTAAACTGATAATAAGTTGTATCCTCATCATTTCTGTAAAGATGTTATGAACACAAGCCATTTTGATTATAACCAGTACTCCATAATCTTTTTCCATCTCAAAACCGCCATTTTGTTATAACATAGCACCCTTTATAACAGCACTATCTCTCCAGTTCTTAACAACAATAGCATGAAGTGTAAAAGCCTTTATACACATTTGGAATCTCACAGAAATCCATCCAGTTATCCACTCATAATCTGTGTTAACCGCTACACTATCCAAACACACAGAAAAATCCACACGGATTTTCCACATCAAAAATTTTGAGGAAACATAAACACTTGTATAATTTAAAACGTAAGTATGAGAGATGAGGATCTGATATGGCCCTGAGCAACAATCACTGCCCTTGTATGTGGATGAAATGTTGATATAGCTGCTCAGTCAATGAACATAGTCAGTGGAGAAGATGTCCAAACAGAACTATTTTGTCACCGAGAGTGAATCTACCTGGATCTGTCCGACACAGTTCTGTAGCTGACAACTTGTGAACCAGCCTCTCAGAGGATCACTCCATGTAATGGAGATCTTGATAACACGATGGACTTCAACTGTATCCACACCGTCAGATTTTTGTTTTTAATATGTCCCTTAATTTTCTCTTTTGAAGGTCATACCTAAAAATAAAGTGAACAAATTGTTTTTTATAACCTCATACAGGGGAGATATAATGTTTCATTTTCAAAGAGAGACTGTTAGAGCAGCTATTATAGAAGATTTTACAGTTATTAGAGAGGAGACGGAAATGTTTAATTTTCATAAAAAAAAAAAAGACAGAGTGAGAGAAGCTAAGTTATATACCTGGCTCATATCCTCCCGAGAACACAATTTTAGCAGCTATTTAAGAGGAGATGAAACATTTCATTTTCAAACAGAGACAGAGTGAGAGTAGCTAGGTTATATACCTGGCCCGTACTGTCCTGACTTCTCGGTCTTCATCTTCCTTGAACTTCCGTAGAATTCCAAGTAACACCGGTTCTGGTATAGCTATCAATTGCTCCACCTAAACAAAATAAAACAATGATAAGTTTAGCAAGTGCAGGCCACTACAGATGCTTATACATTTTATTTGATATTGTTATGGGAATCATAAATAAGAGTTATCTCTCTTTGAACAGATTCTCAATAAATCTTGCCTCATCTGGTAGGCTTTGTTCCACCTTCACAGGTTCCTCTATCTCTTCGATGTCCCCCTCCCCCTCCTCTTCCTCCTCCTCCTCCCTCACTGCCTGGGTCACTAGAGAGTTTTTTCTTGTGGTAATAATGCGGTCTTTCAGGTAAATCTTCACCCCCGAGGTTTCGTCTGGTCCCCTAGCTATTCTCTCTAACAAGGGGTGGTCCGAGTCCTTTAACAAAATCTCACCTGTGAAACAAAATTATAAATATCATTTCTTTTTACATTTAATTCATTTTGATTACCAAGAATTCAGCAGTTTATGAAGATCAAGGAGCAAAGAAAATGATTACATTTTACAGCAATTACATGTACTATCTTCAAGCGGTCAGAATTACAATTATATCCTTGTGTTTCAATAAATGTTCAACAGTACAAATCTGACGGTGAATTGCTTTAGTGCAACTCTGTACAATGTCACAAACTGCATTCTAAGCATTTTAGAAAAAAATTTAACCCCTGTTGAAACAAGATCAACATCATGATGCCTTAAAGGGACCATGAAACAGTCAAATGGATTTCTTTGTATAAATCACTGCAACAGGACAAAGGTCAGAACGCCTAGAGCAGAAGATCTATAGACTGCTGCGATACTGGGAGGGATAACCAGACTCATCTTTTAAGAAAGTAATCTCTATATCTATATCTTCTTTTTTGTTAAATGTGCTTCCTTTTATGAATTTTTCAATTAATCCCCTCGAGTGCCTCTGAATAGCTTTGTATTTTGACCATTTGCAACATGGAATTTTTGTTGTAATCATTATGTCTCAATCATTTTACTTGTGCTGCTGATGAAGGAACAATTGCTTTTAAATTCTTTTCTCTCCCTTGTTAGGTTATAAATATATATACTTATTTGAAATTTACTTCTGTTTCTGATAATTGATTTAAGCTAATTTTACAAAATGCAATATGAATTATGTAATTATTTGTAGAAATTTGCTGCCATTTTACCAACCTTCTTTCTCTGACACAAGATAAAGTGAGTATTCTTCTGGCTGATTCTCTATCTGGAAATACAAGGAACATCAGTCAGTAAGTGTACATGTAGCAACCCACAGTGCAATGTAACTTACTACATAATCACTGTCTGTGAACAATCATCCATAACTTACAACATGATCACTTAATACATGTAACTGATTGCACAGTAAGGTTACAATGTTACAATTATTACAGGACAATCAATGAGTCCTTACCAATTGACCATAATGTAGCTTATAGCAATATCTCTAATAAACTCATAACAGAAAAGTGAAGAACTACTGTCACAACCAAATATCTACCACACTGTAAATAAATCATAAGCCTAACCAAATCGTAATTTCTACGCAAAAAGGGATAATAACTACTCTCTCTGTGTGGCCTATATATAGAGTACTTTGATATCCTGACCTTGAACTTTTCCAGCAGTGTTTTGATGACCCCATAGGTTGTACATTTACTGTCCACAGTGACACTGGTACAGCTGCCCAATACAGGGGTAAACACCCTCGTCTGAAACACACACAGTCTGATATCACACAACCATCTCAGATTCAGATATACAACTATTTCTAATACATTATAAAAGTATAAAAAGAGAATTTTCTGAATATGGTTAATTCACATCTTCATTAAATCATTCAATATGCTGTCAACCAAAACACTGAGTGAACACTTTATCTAAATATGCAGTATGATTTGCAATATATCATCACCTGAAGATATCAAACGATAAAGTTTCAGTTAAACAATATTTATGGTGCACTTACATCAAAGTTATAGATATGACCATTTATTGACGCCCGTTTCCATTTATTGGGTCGGGAATCACCCCGGTAGGCCACCGTATTAAACTTTTTGATGTTTTTCTTTCGCAGCACTACGCCATCTGGTGGTGAGAATATGACACTATCGTCCACGCCTCTACTGACGCGGGGAGAGACCGGCTCAGGAGACCTTGACCTCTGTAACAGATAGAGAGAAGGTTAAAAGAAAGAAGAGAGACCGACTCAAGAGACCTTGACCTCTGTAACAGAGAGAGACAAGGTCAAAAGAAAGAAGGACTCTTTCTAACACATGAATCCTGAAAAGTGATTTGGTAATGGTAAACTGAATTCATCACTTCAAAAGAATGTAATATATAGTGCAAAATCTTATTATGTATATGTAGTTTTGCTAAAAAATGACACCTAGATATTAAAAAAAATAGCTGGAACGGGATGTATATACTAGTATATACGTCCCTTGCTGGAAGAATGGAAGACTTTTCAAAGTCAAACTTACAATCCATGAGCCCCGCAAGGTAAAAATGTTTTTGTTATCATGTAAAAGTAGAAAACATTTTTCACTTTAGTTATATGTACCGTACATGTACATGTAATTTTTTGTGCAAAATCTTGTATGTATTTATAATTATGATGAAGGGTACATGTATACAGTGCATGTTTATCCAAAACTTCAATCCCAGACAGTAGGTACATTTAATTTTCTAATTTATGGTTCTACAGTAAATTAACTCTCTTGCTAATTAATACATTTATTAAATAGAATTATTAAAATCAAAACTTGATATCAAATTTAAGAAGGTCTGACTATCATCTTATAGTGTTAGCATTTTAAAATTTGTACTGAGAACCATGTGAGCTTTATTGAATTATATTCACTTTTAAAAAAATCATAAATACATGCATATTATTAAGAATAAAAATTTCTGCATTTCTGTTCGTTGATAAGGGAAGGATATGAAGACTCGGGGTGTTAGGGGCACCCACATTCAAAAACCCTACACATCAAGTACATGTAAACTGCTAACATACTCCAAAAACTCTAGCGGGTATTAATTCGGACTTCTGGTTTCTCTACTGATAAGTAGGTCACTTCCTGGTCTTCTGTGTGTACGTGTTCTTATATATTGATAATAATCATAACCATACCGAACATCTCTTCGATCAAAGTCAACAGGTTCTTCACTATTTCTACACGTAGCCAGGTTTTAAGAGAGCAGAAGATCAATCTTAACCAATCAAAACACTTGGAACATTTCAACCAGTCTGAATTCATTGCATAATAATCATGTGTGAAAATTTTAAAAAATGAACTTTGAAATTTGTATGAATTCAACAGTCGCCGACTTTTTCAATAAAGATTCCTAACTTCCTATTTGACGTAACATATCTTATTCCTGTTTCCTAGACACATTCGTTGCAGAAATAACATTTTTCACAGACCATGACAAATCAATATTGAAGCTTGGAAAAAAAAAACACTGGGGAAAAAAATAACCCGATCAAAGTCCTCCATTAAATTGTCTACAACCATGTGAATATCATCTATACTCTCATTTATACATCCAATCAAAGCAGCACAATTCAGCTAAATAGTATTATATCAAGTGGGGTCTATTAAACATGTAAACAATTAAGTCAATTTGATCTTGCTATAAATAGACAGAAAAAAATGCATGCATACAGATATCTAGTTTTCTAAATACTGTACATCATGTCAAGTGATATTTTATCATCATTATCTAACACTGTACACAATATATGCCATTTCTACAATTTTTATTACCAGTAGTTAATTATATATAATGTAACTAAATTTTGATTATATTGTAACAATTAAAGCATGTACAAAATTCCTTTATTTACATAGTTTTGTGTTTATCACAAGACTGAACCTTTTATTCTCACTCAGCAACTACATGAGTGTGGCTTCGTTGAACAGTAGTAAGTACACTACCTGTTTGGATAAAATTGACCTTGAACTAGATTAATGGCCTTGAACTTTAACAGCAATTTACCCTCAGCCTTGACCTAAGGTAAACCATAGTGACTCATCTTGTATGATAAATAATAGTTTAAAGATTTGGATGGAGGTTAAGGTTTTAATCAAAGGATAATTAAACCAAAAACATAAATTTTCAGGGATATATACATAAATGCCACAAACATGTCTGTAGAATCAGAAAAACACTTTTAATGCATTTTACGCTGTTGAGTTGGTCTATCATACAGAAAAAGAATCCTTACCCTCAGGTCAGGTTTTATGTCTGGTATTCTGTCTCCAGGGATGAAACTGTGTCGCCATGACGTCGGAGAGGGGACTGATGGGACATCATCAAATTCCTGTAACCTGATTGGCTGGACTACTCCCCAGTAAATGCGGACTGGTCCTTCTATCACTAACTGGTCGGTACTCTGAAAATTGGAAAAATAACGTAAGTACTCACGAAAATATTCAATATAACATGTATCATCCTCCATCTATCATAGTGTCAACTTTTAAAGATCTTTACATGTGAGGAGCTGGTGGGAGGGATAAACTTTCTTCTTATCATTTTATAACCTAGGTAACAAAGAACATGCTGGGAAGCATAGGATGGACTGGGAGAAGATTCCATCAAAAATCGGGTTCTTTGATGTCCACTACAGCTCCCCCAAACATCCCTAGATTTGTTATTTACAGTAAACACTTCACAGTGAATTTAGCCATCTTCAAACCAGATTTCACAACAGATCTCAGACACAGATGCATTGTCCGGATCATGTATCTCAAGATTTTTGTTAGCAAACACCAAATGGACATGCTGCCCCAAAGATAAAGATCCACGCAATTTCCTATCTTGTCAGAAGGAAAATATTCTAGAAAATGAGCTTGTTAGGTTGTCTGCAGAGTTTTGGCAATACCTGCATGTTGCTGGCAGTGTACATGGTGCACCAGATAGGTAAACAAATACTGACCCCTAATTGGCATGCTCATAACAATAATGAAACACTGTGCATTGCTAAAGTTGTTTTTGTTTATTATATGGGTTTCATCCAAACCATATGTCACAACATCATGGGAAAAATTGTAGATTCCAAAGAGAAAAAATTGCATGAAGATTCCCATTTCCCATTGTTATTTTGATAGATTCATTAATCTCACTTGTGACAAATGGAATGAACAAATACAATGTATGGGTATATATGCATATTGATAAAATTATTGGTAACCATCAATAATGTATATGACAGAAACATAATTAGATTAATTGTATATTACACTGATTGATATAGACATCAAGTTTTGTGTTAGTACATGTACTTCTTTCTTGAGAAACCCACATTGACAAAGTTGAAATCAAATGTTGGTTTTATATCTGAATAATTCAAACACATTTAAATTTTCTACATGTCATGGTGTATTCAAAAGCAGACTTCAAATTGGAGAGTAAAGTCTATGGGATGAAATGGTTCTGCCTAATTTCTGAATCCAACTTGATCGTTTATTCAGGTATTCATACAAACCTTTTTAATGGTAAGAGACTGTCTCTTCTTGCCTTCATAGAAAGCATTGAATTCATCGATCTTCTTTAGAAGCTCTCGTCTGGAAAAAAAAAATTGAAGTGAATATATTTTAAAACATGTCATTTAAACATTCACTATTAACTAACAACATGTACTGAAAAATTGCTTACGGGTTCTGTATTTCTTAACAAGGCAACACGCTCAATGCCAAACAAAACATTCATAAAATTACTGTTATTACTTTTCCTTGTGCTTCAGTGTTAGTGTTTTTGACTTGCGTCTATTCAACAAGCAAATCTTAGTCAAAACGCATATAAACAACTGTAGAAATCAACAGTAAGAACAAAACAAACAGGTAAATCACGTAAACATCTTCTAAACACTCACAATTCAAACAAATTACAAACGTAAAAGACTGACAAGCAGTGTCTGCTGTATAGGAATGCAAAACACAAACAGGTATAAAAAGTTCATCAAATCACAACTCTGGCCGCCTGACACATTTCATACTTACTCCGCAAGGTCGATCAAAGTCTCCTGATCGTAATCAAATAATGTCTCCATTTCGATCCTCGAAAACAATCAAAGAACAGACTTATATTCCCTCATCCAAAATATGGGCTTCATTAAATAGGTCATTTAGAAGACAAAATGTAAAACAGCTTATGATTCGCTGCTAGACAGTCGTGTAAAGATAAATCTATAAGGCGATCGCGACAGTGTGTGTGTATATTAAGGCCTAACAGTTTCATTCAGATATTGGCTCCGCTAAGGTGCTTCCTATCAGCATGTAATGGGAGGTCAAGAATTGATAGGGAGGGAAATAAACAGCTTTATCCCACCTACAATCACAGGTACACAGGTATAACCTACTGTAGGGCCACTCAGGTGTGTGAAAATTGTTTTGAGATGCATGACTGGCCAAATTCTGGCAAATTTCGGGTTATCAAATGTAGTAATTAAATCCCTATTGATAGGGCTCAGCTGATTGAATATATTATCGGTGCTCACCTAAATAGCATTCTCCATGTAATAACAATGGTGAGAAGGTGCTATTTGGGTCGGCATTTAAATATACGTCTACCTAAAGTTAAGCTGACCTTCTGAACTGTCTGTACAGTACAGTGTATTATCTTAACAGCCCAGACTATATCTGAGAACCAGTTTGTACAGAAGCAATTGTTAGATTTGTTTCTACTGTAAATCATCTTGGAAATATAATCATTATGGAAAATATTCTCATTTACTGTTTTATGGGATTAAGGTGGATAATAGGACTGCATCATTCATATTTTCCATCCTACCTGTCTTGGCTGAATGTGTCATGCAAATTCAATGGCAAATATTTCAAATAATATGTTTATACAGAGGAATTAAATTTCTTTCTTGAAAGAATAAGTATTGTAAAAAAGTAGTTTAGACATGAAACATGTTAGAATTTTAAAAATTTTGAAATTAAAAATCTTCCAACATTTACATGATTCAAGCCTACAAATTTTATTGTGTACTTCATTGACTGCCATTGACTATAACTCCCTTTGAATGAACAATGGTATTTTTCCCAAGGGGCAAAGAACCTGAACTTTGATATGATTGAGGCTGAAGACAACAGAAGGAGATATGGCCACAAATAATCCCAGATACTGGGCTAGGTAGCTCAGTGGTAGAGCACCTAAATGGTAATTCAAGGATCCAAGTTTGATACCTTATCCAGACACAAATCATTTTATCCTTTTAAATTTAACAAATAATGGGAAGGATGTGAATCCTTCAGTTTACATTCACATGTTTTAGATTGAAAAGACAAATTTCCCCTGTAATACATTTATATACATGTACATGAAGACCTTTTATTGTTGACATGAAGATCGATCACTACCGATAGGTGATTTTCCCCATTATGTCAAGATGTATGTACCTGACCTAAGCGAGGAAAAAAAACTATTGGTAATACAGCGTAAACAGTGGTTAATCGTTTGCTATAGCCATTTTTTGTATGAAAGGGGGTCACCTAAACTAGTGCAAGTTGGTCAGTAGGTGAAGGTCAAAAGATGAACACTAAATGGCCAGTGTCTACATCTTGATTCTGCATATTCTACTCAATCTCTCCTACACATGATTGCAATAATGTTATGTACATAACCATCATAACTGAGAAAAAGTACTATAGTTATATTTCTTCTATTTATTTAGAAATGACCTTGGAATAGTGAGAATCAAACAGATACAACGCACTAACCCCCCCACCTCAACCCCCCCCCCCCCCCCCCCCCCCCCACACACACACACACACTACACGACATATACATATTTCGGCTGTAAGAAGAATGCAGGCCTATGTCGGTAACTAACACGTTAAAAAGATTACACAGAAGGTCAGATCTGTGCCTATTGAGACCCAAACAGTGCCAAACTGACGAGATAGGAGATAAACACGGGGACAGAAACATCACCTGAAATACCTGGATTTGGTAGGTGAAGCACAGTGATATACCTGAATGATGTACGAATACGGAAGTGTTCGTGGACAAAACCTATTTACCTTTTCATTTTCTGTCTATCTGGTTTTCCAAACTCCTAAAACCATCACCAAAAACAAATGTGAACGATAACACATCTGGCGGAAGCTGGGATTGGGGAGATTTCCGGGTCAAGGGGAATAACTCGCGCAATGATTCAACTATAACTGAAGTGGCGGATGTAGTATTTTAGCCATTGAACAGTGTTTAAGAGGCTTCCTCGTCGATCTAAACAGCCTTTATCTATTTAACTATGAAAAGGAAATAAAAGCCTGTAATCTCCGCATTACATCTTGGAAAGAGAGAGAGAGAGAGAGAGAGAGAGAGAGAGAGAGATTGAAACTAAACCGTTACTTACTCTCTGTGTGTATATTTTCTCTGTGGTCCGCTTTTATTCGGAGACCCATTAAAGTTCTGACTATCACTATCAGGTTCAGACATAAAATCAAACTCCATGATTTGATTTGGCGCGCCCAGTCTCTTGGGCCGTGAGTCGTGGGAGTGAAGTTTTTCTTGGGGACTGGGGCTTGGCCAAGACGGGCTACCGTTACTGTGAATCATTTCACCACTTTCAAACACTTGTTTCAAGTCAAAGTCATATTCCCCGTTATATAAAGTTCCGTCCCCGTTTCTCTTGAAATTCGCCGGTGACACCACATTGGATCCGTACCCCATCATCTGGGGCCCGAATAGCCTGGCGTAACACGGTTTGTGGCAGTAGGGCAATCCCTTCCCCTGAAGAAAAAAAAACCCGAAGTAAGAACCCAACATGAGAGCACAGATATAACAATACGTGTATATCAAACAGCAAACAAATAACAAACTTTATGAGTTATCATTTTTATATAATAAAAAAACAATAAACTATTTCTTTTGCAGAAAAAATCAAGGTTTAAAAACGAAAACTATTTACATGTAGATGATATAATAATGTCGTCTACAAAATTGATTTCTTATATATGAGTACTTTTTATTCGTTAATAAAAAAGAAAACATAGGTAATCACAGATTACAAAGCTCACCGAGACGAGACATCACCATTATGAGACCACCTTTATCATATGATATGAAAATCATACTTAATGATCTTGGATATTCATGGAAACTGTTTTGACACAATATCGTATATCATATGTTAAAAAAATTGTATGAAAAGCATATGCTCATTTCATACGGTATTATAAGATACAATGTTTATCAATACAATAATATATAATACGATATTGATATTGATAATACAATATAGTATCATATAATACAATATAATACTGTAATAAATAATTATGCAATATAATATTGTAACATATAATATGACATTGTATCTTGCTATACATTATTTGTATATGATCACATGATACAATATCATTATACAATATATGATACAATATAGTATTACATGTTACAATATCATATCACATAAAACATCACAATATTGTAACATATGATATTATATTGTATAATATAGTATGATATTGTATTGTATGATATTGTATCATTTGATACATAATATGATATTGTATCATATGATTTGATACAACATTGCATCATATCATATGATAAAATATCATGTGATATAGTAATATATTATATAATACAATATCATATTATACAATATCGTATCATATAATACAATATTATATATTACAATATCATATAATACAATTCATGTGATATAATAATATATTATATAAACAAAATATCATATTATACAATATCATATTATACGATATTATACGATATCGTATCATATGATACAATATTACATATTGCAATATCATATGAAACAATATCATGTGATAAAATATTAAATATATAATACAATATCATATTATACAATATTGTATCATAATACACAACACTATACATAACAATTACATGACACAATATCATATCATAATGTACAAAAAAATTGATACAATATCATATCGTATCATATAAACAATATGCTATAATATTGTATCATATAAAACAATAGTGTATCATATCATATACATGTAATACTATATCATAGGAATATGTTATATCATTTAACAACAAACACATCTATCAAGCAGGTTTAAGTGAGATAGGAGATTTTTTTAGCATCCTTGATAATGGAGATCAGGCTCTGCATCTGAAGCTACCTCTGCGATTCATTTATATTATAGTTAAGTCAACTGTGCAAGTTTGAAATAGTACTAATATCTATAAAACATTTGACCTGTTCCAAAAAACTAAACCTCATCCAGCATCCGAAACCTATAGCTCAGATTCAGCATTCAAGCCTGTCAGGTGCATCAGTATCATAAGATACATCATCCATGCAAGTTTGGTGAAGTTAGGACTAATAATAACTAAGATAAATTCATCAGAGGGCACCTGCTCCAAAAACTTTAACCAGCTCTAAAAACCTTAACCTCCTCCAGCATCTGAAACCTATGGCTCAGATTCAGCATCAATGCCTGTCAGGTACATCAGTATCATAAGACGCACCATCCATGCAAGTTTGGTGAAGTTAGGACCAGTAATAACTAAGATATATCTTTTAGCATCCTTGATAATGGAGATCAGGCTCTGCATCTGAAGCTACCTCTGCGATTCATTTATATTAAAGCTAAATCAACTATGCAAGTTTGAAATAGTACTATTATCTATTAAACATGTGACCTGTTCCAAAAACTAAACCTCATTCAGCATCCGAAACCAATGGCTCAGATTCAGCATCAGGTGCATCAGTATCATAAGATGCACCATCCATGCAAGTTCGGTGAAGTTAGGACCAGTAATAACTAAGATATAATCATCAGAGGGCACCTGCTCCAAAAACTTTAACCAGCTCTAAAAACATTAACCTCCTTCAGCATCCGAAACCTATGGCTCAGATTCAGCATTCATGCCTGTCATGTGCATCAGTATCATAAGACGCACCATCCATGCAAGTTTGGTGAAGTTAGGACTAGTAATAACTAAG
>WFKH01007768.1:49230355-49243340 GCA_016163765.1 Magallana hongkongensis | reverse complement strand
TTTTAAATTAGAAATTTTAAAGAGAGCTGTTATATTTCGATTTATTTTTACTCTCATATAAAAAATTATCCGTACTATGGGTAACAATGCGGCGTAGACAATCGTCGTTATTAACGGTGTGGTTCTTGTTGTTGTGCACTTGACTCCATGAAACATGATTGTAGATTGACTTAGTATTTCGATTTTTTTTAATGGGGTGGGTGGGGGTGGGGGGGGTGGTGGTTGTGTTTGTATTTAACAATCGGGATCGTAATTCAACATAATTATTTCTCTCCAAGATGGAAACTGCAGGACATATCAGTCTGAATTATCAGAGATCAGAAATGACTATATTAGAAATATGAGAAGTTTATATGCATTAGATGTGAAAGAAACGGCATCATTGGGTAAACATTTCGTTGCTTACATTTAGCGTAAAGTATTTTTTGGGGCGTTGTATAAGTACATCTGCTCAGCTAAAGAACACCTGTTAGACGCTCACCATCTACATCATTGTGCCAAAAATCTTCATCTCTTTACGGGATGGATTTTTATACACTGATTTACGGTGAGCAGCGCCTATGATAATTACCGTAAGGAGTTGTAGTATATAATATGTAATGAAAAGAGGTTTCCAAGAGATAGGTAACAAGAAAGTCTAATCACAGGCCTCTGAATTTCTATCAATAAGCCGTTAAATGTATTTATATATAAATAGGGTATATATATCTCTCTTTCCATAAATTTAACGGCTTATTGATAGAAATTCAGAGGCATATGGTCTAATTAGATAGATTAAAAATGAAGAATGAAATAATAACTTTATTTATTGAGGATTACAATCTGCATTTTAGAGCAAACATATACCAATAGAATTTTGTTAAATCAACCCAATAAATTCTCACATGTGTTAAAAAATTAATGTCAGATGAAAACATTAAATATTTATACAGTTGTTGATCCAATCAATGACTATGAGACAGAGTTTAATGTAATGTGCAAATTAAGTTGAAGAAACAAAAGAAAATAATTTATTTTGAGAAATCATAAGAAAAAACATCTGTGATATATGGGAAAATTTATCCTATGTTAAAAATCATGGGATAAATCCCATCTTCTTTATTCTGTGGGATTTTTTGTCCTATATGGGAGAATTAATCCCATCTTTTAACTATGGTGGGATTTTTTCTCCCACATGGGTCAATTTATCCCACAGTACTTTTTCTCCCATGGGATTTTGATGGGATCTCAGATGGGATGAAAAATCCCACCATTCTCCCATGGGGTTTTGAAATTTGAGAGACAATTAAAGGAAAACTAGAGCAATCCGTACATTCAGGTTGGCATGATAGGTTCGGAGTAGAAAGTCCCACCAAAATATATAAGCAAAAGTAAGTTATATCTAACCGAAAGGGTAGCTGAAAGTCCGGACTGTGTCCTGTCCGGACTTAAATGTCCCACTGTTTTAACTACCTTCACTGAGCTCGGAAAACAACCTCGGATATGTTTTCCGAACTTGTCGGAAAGGCCCGAGAAGATACGATTGCTACAAAACAGTGCCAATGGTTCTTGAAAATTTTCACCTCGAAATTGTAATTACAGTAGATACATAATGATTAAGGCATAGTCAATGAGCTATGCCATTGCCGATATGAAGCCCACTCTAGATTCACAATTCTAAATTGAGACCTCACTCCAGCACAATTCCAGTACACCACTGTGCCTTCCTATTGTTAATTAATCGATTCAGAAATTTAAACCAATGTTTTAGAAATCTGCTTCTGTGTTTTATGATGGCTACAGCGCTAGCTCACCAATCTTTTTAAAAGATAAGCTTGTATATACACATATCTTTCTTTGTCAATGTGATTGGACAAAACGCGTCACGTGATTGTCGTCCTAATTTTATATACGACAAGTAGCAAATTATGAATACCATGTTCCGTACTGTTAAAAAGTTGCCTCGACGAACAAAACAATTGATTGGTTTCTTGACAGTCTACGAAACTATTATACTCTGTCCCGAGTTTTTGCTTCCAACACTTTTTGCTTGATATTTCGATAATCATAAATACCTTTCTGCTCAAACTACGTTCATCCACTAATATGAAAAACGTCCACTGGCAGATTATCTATTTTGAAACGCCCCCTCTACCGCTTCAGGTTTCAATACACATCCCAAAATAGAAAGTCTACGGGAATTTTGCATTGCATCAGCCATGATTAAGCCCGGATGATAACGTTGAAAAATTGTGCGAGGTGTCCCGAGTACTTCCGAATGGAGAAAAGATGTAATAAAACATTTCCCATTATAAATCTCCGTAAGAAATTTGTTTTCGTTCCTGTGAACTTTTATGAGTGAAAAATGATATTTTGTCAATGAAGATATCTTGGATATTTTTACCTTTTATCGATTTCAACAGCATTTCTTTCACATGTATGTGTATTTTTATTAAAATCATCGAAATGTGATGGAAGCAATAACTTGGGACAGACTATAATAATAAATTATTCTGACGTCTAGAAATACTTTCTCTCTTACTTAATATTTTCAAACTTCTTATTCATTCTTTATTGAACACTCTTTGTATAATATTCTAATATTTAGCAAAGAGGTGCATTCCATGTCATTCATTAAGTTTTTACATGAAATTATGATTTTTGCTTTTTTCGTCCTCCATACATCTGCACTTAACTTCAAGTGGTCTCTGATAATGTTACAGTGGGTCACGTGAAAATTACATAATGGTCTTATTATTTTTGAACCACTTATCTACCAGTTCATGTAATTCTTATCAGCCACATTTGATTTAAAAAAAAAAACTAACAAGTATTTTTACATTCCTCTGTCTCAATGAAAATACAATGCTGAAATCCCACAATGATATAGATTGTGTTAGATAAGTTGCGCTCCTCTGCTTTCTCGCTGTAGAGAACAGGATGCAAATTCATTACCTAATGACTTTTTTACACAGTTTTTTTTATATAATTTAAATAAATCTTAAATTGGACGGTTCACCACAATTAAAAATTGTAGTTAATGTTTTTGTGTAAAAGAAAGTGCATTTTCTCTAATTGTTCCCATGGTTTTTTTTTTTGGTCTCTTTCAGACTCGAATGATATTCTAGTCAACACTTGGTATAATACTTTTTGAATATTCGAATATTATTTATTACATCATTTTTGACTCAAACAAGTCAACAAATTATTCCTGGCTCTGTACACCTACATAAAGGCTAGGTATTACTTTCTTTGGGATTGAAAAATGTTTACAAAACACAAGAGATTCTTGCTGTTTTCATAATTCAAGATGTCAAACAGTATGCATATTTGGTTGAATAAATGATGCTCGGTTAAAACATTCATCGTCGAAGGTCAAGTTTACATAACATGGTTTGTTAACGTTTATAACCAGTATTTTCATCATTCTATTTTACTATCCATTGTATGACCAGTGTTCATTCATATCTTAGTTATCCAATTTCTAAAAACTAAACACCAGTTCTAGTTTTTGATGCATGGACAGTAAAATGCCTTTTATACCAATCGTCTTTTTTAGGTCACCTGAGTCACTCAGGTGACCTATTGCAATTGGTCTTCGTCCGTTGTCGTGCGATGGGCGTCGTGCGTTCACAATTTTACATTAACTTCTTGAAAACTACAAGACCAATTGTTACCAATGTTGGTGTGAAGCATTTCTATGGTGAGAGGAATCTAAATTGTGAAATGGCTCTACCACCCCCAGGGCGCCACAGGCGAGGCCAAATATGCAAAAAAAAAAGCCAAATTTTCAAAATCTTCTCTACTCCCACACATGAGAGGAAAAAACTGAATGCATGGTTATGATGTCCATAAAGCCCTCTATCAAAATTGTGAAATTCATGGCCCCTGGGTCAGGGGTTTAGACCCTAGGGCAGGGCCGATTTAGCCATATAGTGAAAATGTATTAAATCTTAGAAAATCTTTTTCTTTACTCCCACACATGTGGGCAAAAAGTGAATGCATGGTTATCATGTCCTCTAACTCCACTACCTAAATTGTGGAATGTATGGCCCTTGGGTCAAGGGTTCAGGCCGAAAACCCCATGAAAATAATGTGGGGTTTAAAAACCCACTTTTTTCTTAAATTATTATAACAGTTTAGGGTTTTTAATACCATAAAATAGATGTCATGGGATTTATTATCCCACATATGCATGGGGTATTTTATCCCATTTGTTTATAATACCGCGAAGCGAGGCTTAATGGTAACACGTACATATAAGAAAATCAGTTGAAAATGAGAGTTGAATCAGCGGTACTAAGGGCCAAAAAACTTTCTTCCAGCCATGGGCACGGCCATATTGACCGCCATTTTGTTAAAAAAAGTTAACTCGATCATTAAATGACTGCCGCTTGTCGATGTTTTTTGCCCCGAAACTCGATCAAAAACTTTCCAATGTTTAATTGAAAGTAATTAAGATGCAAATAGTTGACTGTGCAAACTATACAACTTTTAACAGTGCTTTAATCAAGAAATACGACTAGTTTCACGTATGTCTTATCAAATTATTAGATGAAAAATAAAATTATCAACATTAAACAACCGATCTTTTAGAGACTGAAAAAAGTAGAAAAAATTCAATTCATCAACTTGGTAAAATTATAAGCATTGAAAGAAGAAATAAAAAATTCTCGGAATCAACAACTTTTCTTCGGCTATTTCCGAAGACGAAAATTTTACGTTTTACGTATGAAACATGA
Source organism: Magallana hongkongensis (assembly GCA_016163765.1). Lineage (NCBI taxonomy): Eukaryota > Metazoa > Mollusca > Bivalvia > Ostreida > Ostreidae > Magallana > Magallana hongkongensis. The sequence continues at coordinate 49,238,619 of WFKH01007768.1, read as the reverse complement.
CGTCACAATGTAGACTGAGCACGCGACGTTTAGTTTAACTTTTGCTTATGATTTGAGTAGACAGGCGGATCCTACTGTGTGCTTTTCAAATAAATTTTGTTCTACAAAAAAATCAAACTGCACTGTGTTAAGGAGGCCGACTTTAGTTTTCATTGCGCATGTTTTTGCCCGTTCTAGTAAAATACCGTGTATTTATACCTTTTATGAACTTTTTTCGATACCATTTAAACAAAATACACATAAAAGTATTTAGATTTTTAAGAAAAGTTTTATTTTTTAAACGATTTTTCCGTGATTCGGTATGACGTTATGATAAAATGAAGCTTTGTAGGAGTACGTTAAAAGAAATAACATTAAAAAAAATAAACAAATAAAAATCGTAGGCCTATGAAATTTTATACACAGAATAATCTTATCATCAGGGTTATTTTTCTTTATTTTTGAATGAATCCATTGTACCAATCTACATTTGTAATACTCCAAATATATAGCAAAATTTGGTGCATTTTCATATTTTGAGATGACCCCCACTAAAAACCAGACAGTAGAATTTAGTATTTTTTATATATAAGGTAGAAAATGATATTACTAATCACATATCACAATTTGAGGAAAATGGATATTGTAGACAGTATATTTTTAATCTACTTCGAAGTGCGGAAAAATGACAATTTCCTATATATTCCTATAGTAAATGTGCCTGTATTGTGAGATGGCCCCCAAAAAGAACCAGATGTAGATTTTCTTGAAACTTCGCAAATAAACTATAGTTGGTGTAAATTACATATGGTTAAAAATAAAGAGTTTTGCTGTTGTAGATTTTACGCAAAAAAACCCCAAATCGGCCTCCTTAAATCTGCGCTCGGTCCAACGGTCACACCGTTTACATATTATAAAATTACTATAATATTTTACCAGTACTCACAGAGCAGACAGTATGAGGTGATGTTAACTAAACCAATCCAAGCACATAAATCAGATTCTCAATGATAAGTTACTCGAGACTGATTTATTCATGTTTGCATTTATTTAGTTTAATGACTCTAGATTTTCTCTTGCATTGAATAATAATCCACAGATGTTGGTATTATCTTCCAAAAATGCCTTTTTTTCAAATGACAAGTGTCAGCATCAGAGGTATGCTCTGTCATCCTTTAATGTGCCTAAAAATATGTTATGAAAAATATGTAAATTATGTTTAAAAGTTATAACTAATTCAACATAAGTATTGCCTGCTTATTGTAAAACTCTTTAAAATCTGACAGGTTGTAAATATGATTGTTACAGTAATATTCTCCGATAATTGGTTATGGCTTGCATCTTGTTATAAATCATAAAAGCTAGGGAACGTATTTTCTTTACTTCTATCTAATTAATGCCCTGTTAATTGTCATCACACGGCAGAAACGGGTATATAATTATATATCCCCACTCTTGCATATCATAATAGGCTAACAAGAGAGTTCACACTTCACCGCTCCATTGAACACAGATCGCTGTTATCATCGCCGCTCCAATAAACTGGTCAACAGTGATACATCTTTGCAGAGAAAATCCAATGAAGGTCATTAAATAGATGATCAATATAACATGTCGTTTAACCATTCAATTATTGCTCTTATAAAAGTCCTTATAACAGGAGGGCGACCAAAAGGAGTTCAATAAAGTGATTACAACAGCTTTAAGTACATTTACTCCAAAACAAAATTATTCCTTGGAAGAGAGAGAGAGAGAGAGAGAGAGAGAGAGAGAGAGAGAGAGAGAGAGATTATTTAGATATTAAATACAGACAAACACCAAATTCTGCAGATTAATCTCATTTCAAAAGTCTATAAACTCGGTCAGCTATAACTAAGATTTGCATGTATCTCTGGTATTCATTGGGTGCTCAGATGATTAGCCTTATTTTGGTCACACAAAATTGTAGATCATAATAAAACACATAATTTTTGCAATAAAACAAACACTCCTATATGCTATTATGCCAGGTAATCAGTAACCTAAAGGCGAATTTGGATTGTACATGTATTATAAAAATACAATTTTATATTCAACTGAATAGCGCATACTTGTCACTCAGATTTATAAAATTGATATTATGGAATCATACCAGCAGGATTTTTAGATAATGAAATTCAAATAATGACTATGCATGGTTTTATCCATTAAGTAAACATACATGCAAATGTCAAGGAGGAGGAAAATACATTCAATGACATAGTGGCTAATTTTCTTATCAATCTTTTTAGTTGTATTAGTAAAGATCAATTTAAGGTTCTAATAATGTGCGGATTGAAATAACAATTATTTGCTCTAATTAATATTTATACATGTATTGACAATCAGGAAAAATGAGCTGCCAATGCAAATTTGTGACTACCGGTATTAGAAGTTCTTGATCAGTTATCAGTTGTATTTGATACTTTATTACACCTCATAATATATATTCAAGAATAAGGGTTGTCTGCCGCAATCTACATGTAACTATATATCTAGAACTAGTTGAACTTTTTTAAATACATGTATAATTTTATCACATACATGCATGTTGAGATACAATCTCTGTTAATTTTCTAAATACCACTGAGACAGTTTTTTCTGTCGATTAAAGAAATGTCAATTAGATATACATGTAGTGGGTATAGTGTATTTCTTACATGTGGGTCGGGGCGGGGTTGTTAAAAATTGTTAAAATTGTTCTGCATGCAAAGGTAAAAATATAATTATACACTAACTAGAGGAGCCCCATCTCAATTTGTTTTCTAAAAATTTTAACTTTCTTACTGCCTGCACAAGCCCCAAGCAACTGTACTTGGGATATTGTCTACCCATGCAAAAAATTATCAATTAATTTGGGGACCCATGCATCCTCTTTTTCAAGCACAAATCAAGAAGTGAAAATTTTGGCAACATTGTTACAGTAGCATTTTCTTTATCTATTCGATGAAATAAACAACCAATACTAAAGTGTCATTATATGAACAATGGATATGTGCTCCACTCCCCAACAAATGATTGCAAAAATTATTCTGACTATACTCCTAAAATAACCATTCAAATGTCAGGCCCCCCCCCCCTTTTTCAAAAATAAAACTGGTCTTTCACACAAAACTATAAATACATCCACTGCCATCTTTGACATTTAGTCTAAGAGTTTATTTCTCACAAAAACACTTTACAATCAGAAAGCTAGGTTGTGCAATTTTAAGTAGAAATTTTCAAATTTGATCATATTTAATTGAAAAATAAAAAAGTTAATTCTGTTTTAGTAACATCCCCCATTCCCAGCTGAACCAATCACCTTGTAATAACAGTTTCTGTTTCTGTAATGTTTTTAAGATTAATTATGACCACTTTTAATTCAAAAGCCATTTTTATTACAATCAGTTATATCAAGAATTTTGTACTTTTTACAGATGTAAAAACATTGACTATTCCCCTTCAAATAAAATGTTTCATGTTATATTTTACCCCTTGTCTAAAGTCAACACAACAGTCATAGCTGCAAGATGAATTAAAAGTTTACCGGTACTTTGGATCCTCATGAACTTAATATTAGTCATTAGGGACCTACATATTGCATACCAATTTCAACAGGAGACATCTCTCTATCTAATGCTAATCACTAAAAACTATTTCATGACTTTTTGCAACACGACATAAGCCTGAAAGTACAGCAATTCTCCATTTTACCAAAGAATTGATAGGTACAAATAATCTGAAACAGTCCCTTTGTACCTTTAACTTACACTAACATTCTATAAAAGGGAATTTTGTATTAGAATAAGAAAGCATATGCAGTTCTAAGAAAAAGTAAACCCCATAATGCCATTTCCATTGAGGTTTAAGAAAAAATATAACCATTTAAGTGAACCCACTATCTCCACTTCACTTCATCATCTATCTATCTAACTATAAACACAGATTCATGGGGTTTAAATTTCCTTCAGTAAATCATTTTTACTAAATAATCATTAAGATTTTTAAAACAGTTTTTATTTTTTTTAAATAAACAAATAGACTTGTTAATAGTAAAGTGATAATTGGCTAACCAAAATCACTGATAAGTAGTACATGTAAAATGATTTTGGTATAAATGCCAGATGGTGATTTAATGTCAATGAAGGTTGAATATTCAAAAGCTAGAACAGAAGTGAGTAACACTCTCTAGCTTTTAAAGCTTTTTTTAAACGCCCCAGGGAGAGGAGTTTCTGTATGCCCCTGGGGATGGGGGATGGGAGGTTGTTTTAAATAAAACATGTATACTAGCCACCTTGTTTTAGTTTATATATGAAAACATACACATATAAAACTATCTTGAAAGTTAACAAATATGGGGAAATTATTTCCTATCACAGTCTTGCACCTTTTTCAATATCAGGTCATGCACTCTTCATTGTATGCTGGTCTTTAAGTTTTTCGCTAAAATTATAGGTTTCATTGTCCTTTTTTAAAGATATCAGGCAGGGAGGTGGTCGTCAGTACAATAATATAATTTTTCAACTCCAGAATGAAACTTAATTAAATGCATAATTATATGAGACTCGTCGACAAGTTTCTGTATGAGCTATCGTACTCAGGTGACCGTTAAGGCCTATTGGCCTCTTGTTAATTTCAAGATTTTTTCAAATACATTGTATTAGAAATGTTAATTTTAAAATTTCATGATCCCCAACCCCAAGAAGCTAATAGTTTTGATAAAAACTGCAAATACATGTATTGATGTTACATTTAAAAATATTTACATTTGTCCCAATCATATTAGATTTTGGCACATCAACTGTTAGATTCCAGTCATTCGCAACTTCTTAGGCCTTTACGGCAGAGCTCGGGAAAACACCTCGAATGTACATTCTCTCACCAGAGGTCGTGCTACACAAGCTTCGCTTGCAACTCTGTAATAGTCTGTCACATGATCAAAACCAGCATGGCGAGCACATGGCATTGTTGATTCGTTTCTCCTGTATAATCAGCTTGAAGGGAGGAACGAACAAATACTTTTTAGGCAAATTTAAAATTATCAAAGAGAATGTCATTGCTTTGTGTAAAATCTACGATGAATTGGTACATGTAGCGCGCAGAAACTGATTTTTCCAAAATTTCAAACATCTGTCAATATAGATCATGTGATCAGATTTTAATTTTTACCCCCCCCCCTGAAGAGTTCTCCCAGTAAATTTGTAATAAAAATGAATAAAAGTAGTAAAGATTTAAATTGATTTACTTATATATTTATAGATAAAAGAAGTAAATACATCGATTTTAAATACATATTGTCCATCGTTTCAGTTTGTACAAGAATTTTGAATATTGGGCGTTAACAGAGGTGTAAGCGAAGCTTGTGTAGCCCGACCTCTTAGGTGAGAGAATGCTCCATGTAAGTTGACATTACCGATTCTCATCAAATAAGTATCGCCTAGAGAGCCTTGTATGTCTGTTCTGTGTTGTATTTTGGGTATATCATTGAACTTAATGAAGTCTAGCACACATCACAACAGATCGTAAAAAGGTTGTATTCATATCAAGTTTAATAAAAAGGGGGGTTGTCATGGACGCACATGTAGATAATACATTCGAGGTGTTTTCCCAACCTCTCCCGGTTAAGGCCAGAGAAGTTGCGATCATTGATATTCCAGTTAGACTTCATTACAAGATTTTATTACTAACTTTTTGGTGTTTTTCAAATTAATGCACATACCTATGATTGTTATGAACAATTAAAATCGATGTAAGGGGATAATTACTCCAATATTTTCCTCGTTTAAATCGGAGAAATACCTAACTTCGCTTCAGTATATGTCAAGTATTGACCAATCCAAACTCCAAAATCGGTATTTTGCTATATATAGTAATAATTATATGTTTGAGGGAGGATTTTTAAAAGAAAAGTTATTTATGTTAGTATTTTTTTATCTGTCTATTTTTTTATCCGTCTAATTCGTCAATCTTCTTTTGGTGTCATCAAGTCCTGTGTGGAATGTACCTTTACAAGTACGAAATCAATGCAAAAAGTTTTATACATACGTGTATGAAATCAATGTACCCATGTAAACCCATGGAAAATAAATTAAATTGACCTTATTTTTCTTCACTCTCCAGATAAAAATTTCCCTATTTTAATTCTTACTACGTCGTATTTCTACAGAAATTTAAATTGCATAATTTGTATATCTATACCCTGTGGGGAGCCCCTGAAGGTGACGCTTACCTGTCATTAGACGAGAATGTAAACAATTTAGAAGCAGACACTGCATAATCAGAATTAATTGGGTCACCGTTAAATACGTCTCCGGTCAGAAGATTAAGGTGAACTAGAGGTAAGCTTTCGAACATAGCTCAAACAATCATATTATATACGGTGAATCTGGTGGATTGCTTTCCTTTTGTAATCACTATATATAAACATAGATCTTCCGATAACAATACTATGGCGCATATAGAAAGCCTACACGTTGTGCGTACTTACAAAATTCAATGTATTATTGACCGTATGCATGCTTTACACAAGTACATAATATATTATTGGTAAACATGGTAAATAATTTCAAAATAAGCAAATTTTGTTCTACTAAACGAGTCGACAGTAAAAATATACCTTTAAAAACAAAGATTAACTGTTATGTAACATTTTGGAATGTTATGCTGATGTTTTTGTTGTATTGGTGACGGAAAATATCTGCAGGGCATTTCATGATTGTAGCAATGTATTGTGAATCAAGACTTTACTTTTTTGCAGACACCCCATTATTTGTACCCGTAGTTTATGTTACGGAGGAGAAGACCTGTCATAACCATTATTTTTGGATCAATATGTGCCCTGGCTGTCTTTCTTACATTTAAACATTACTTTGGAGACGGCGTCAAAGAAAATAATGGTAAAAAAATAGTAATAAAAAAGAAGAGGGACCATATAGACCTGGCGATTCATGATTCGTTCTTTGTACATCAATTTGATCAAATACCGGACAGAGAGAACGAAGAATATAATTCCGCTCAACATGATTTTGTAAACATTTTCCAACACCGAAGTCCACTAGAGGCGCCATGTGTCCCTTTCCAAACTTGGAGAGGGACAATCAAGATTTGCACCCATGACCCTAAGCAAGACAATATGATCTCTGCATTTGTTCACTCATTCGCAACATGGGAACAAAATTTTCTGAATGCGACTGGAGACGTTCTAACCAGGTACCCGGATATGACGTTTGTTGATCTGGGCTGCAATATAGGAGCATACACGCTGTTTGCCGCCAGTCTGGGAAACCAGGTCGTCTCTGTGGACGCTTTTGACGAAAATCTCGCCTTGTTAGCAAAGTCCTTGAAACTTGATTCCTTGGAAAGTAACGTGACGCTCGTCCACAATGCTATTTCCGACAAGCACGAAAACGTCACGTTAGAAATAAACACACACAACGTCGGCGGTTCTTACGTGAAATCACTAAAAGACATCGGACCTCCTCCTCAAAATGCGGTCGGGTCTATAGTAATGGATGATTTAATTCCTCTCATTAAATCCAGGGACGTTTTTGTGAAGATGGACATAGAGGGTACAGAGCTTAGGGCGCTTCAAGCTGCCAAACAATTCCTGCAAGTTCTCAATGTCAAGTTTATTTTAATGGAGTGGATTTTACACAAGAACAACCCAAGTGCACTTGAAATAATTAAGATTATGACGAACAATGGTTTTTTACCATTTTGGGACCATCAACAGTTACTTCCATTGAGGGTTACCAGCTATGTTTATTGGCCAGAAAATGTGTTTTGGATTAAACGATGATTTTAAGCGTGCCATAGTTGTTTATCACATTCGTTTTAATCATAATTGAATAAAAAATATGCATGCTAGGTTTTATATTATGTACACATAAACAGTTTGTTGACTTTATTATACATTGTTGGTGTTATCTCATGACTTTTGTATTTAGATTATGAAAGAATAAGTTGGATTAATAATATTAGAGAACCAGGTAATTTAATATAAATGTTTTATTTGAAGGAGAACTATGTAATAAGGATAAATAAATCATAGAAATGTACATGTATTTTTAACCAAGATGGATAACATGCCTATTTACTATTGAAGAAATATTACAATCTTTTATTTATACATTTTATATTTTACAATTGGTTTGATTTTTTTTACAAATTAAATTAGAAATTAGTTTATTTTGAGTTTGAGTCTCAACTATGAAATGTACGTCATTAATCATACTACAGGCACGTAGCATCGTTTTTGAAAGTGTGGGGGGGGGGGGGGGGGGGGG
>WFKH01007768.1:49196923-49229531 GCA_016163765.1 Magallana hongkongensis | reverse complement strand
CTTAGTTATTACTAGTCCTAACTTCACCAAACTTGCATGGATGGTGCGTCTTATGATACTGATGCACATGACAGGCATGAATGCTGAATCTGAGCCATAGGTTTCGGATGCTGAAGGAGGTTAATGTTTTTAGAGCTGGTTAAAGTTTTTGGAGCAGGTGCCCTCTGATGATTATATCTTAGTTATTACTGGTCCTAACTTCACCGAACTTGCATGGATGGTGCATCTTATGATACTGATGCACCTGATGCTGAATCTGAGCCATTGGTTTCGGATGCTGAATGAGGTTTAGTTTTTGGAACAGGTCACATGTTTAATAGATAATAGTACTATTTCAAACTTGCATAGTTGATTTAGCTTTAATATAAATGAATCGCAGAGGTAGCTTCAGATGCAGAGCCTGATCTCCATTATCAAGGATGCTAAAAGATATATCTTAGTTATTACTGGTCCTAACTTCACCAAACTTGCATGGATGGTGCGTCTTATGATACTGATGTACCTGACAGGCATTGATGCTGAATCTGAGCCATAGGTTTCAGATGCTGGAGGAGGTTAAGGTTTTTAGAGCTGGTTAAAGTTTTTGGAGCAGGTGCCCTCTGATGAATTTATCTTAGTTATTATTAGTCCTAACTTCACCAAACTTGCATGGATGATGTATCTTATGATACTGATGCACCTGACAGGCTTGAATGCTGAATCTGAGCTATAGGTTTCGGATGCTGGATGAGGTTTAGTTTTTTGGAACAGGTCAAATGTTTTATAGATATTAGTACTATTTCAAACTTGCACAGTTGACTTAACTATAATATAAATGAATCGCAGAGGTAGCTTCAGATGCAGAGCCTGATCTCCATTATCAAGGATGCTAAAAAAATCTCCTACCTCACTTAAACCTGCTTGATAGATGTGTTTGTTGTTAAATGATATAACATGATTCCTATGATATAGTATTACATGTATATGATATGATACACTATTGTTTTATATGATACAATATTATATCATATTGTTTATATGATACGATATGATATTGTATCAATTTTTTTGTACATTATGATATGATATTGTGTCATGTAATTGTTATGTATAGTGTTGTGTATTATGATACAATATTGTATAATATGATATTGTATTATATATTTAATATTTTATCACATGATATTGTTTCATATGATATTGCAATATGTAATATTGTATCATATGATACGATATCGTATAATATCGTATAATATGATATTGTATAATATGATATTTTGTTTATATAATATATTATTATATCACATGAATTGTATTATATGATATTGTAATATATAATATTGTATTATATGATACGATATTGTATAATATGATATTGTATTATATAATATATTACTATATCACATGATATTTTATCATATGATATGATGCAATGTTGTATCAAATCATATGATACAATATCATATTATGTATCAAATGATACAATATCATACAATACAATATCATACTATATTATACAATATAATATCATATGTTACAATATTGTGATGTTTTATGTGATATGATATTGTAACATGTAATACTATATTGTATCATATATTGTATAATGATATTGTATCATGTGATCATATACAAATAATGTATAGCAAGATACAATGTCATATTATATGTTACAATATTATATTGCATAATTATTTATTACAGTATTATATTGTATTATATGATACTATATTGTATTATCAATATCAATATCGTATTATATATTATTGTATTGATAAACATTGTATCTTATAATACCGTATGAAATGAGCATATGATTTTCATACAATTTTTTTAACATATGATATACGATATTGTGTCAAAACAGTTTCCATGAATATCCAAGATCATTAAGTATGATTTTCATATCATATGATAAAGGTGGTCTCATAATGGTGATGTCTCGTCTCGGTGAGCTTTGTAATCTGTGATTACCTATGTTTTCTTTTTTATTAACGAATAAAAAGTACTCATATATAAGAAATCAATTTTGTAGACGACATTATTATATCATCTACATGTAAATAGTTTTCGTTTTTAAACCTTGATTTTTTCTGCAAAAGAAATAGTTTATTGTTTTTTTATTATATAAAAATGATAACTCATAAAGTTTGTTATTTGTTTGCTGTTTGATATACACGTATTGTTATATCTGTGCTCTCATGTTGGGTTCTTACTTCGGGTTTTTTTTTCTTCAGGGGAAGGGATTGCCCTACTGCCACAAACCGTGTTACGCCAGGCTATTCGGGCCCCAGATGATGGGGTACGGATCCAATGTGGTGTCACCGGCGAATTTCAAGAGAAACGGGGACGGAACTTTATATAACGGGGAATATGACTTTGACTTGAAACAAGTGTTTGAAAGTGGTGAAATGATTCACAGTAACGGTAGCCCGTCTTGGCCAAGCCCCAGTCCCCAAGAAAAACTTCACTCCCACGACTCACGGCCCAAGAGACTGGGCGCGCCAAATCAAATCATGGAGTTTGATTTTATGTCTGAACCTGATAGTGATAGTCAGAACTTTAATGGGTCTCCGAATAAAAGCGGACCACAGAGAAAATATACACACAGAGAGTAAGTAACGGTTTAGTTTCAATCTCTCTCTCTCTCTCTCTCTCTCTCTCTCTCTCTCTTTCCAAGATGTAATGCGGAGATTACAGGCTTTTATTTCCTTTTCATAGTTAAATAGATAAAGGCTGTTTAGATCGACGAGGAAGCCTCTTAAACACTGTTCAATGGCTAAAATACTACATCCGCCACTTCAGTTATAGTTGAATCATTGCGCGAGTTATTCCCCTTGACCCGGAAATCTCCCCAATCCCAGCTTCCGCCAGATGTGTTATCGTTCACATTTGTTTTTGGTGATGGTTTTAGGAGTTTGGAAAACCAGATAGACAGAAAATGAAAAGGTAAATAGGTTTTGTCCACGAACACTTCCGTATTCGTACATCATTCAGGTATATCACTGTGCTTCACCTACCAAATCCAGGTATTTCAGGTGATGTTTCTGTCCCCGTGTTTATCTCCTATCTCGTCAGTTTGGCACTGTTTGGGTCTCAATAGGCACAGATCTGACCTTCTGTGTAATCTTTTTAACGTGTTAGTTACCGACATAGGCCTGCATTCTTCTTACAGCCGAAATATGTATATGTCGTGTAGTGTGTGTGTGTGTGTGGGGGGGGGGGGGGGGGGGGGGGGGTTGAGGTGGGGGGGTTAGTGCGTTGTATCTGTTTGATTCTCACTATTCCAAGGTCATTTCTAAATAAATAGAAGAAATATAACTATAGTACTTTTTCTCAGTTATGATGGTTATGTACATAACATTATTGCAATCATGTGTAGGAGAGATTGAGTAGAATATGCAGAATCAAGATGTAGACACTGGCCATTTAGTGTTCATCTTTTGACCTTCACCTACTGACCAACTTGCACTAGTTTAGGTGACCCCCTTTCATACAAAAAATGGCTATAGCAAACGATTAACCACTGTTTACGCTGTATTACCAATAGTTTTTTTTCCTCGCTTAGGTCAGGTACATACATCTTGACATAATGGGGAAAATCACCTATCGGTAGTGATCGATCTTCATGTCAACAATAAAAGGTCTTCATGTACATGTATATAAATGTATTACAGGGGAAATTTGTCTTTTCAATCTAAAACATGTGAATGTAAACTGAAGGATTCACATCCTTCCCATTATTTGTTAAATTTAAAAGGATAAAATGATTTGTGTCTGGATAAGGTATCAAACTTGGATCCTTGAATTACCATTTAGGTGCTCTACCACTGAGCTACCTAGCCCAGTATCTGGGATTATTTGTGGCCATATCTCCTTCTGTTGTCTTCAGCCTCAATCATATCAAAGTTCAGGTTCTTTGCCCCTTGGGAAAAATACCATTGTTCATTCAAAGGGAGTTATAGTCAATGGCAGTCAATGAAGTACACAATAAAATTTGTAGGCTTGAATCATGTAAATGTTGGAAGATTTTTAATTTCAAAATTTTTAAAATTCTAACATGTTTCATGTCTAAACTACTTTTTTACAATACTTATTCTTTCAAGAAAGAAATTTAATTCCTCTGTATAAACATATTATTTGAAATATTTGCCATTGAATTTGCATGACACATTCAGCCAAGACAGGTAGGATGGAAAATATGAATGATGCAGTCCTATTATCCACCTTAATCCCATAAAACAGTAAATGAGAATATTTTCCATAATGATTATATTTCCAAGATGATTTACAGTAGAAACAAATCTAACAATTGCTTCTGTACAAACTGGTTCTCAGATATAGTCTGGGCTGTTAAGATAATACACTGTACTGTACAGACAGTTCAGAAGGTCAGCTTAACTTTAGGTAGACGTATATTTAAATGCCGACCCAAATAGCACCTTCTCACCATTGTTATTACATGGAGAATGCTATTTAGGTGAGCACCGATAATATATTCAATCAGCTGAGCCCTATCAATAGGGATTTAATTACTACATTTGATAACCCGAAATTTGCCAGAATTTGGCCAGTCATGCATCTCAAAACAATTTTCACACACCTGAGTGGCCCTACAGTAGGTTATACCTGTGTACCTGTGATTGTAGGTGGGATAAAGCTGTTTATTTCCCTCCCTATCAATTCTTGACCTCCCATTACATGCTGATAGGAAGCACCTTAGCGGAGCCAATATCTGAATGAAACTGTTAGGCCTTAATATACACACACACTGTCGCGATCGCCTTATAGATTTATCTTTACACGACTGTCTAGCAGCGAATCATAAGCTGTTTTACATTTTGTCTTCTAAATGACCTATTTAATGAAGCCCATATTTTGGATGAGGGAATATAAGTCTGTTCTTTGATTGTTTTCGAGGATCGAAATGGAGACATTATTTGATTACGATCAGGAGACTTTGATCGACCTTGCGGAGTAAGTATGAAATGTGTCAGGCGGCCAGAGTTGTGATTTGATGAACTTTTTATACCTGTTTGTGTTTTGCATTCCTATACAGCAGACACTGCTTGTCAGTCTTTTACGTTTGTAATTTGTTTGAATTGTGAGTGTTTAGAAGATGTTTACGTGATTTACCTGTTTGTTTTGTTCTTACTGTTGATTTCTACAGTTGTTTATATGCGTTTTGACTAAGATTTGCTTGTTGAATAGACGCAAGTCAAAAACACTAACACTGAAGCACAAGGAAAAGTAATAACAGTAATTTTATGAATGTTTTGTTTGGCATTGAGCGTGTTGCCTTGTTAAGAAATACAGAACCCGTAAGCAATTTTTCAGTACATGTTGTTAGTTAATAGTGAATGTTTAAATGACATGTTTTAAAATATATTCACTTCAATTTTTTTTTTCCAGACGAGAGCTTCTAAAGAAGATCGATGAATTCAATGCTTTCTATGAAGGCAAGAAGAGACAGTCTCTTACCATTAAAAAGGTTTGTATGAATACCTGAATAAACGATCAAGTTGGATTCAGAAATTAGGCAGAACCATTTCATCCCATAGACTTTACTCTCCAATTTGAAGTCTGCTTTTGAATACACCATGACATGTAGAAAATTTAAATGTGTTTGAATTATTCAGATATAAAACCAACATTTGATTTCAACTTTGTCAATGTGGGTTTCTCAAGAAAGAAGTACATGTACTAACACAAAACTTGATGTCTATATCAATCAGTGTAATATACAATTAATCTAATTATGTTTCTGTCATATACATTATTGATGGTTACCAATAATTTTATCAATATGCATATATACCCATACATTGTATTTGTTCATTCCATTTGTCACAAGTGAGATTAATGAATCTATCAAAATAACAATGGGAAATGGGAATCTTCATGCAATTTTTTCTCTTTGGAATCTACAATTTTTCCCATGATGTTGTGACATATGGTTTGGATGAAACCCATATAATAAACAAAAACAACTTTAGCAATGCACAGTGTTTCATTATTGTTATGAGCATGCCAATTAGGGGTCAGTATTTGTTTACCTATCTGGTGCACCATGTACACTGCCAGCAACATGCAGGTATTGCCAAAACTCTGCAGACAACCTAACAAGCTCATTTTCTAGAATATTTTCCTTCTGACAAGATAGGAAATTGCGTGGATCTTTATCTTTGGGGCAGCATGTCCATTTGGTGTTTGCTAACAAAAATCTTGAGATACATGATCCGGACAATGCATCTGTGTCTGAGATCTGTTGTGAAATCTGGTTTGAAGATGGCTAAATTCACTGTGAAGTGTTTACTGTAAATAACAAATCTAGGGATGTTTGGGGGAGCTGTAGTGGACATCAAAGAACCCGATTTTTGATGGAATCTTCTCCCAGTCCATCCTATGCTTCCCAGCATGTTCTTTGTTACCTAGGTTATAAAATGATAAGAAGAAAGTTTATCCCTCCCACCAGCTCCTCACATGTAAAGATCTTTAAAAGTTGACACTATGATAGATGGAGGATGATACATGTTATATTGAATATTTTCGTGAGTACTTACGTTATTTTTCCAATTTTCAGAGTACCGACCAGTTAGTGATAGAAGGACCAGTCCGCATTTACTGGGGAGTAGTCCAGCCAATCAGGTTACAGGAATTTGATGATGTCCCATCAGTCCCCTCTCCGACGTCATGGCGACACAGTTTCATCCCTGGAGACAGAATACCAGACATAAAACCTGACCTGAGGGTAAGGATTCTTTTTCTGTATGATAGACCAACTCAACAGCGTAAAATGCATTAAAAGTGTTTTTCTGATTCTACAGACATGTTTGTGGCATTTATGTATATATCCCTGAAAATTTATGTTTTTGGTTTAATTATCCTTTGATTAAAACCTTAACCTCCATCCAAATCTTTAAACTATTATTTATCATACAAGATGAGTCACTATGGTTTACCTTAGGTCAAGGCTGAGGGTAAATTGCTGTTAAAGTTCAAGGCCATTAATCTAGTTCAAGGTCAATTTTATCCAAACAGGTAGTGTACTTACTACTGTTCAACGAAGCCACACTCATGTAGTTGCTGAGTGAGAATAAAAGGTTCAGTCTTGTGATAAACACAAAACTATGTAAATAAAGGAATTTTGTACATGCTTTAATTGTTACAATATAATCAAAATTTAGTTACATTATATATAATTAACTACTGGTAATAAAAATTGTAGAAATGGCATATATTGTGTACAGTGTTAGATAATGATGATAAAATATCACTTGACATGATGTACAGTATTTAGAAAACTAGATATCTGTATGCATGCATTTTTTTCTGTCTATTTATAGCAAGATCAAATTGACTTAATTGTTTACATGTTTAATAGACCCCACTTGATATAATACTATTTAGCTGAATTGTGCTGCTTTGATTGGATGTATAAATGAGAGTATAGATGATATTCACATGGTTGTAGACAATTTAATGGAGGACTTTGATCGGGTTATTTTTTTCCCCAGTGTTTTTTTTTTCCAAGCTTCAATATTGATTTGTCATGGTCTGTGAAAAATGTTATTTCTGCAACGAATGTGTCTAGGAAACAGGAATAAGATATGTTACGTCAAATAGGAAGTTAGGAATCTTTATTGAAAAAGTCGGCGACTGTTGAATTCATACAAATTTCAAAGTTCATTTTTTAAAATTTTCACACATGATTATTATGCAATGAATTCAGACTGGTTGAAATGTTCCAAGTGTTTTGATTGGTTAAGATTGATCTTCTGCTCTCTTAAAACCTGGCTACGTGTAGAAATAGTGAAGAACCTGTTGACTTTGATCGAAGAGATGTTCGGTATGGTTATGATTATTATCAATATATAAGAACACGTACACACAGAAGACCAGGAAGTGACCTACTTATCAGTAGAGAAACCAGAAGTCCGAATTAATACCCGCTAGAGTTTTTGGAGTATGTTAGCAGTTTACATGTACTTGATGTGTAGGGTTTTTGAATGTGGGTGCCCCTAACACCCCGAGTCTTCATATCCTTCCCTTATCAACGAACAGAAATGCAGAAATTTTTATTCTTAATAATATGCATGTATTTATGATTTTTTTAAAAGTGAATATAATTCAATAAAGCTCACATGGTTCTCAGTACAAATTTTAAAATGCTAACACTATAAGATGATAGTCAGACCTTCTTAAATTTGATATCAAGTTTTGATTTTAATAATTCTATTTAATAAATGTATTAATTAGCAAGAGAGTTAATTTACTGTAGAACCATAAATTAGAAAATTAAATGTACCTACTGTCTGGGATTGAAGTTTTGGATAAACATGCACTGTATACATGTACCCTTCATCATAATTATAAATACATACAAGATTTTGCACAAAAAATTACATGTACATGTACGGTACATATAACTAAAGTGAAAAATGTTTTCTACTTTTACATGATAACAAAAACATTTTTACCTTGCGGGGCTCATGGATTGTAAGTTTGACTTTGAAAAGTCTTCCATTCTTCCAGCAAGGGACGTATATACTAGTATATACATCCCGTTCCAGCTATTTTTTTTAATATCTAGGTGTCATTTTTTAGCAAAACTACATATACATAATAAGATTTTGCACTATATATTACATTCTTTTGAAGTGATGAATTCAGTTTACCATTACCAAATCACTTTTCAGGATTCATGTGTTAGAAAGAGTCCTTCTTTCTTTTGACCTTGTCTCTCTCTGTTACAGAGGTCAAGGTCTCTTGAGTCGGTCTCTCTTCTTTCTTTTAACCTTCTCTCTATCTGTTACAGAGGTCAAGGTCTCCTGAGCCGGTCTCTCCCCGCGTCAGTAGAGGCGTGGACGATAGTGTCATATTCTCACCACCAGATGGCGTAGTGCTGCGAAAGAAAAACATCAAAAAGTTTAATACGGTGGCCTACCGGGGTGATTCCCGACCCAATAAATGGAAACGGGCGTCAATAAATGGTCATATCTATAACTTTGATGTAAGTGCACCATAAATATTGTTTAACTGAAACTTTATCGTTTGATATCTTCAGGTGATGATATATTGCAAATCATACTGCATATTTAGATAAAGTGTTCACTCAGTGTTTTGGTTGACAGCATATTGAATGATTTAATGAAGATGTGAATTAACCATATTCAGAAAATTCTCTTTTTATACTTTTATAATGTATTAGAAATAGTTGTATATCTGAATCTGAGATGGTTGTGTGATATCAGACTGTGTGTGTTTCAGACGAGGGTGTTTACCCCTGTATTGGGCAGCTGTACCAGTGTCACTGTGGACAGTAAATGTACAACCTATGGGGTCATCAAAACACTGCTGGAAAAGTTCAAGGTCAGGATATCAAAGTACTCTATATATAGGCCACACAGAGAGAGTAGTTATTATCCCTTTTTGCGTAGAAATTACGATTTGGTTAGGCTTATGATTTATTTACAGTGTGGTAGATATTTGGTTGTGATAGTAGTTCTTCACTTTTCTGTTATGAGTTTATTAGAGATATTGCTATAAGCTACATTATGGTCAATTGGTAAGGACTCATTGATTGTCCTGTAATAATTGTAACATTGTAACCTTACTGTGCAATCAGTTACATGTATTAAGTGATCATGTTGTAAGTTATGGATGATTGTTCACAGACAGTGATTATGTAGTAAGTTACATTGCACTGTGGGTTGCTACATGTACACTTACTGACTGATGTTCCTTGTATTTCCAGATAGAGAATCAGCCAGAAGAATACTCACTTTATCTTGTGTCAGAGAAAGAAGGTTGGTAAAATGGCAGCAAATTTCTACAAATAATTACATAATTCATATTGCATTTTGTAAAATTAGCTTAAATCAATTATCAGAAACAGAAGTAAATTTCAAATAAGTATATATATTTATAACCTAACAAGGGAGAGAAAAGAATTTAAAAGCAATTGTTCCTTCATCAGCAGCACAAGTAAAATGATTGAGACATAATGATTACAACAAAAATTCCATGTTGCAAATGGTCAAAATGCAAAGCTATTCAGAGGCACTCGAGGGGATTAATTGAAAAATTCATAAAAGGAAGCACATTTAACAAAAAAGAAGATATAGATATAGAGATTACTTTCTTAAAAGATGAGTCTGGTTATCCCTCCCAGTATCGCAGCAGTCTATAGATCTTCTGCTCTAGGCGTTCTGACCTTTGTCCTGTTGCAGTGATTTATACAAAGAAATCCATTTGACTGTTTCATGGTCCCTTTAAGGCATCATGATGTTGATCTTGTTTCAACAGGGGTTAAATTTTTTTCTAAAATGCTTAGAATGCAGTTTGTGACATTGTACAGAGTTGCACTAAAGCAATTCACCGTCAGATTTGTACTGTTGAACATTTATTGAAACACAAGGATATAATTGTAATTCTGACCGCTTGAAGATAGTACATGTAATTGCTGTAAAATGTAATCATTTTCTTTGCTCCTTGATCTTCATAAACTGCTGAATTCTTGGTAATCAAAATGAATTAAATGTAAAAAGAAATGATATTTATAATTTTGTTTCACAGGTGAGATTTTGTTAAAGGACTCGGACCACCCCTTGTTAGAGAGAATAGCTAGGGGACCAGACGAAACCTCGGGGGTGAAGATTTACCTGAAAGACCGCATTATTACCACAAGAAAAAACTCTCTAGTGACCCAGGCAGTGAGGGAGGAGGAGGAGGAAGAGGAGGGGGAGGGGGACATCGAAGAGATAGAGGAGCCTGTGAAGGTGGAACAAAGCCTACCAGATGAGGCAAGATTTATTGAGAATCTGTTCAAAGAGAGATAACTCTTATTTATGATTCCCATAACAATATCAAATAAAATGTATAAGCATCTGTAGTGGCCTGCACTTGCTAAACTTATCATTGTTTTATTTTGTTTAGGTGGAGCAATTGATAGCTATACCAGAACCGGTGTTACTTGGAATTCTACGGAAGTTCAAGGAAGATGAAGACCGAGAAGTCAGGACAGTACGGGCCAGGTATATAACCTAGCTACTCTCACTCTGTCTCTGTTTGAAAATGAAATGTTTCATCTCCTCTTAAATAGCTGCTAAAATTGTGTTCTCGGGAGGATATGAGCCAGGTATATAACTTAGCTTCTCTCACTCTGTCTTTTTTTTTTTTATGAAAATTAAACATTTCCGTCTCCTCTCTAATAACTGTAAAATCTTCTATAATAGCTGCTCTAACAGTCTCTCTTTGAAAATGAAACATTATATCTCCCCTGTATGAGGTTATAAAAAACAATTTGTTCACTTTATTTTTAGGTATGACCTTCAAAAGAGAAAATTAAGGGACATATTAAAAACAAAAATCTGACGGTGTGGATACAGTTGAAGTCCATCGTGTTATCAAGATCTCCATTACATGGAGTGATCCTCTGAGAGGCTGGTTCACAAGTTGTCAGCTACAGAACTGTGTCGGACAGATCCAGGTAGATTCACTCTCGGTGACAAAATAGTTCTGTTTGGACATCTTCTCCACTGACTATGTTCATTGACTGAGCAGCTATATCAACATTTCATCCACATACAAGGGCAGTGATTGTTGCTCAGGGCCATATCAGATCCTCATCTCTCATACTTACGTTTTAAATTATACAAGTGTTTATGTTTCCTCAAAATTTTTGATGTGGAAAATCCGTGTGGATTTTTCTGTGTGTTTGGATAGTGTAGCGGTTAACACAGATTATGAGTGGATAACTGGATGGATTTCTGTGAGATTCCAAATGTGTATAAAGGCTTTTACACTTCATGCTATTGTTGTTAAGAACTGGAGAGATAGTGCTGTTATAAAGGGTGCTATGTTATAACAAAATGGCGGTTTTGAGATGGAAAAAGATTATGGAGTACTGGTTATAATCAAAATGGCTTGTGTTCATAACATCTTTACAGAAATGATGAGGATACAACTTATTATCAGTTTAATAACAGAAATTAGATCAAATTAAAAGTTTCAAATATATTGTCACCTGTGAGCAATGGCCATTTTATGAAAGGCTTCATATGTACATTATTAATAATTGCTGATTTTCAACAAATTATAAATGTGGCGATTATTAAAAAAAATTAACCCATTTGTAATTGAAATCATTAAGACAAACTTTCAGTCATTTCACTATAATTCATATAGCTTTAAGCCTAAAATGAGTTCATAATGAATTCAAATTTTGAAGTCGGGTGAAAACTTTGCTTTCTATAAAGCTTTGAAAACTGCTAAGAGTATTATCTATTGCTTTTTGAAATTCTGTTATTTGTATGTTCTCAATGCTCTGGCTTTGAAGAAGTTAAAATTAAAAATTAATGCTGCTGAGAACTGTGTTGTGTAATGAGCCAACTGCTGATCACAAGCAATAATTGTAGGTGGATCAAAAATCTTTTATAGGTAGATGGTATTGAGATTTAAAAAAAATTTAACATAGTGTTAGTCACTCATCACATACAGTGTACATGTTCCATTGTTTTCTGTGTGCTTTGTCTTCATGTTCTTATCTCTTACATTCCATTTCTACTCCTCTAACAAATTAACAAAAATGCATGTATGAATTTAACAGAAACACAATTTGTATTCTTGCTCATATTTAAAGATAGCATATTCTACATTTAGCTGGCAAAACTGGGTGTTATTTTAGATACAAGAATTTAACCATGTTACCTTTATTACCTCTCTCTCTCCACTACGACAGACACTAATACACATAGTTCTATGTAGATTTATCATACCCAGAATTACATTTTCTTGTTTTACTGGTCAGAGATTATCATACGGGCACATAATCAAGATTTCCATTAAAGTTTGATTTTACATATTTCTCTTATTTAGAATCTTACAGTGTATTTATGATATATTAAAGTTTTAAAATATAACAGTTAAAAATCAAAAATATTGAATGAATTACACCCCTATTCAACAATTTTAGCTACTGTGTGGTTCCGTATAATTTTAGCTACAGTTGCTATATTATGATATGGATTAAATCATGCTATACATTTTGTGCAAATCATCTCTCTTGAATAGATAAACCAACTTTATTTTTGATCTTTGAAAGCTTTTTGGAAAGCTTTATTCTGTAAGTGTGCTATCCATTCTTACCTTCCCCATCTTCCCAAGTTAAGGGTTTCTGATCCAGATTAGAAACCCTTGACTTGGGAAGATGTACATATGTACCTCCCCTTCTTAGTGTCGTTTCCAGAATTGCGTCCCTTTGAATTGTTATGTAACATCCGCCCTTGTTCTGACAGCAGAGCTGTATTGTTGCAAATCTTTTGTTATATCAAAATTGTAAAAAAGTAAGCCTATGTCATTGTGTTATGAGAAAAATAAAACAATGAAACTTTTTATTTGTTTGTTGTTTTCATTAAGGAGTTGAATCATTTTTAGCTCATCTGAACCGAAGGTTCAAGTGAGCTTTTCTGATCACCCGTTGTCCGTCTGTCCGTCTGTAAACTTTTCACATTTTTGACTTCTTCTCTAAAACCACTGGGCCAAATTTAACCAAACTTAGTACAAGGCATCCTTATGGGAAGGGGATTGTAAATTGCTAAAATAAAGGGCTAATCCCTTTTTGAAAGGGAGATAATTGCGAAACAGTGAGTATAGGGTGCGTGGCTTTAAAAATCTTTTTCTCAAGAACCACTGCACCAGAAATGCCAATATTTACACAAAAGCTTGTATATATAGTGAGAATTTTGAATTGCAAAAATCGTGACCCCCGGACCAAAACGGGGGCCCCAGTCCGGGTTCAAAGTTTAACATAGAAATACATAGGGAAAATGCTTAAAAATCTTCTCAAGAACCACTGCACCAGAAATGCCAATATTTACACAAAAGTTTGTATATATAATAGTTTAACAGAAATACATAGGAAAAATGTTTTAAAATCTTCTTCTCAAGAACCACTGCACCAGAAATGCCAATATATACACAAAAGCTTGTATATATAATAAAAATTCTTAATTGCAAAAATTGTGACCCCCGAACCAAAACTGGGGCCCCAGGCGGGGTTCAAAGTTTAACATAGAAACACATAGGAAAAATGTTTTAAAATCTTCTTTTCAAGAACCACTGCACCAGAAATGCCAATATTTACAAGAAAGCTTGTATATATAGTGGAGATTATAAATTGTAAGAATCGTGACCCCCGGACCAAAACTGGGACCCCAGGCGGGTTCAAAGTTTAACAGAAATACGTAGAAAAAATGTTTAAAAATCTTCTTCTCAAGAACCACTGCACCAGAAATGCCAATATTTACACAAAAGTTAACATAAAAATATATAGGGAACATGTTTGAAAATCTTCTTCTCAAGAACTACAGTGCAACAGTTTGTGGGATTACTATGCAAGCATCCGTGGCTATTGTAGATTCTAAACTGGTAAAATCTAATACTGGGGCCCCAAGAGGGGTTCAAAGTTTAACATAGAAGTAAATAGGGAAAATGTTTAAAAATCTTCTTCTCGAGAACTGTAATGCTACAATTTGTGAGAATAATATGCATGCAACCTTTGATAATGTAGATTCAATATTTTTAAAAAAAGTGACCCCTGGACTGATACTGGTGACCCAAGACGGATTCAAATTTTATCGTAGAAGTATGTATGGAAAATGTTTAAAAATCTTCTTTTCGAGAACTACAATGCTTTAATTTGTCAGATTACTACGTAAGCATCCTCAAATAGTGTAGATTCTAAATTATAAAAGCCGTGACCCTCGATCTAATACTGGGGCCCTAGAAGGGGTTCAAAGTTTAACATTATATGGAAAATGTTTAAAAATTTTCTTCTCGAGAATTACAATCCTACAGTTTGTGAGATTACTATGCAAGCATCCTCAAATAGTGTAGATTCTAAATCGTTAAAGCCAACCATAAACCCTGGACCAATACTGGTTTCAAAGATTAAAATAGAAATAGCATATGATACCAAATTGAATGTTACAAGGAACTGTTGTTCACTGGTGAGCGATGTGGCCCATGGGCCTCTTGTTTGATTTTATGGGGAGATCATTACATAAAAGTCATAGACTGATTCTTTATTACTAATATTTACATTTATATTTTTCTATTATTGTAGGAAGAATTAAAATAACTGATATTTTTACACTATTTTCATCAAGCAAACCATACATGTGTCAATGTATTACCACGCGGCGCAAAGCAACCTTGTGATGCTTTTAAACACGCCCATTTAGAGCCATGTGTCAAGGATGGAAATTTTGAAAAAAAAAAAACGGTATTTGATTTGTAGTTTTACCACTAACAGAGACACTGGGAAATGTAAATATTGAAAAATATCCGAAGTATTGGAGTTTATTGACTAAAAAAGCTTAGTACTTCAGTTCTGAAGTGGCAGATGATTCAGATTAAATGATTTTTATCACATTTACAATGACATTGTATATGCCGTTGAAACAAATATTGTTGAATATGAAATAGGTATACAGAATTCCAATATTTCCGCAGATTTTATTTTAAAGCAAGGACCTCACTATTCTGATATCGTAATAGGATCTAGATGATAATGCCATACAATAAATTATCAAATAGAAGAATCCCAGAGAAAAATGCGTGGTGGAATATATACTTTTTTCATGTTTGTCTTGACTTAAGTCCAGTAAAAAGAAATATATTTCGAAAATGTACATATAAACATTATAATTATGCTTTAGAGCAGATTCTTTTCGCTAATTAAATAGACTAGCAATGGACTCGAGTTCAGTAACAGGCATTTGACGTTGTATATTTCTCTCATAATAAAAAATATGTATTATTAGGTAGGGAGTTTATATTTTCATTATAAGAAAAATATATAACGACAGGTACCTGCGAGTTAATTAAGGTTGTACAAAACACCCATGAAATTAATTTATTTGAAATATTTTCTCAAATACACAAAATAATGGCTTAATATAGTGTAAAAGCTAATTTTAATCCATTATCATAAGAAAATAATATAAATCATACCCATCAATTACTCAAGGCAGAACAAAAAAATAAGGCAGCGTATTTTGATTATTTCGAAACCAACTGTAACATTAGAATGATTTTTGTGCAATTTAGCATCCTATCATTTAAAAATGTGTGCTCCGTTCATAGTAAAGACCTGATTTGGATACAATTATCACCAGATCAAATTTTAAGGTCATATCAAAAGGTCAAAGGTCAAATACGATGACGTCATTTGGGATCTTTTATCAATTTTCACCTCCGTCAAATACTAGTATACTAGTACTTAAACCTCAATTAATCTAAAACCCACGGTCAAATTTTCATTATTTTGATATATCTTGATAACGGGTTTATGACAATCATACTGCTAAATTTTATTCAAATTTGAACTAATATACATATTCCTTTTTAGTAGCCGTTAAGTGTTGCAAATTTTCGTCTTAAAAGATGATTACAAGTGCTATTTTTACATTATATTACATCAGAAATTACCTAAGTTACCAGTTAGAATTTATTTCAGTGTCTGTAAGTAACAAAAAGGTCTCCTGTATAAATAGCAGTACAAGCAATTGTCTTAAAAAGTAACTGTATACTGTATAGCAAATTCTAACAATGACAATTTCATTTTACACTCCGATGAAAGGAGCTTTGAACAAATGGTAGGTTTGAGGCGATATGGGCAAAAATTGTCGAATCGTTTTTTTTTCTTCAAATTTTACATTTTTATTGATTTCATTCCAAGCAACAAAATATCAAATTTTCAGAAAAATTGAACTATAGGAAAAATTAGGCTAATCTGTTTTGTACTACTTTATGGTGCACGAACGACAACTCCGGATGTTGTTTATTAAGGTATATCTGAGTCTTTCGGGTAGTTATACCCTACTATAAACATTCGTAAGGCCTCGGTTTGTTTACATTCACAGCCAGTTTCGTCATACCTGACACGCTGGAGAATAAATCGTTGATAGTGCCAGCATTTAAATGGCACGTGTAGACTTAAAACATGTCATGGGTATAGTATATAAAGTCTCGAAAATTATAAACCATATTAAACTAAAGTGAAGGCTTGATCTCACTAACCTTACAGAAATACCAACTATAAAAAAGTAGAAGACTGGAATTAATTTAATTAGCTTATTTTATTACCATGGGTTTATTTTTCTCAAGCTTAAAGGATCTTTTCGAGTCTTTTTCCTCTGGATCTCCTGCTAGGATTGTTATGCTGGGATTAGACGCTGCTGGTATGTTTCTTCCTTAGAAATCACCATAAATTATACATAAATTTGAATACACATATTTTCAGAATGCCCATTTCGCGCTCTTTATGATTTATAAAATATTATATTTTTATAGCTCGGGTAAGATTTCAGTCACTGACTATTGTCTAAATTTCAACAGCCAAGTTTACAAAGTTAGTTTTATTCATTTGCAGGAAAGACAACAATTTTGTACAAGATAAAGCTGAACGAGATTGTGTCCACCATCCCTACCATAGGTTTCAATGTGGAAACTGTGTCCCCCGTAAAGGGCGTGACCTTTACCGTCTGGGACATCGGGGGTCAGGACAGAATCAGACCTCTGTGGAAACACTACTTTAATAATACAGAAGGTGAATATTAATATCCATTGCACAATTCCTGGTTCTTTATTTTTCTTGTAAAAACATGGATAAAAAATAATATAAGAAACTCTAAAGCATTATTTTTTACTGCAGGATTGGTGTATGTAGTGGACAGCAATGACAGAGAGAGGATCCTAGAGTCGCGTGAGGAATTGTTTGGGATTTTAAACAGCGATGAGATGAGAGGAGTTCCGGTGGTGGTCATTGCCAATAAACAGGATCTTCCGAGTAAGGAGATACTAGATAGAAAGTTTTGTAGACAAATGAAATTACTTAAATTAATGTTAACGTTATTTAATATACTTGTATACATTTCTAAATAACTCTAATACTTTCTTTTCATTAGATGCATTAAGAACCTCTAAAGTGGCAGACCTGATGAGCTTACACAAGCTGACTTCACGAAAATGGTACATTCAAGCCGCATGCGCAACAACTGGGGAAGGTATTTTTGAGGCCATGAAAGAGCTGTCCTCCATGGTCAAAGAATACAAGAAAGAGATGAGATGAAGTCTTAATTTTTATTCAAAGGTAATGTGTATGAAACACGGCAATACTGCTGACAAGCGCACACAGCATCATCTGGGAGAATCCTGAGTCACGACAGTTGCGCTGTCTGTGGTTCCGTGTGTTTTTCTTGATATTTGACTGACATTTAAACATCGTTGGTTTCATTGAATGGCAGTTTTCTAGTCATCTGTAAAAAGGAAGAAATTGTTCATTCGTATTGAAGTTTTGTATCTACATATGATGATATAATCATTGTAAACTCAACGTCTTAATGAATACAGTCATGTGAATGTATTTGCAAACTTCAATGATTTATTTGACTAATTTTATTCATATTTTTATTCATTCATTTTTAAAAGATGTGTTTTTTTAATTAAGATAATGTGGTAATAAGCATTATTTTACTGTTATACTAATTTATATTTTGATACTGTTATTTTTATATTGTTACTTCTTTGATAATAAACTAAAATTCAAATAAAACATAGAGTGGTTTTATTTGCTGTGTACAGTATGCATATGATGAGATGAAATACAAGAGCTTACGAATAATTGAGCAAGAGTCTTCTAATATCCTTGTCCTACAAGGAAATAATAATGAAAAAAAAGATCTATCGTGAGTGAATAATTAAAACACAAACAAAACCAAGGTATAATCACACACGTTTGTGCTTGTTCGTTTACTTTCTTTTTTTTTTATTATGCTGCAATTAATACCGGTACTCAAGATTGGTACATGTAAAGAAATACCGGTATATACTGATACTGGCTTGTGTTTGATATGTGACTGCAGACCAAAATTTCCCATACAGCTACATTTTCGCAGCTATTATGTTTGAAATGGGCTTATTACATCATTTCATTTCTTAATTTAAAAAACCCTTTGACGATAGCGAAGATAGCAAACTGGCATTTCATTATAACTGGGTTTATTTCATTTCTTAATTACGATAACCAAAAAAAAAAAACCCCAAAAAACAAAAAAAAAATTAATTATTTTTAAATATTCATTCCATTGACGGTACTTTTGAGTCTCCGCAGTTTTATTGCTGTTGTTCAATTAAGCATTGAATGCTTATATATCAAATTAGTTATGTAAGTTTGAACGTTTCATTTAATCTGACAATAATAAATATACTAAAAACGCGCGATGACGTATATATTTGTGCTCTTGCGCCGTGAAAAAGAAAGTGTATGAACAGGAAATTGAACGTCGCAGATTTCCAATGCAAACATAAGGGGAAATATACACTGAATGTAAATATTATTCACTGTTGTTAATTACTTAATTTAGGATTAGCGTTGTCTTGCTATTAAGAGTTGTCTAGTATATTTGATCTAATACGTTTACCAGTACTTTATTGAATTTTTAGCGTTGTGTGGTACTCGACTGAATGATAAGATTCTTAAGGAGGCTGGATGGTCAACAAATTAACCATCAGATCTGCCTTAAACTTTAAAATATGATATTTGGACCATACACTATTATTCAGTAGAGAATTTTTTTTCTTATATCTTATACAGAGCTCTTCATTTAAAGGAGGTAAATATAGCCTAAAAATGGCCACGACACTCCAACCCTCTTAAAGAGGTTAACGTACCAAATATATATGGCACGCCAAATTCACAAAAATGAGCTAATCATAGTTTCACAGTCGATAAACTAGGTTTAACGGTTGCAAACTATAGTTTACGGACAGAAAACTATAGTTAACGACGATAATCTATATTTTACATCTGTAAACCATAGTTAACGCAATCATCTATGTTTCAGAAGTGTAAAACTATCATTAACACTGAAAACAACCATTTCCGATTGCAAAACATAGTTAATCTGATAAATATAGTTTCACGAATTCACGAATATAGTTTTACAGATGAAAACTATAGTTAACGAATTGTTAACTATAGCTTGCGGTTCGTAAACTATAGTTAACAGTCGATAAACCTAATTTATCAAATTTGAAACTATGTTTAGCTCATTTTTGTGAATTTGGCGTGCCATAAATATACCAACAAACCACAGACGCATATTTCACACAGTGCGCTTATTTACTATAAACAATAAAACGTGTTATTCTCTGTATCAAACAAGTGTACTGTATGAAACAAGCGCATGTGCAACAAAACCCAAACTCTCATAACGGTAATCCGAAATGTATTTTTTTTTTTATTATTATCCGTTTTAATTTTATTTGGTAAAGAAGTTGATTATCTGTATTTTGTTTTATATACTACAGTTTTAAATATTCATTGCTATTTTTGGCGCTGCTCTATCCAAGTTCCCTTTTGAGGCAACTGATACAATCAGAAATATAAAGATCATCATTTTTCCAATTCATTAATGATATAACATGTACAGTATGCATATGATGAGACGAAATACAAGGGCTTACGATTAATTGAGCAAGAGTCTTCTGATATCCTTGTCATACAAAGAAATATAATGAAAGGAAGATCGATCGCGAGTAAATAAATAAAACACAAACAAAACCAAGGTACTTGAATGTTATGTACTAATGCAGTGTCATTGTTACATTAGACATCGGCAAGTCTTTCAGAAAAAAAACATTGTGTGTAAATCTAAGCACTATCCTTTGTAAACTATATTCAACAAAATTATTTGGGTACAAAAATAATTTTGCTTGGTTCTTATATGTATAGATATGTACATAGGTATGTACTATAAATAGACCCGGATGTTTCGTCATAACTTACACGCTGTATATTGACAACATTTAAATAGCACACGTGTAGATTATCATACCTCAACATTCAGGCATATATAGATCAATATAACGGCATGTATTTAGAATTAATCAGGCAGCCTTCACTGAGAAATTACTTTCACAACTTCTGCAAAGACAACAATATTTATATAATGGGTTTGTTACTGGCTAGATTGTTAACTGCATTTGAGCCCTTTTCACAGGAGTCTTCAGAGTCGAAAATTCTTATGCTTGGCTTAGATTCTGCAGGTATGAATAATTCGAAATTGATTAATAATATTTGGTTTTATTTGAAAGCACACCCTTTCTCTTCAGGTTTTTTGCGCGTAAATCCACCAGCCAAATTTTTGCGATGATTTTTATTTATATTCTATTAAATATTTGACTAGTATATTAAATTATGATTTCTTTTAAAAGGCAAGACAACAATTCTGTACAAGATCAAATTGAACGAGAACGTACAGGCAATCCCTACCGTCGGGTTTAACGTGGAGACCGTGTCCCCGATAAAGGGCGTGTCCTTCACAGTCTGGGACGTCGGGGGTCAGGAAATAATAAGGCCTCTGTGGAAGCATTACTACCAAAACACGCATGGTCAGTACCGATCTATAAGAATCAAAGTAACCAATGGGAGGGGAGGAATTTATCTTTTTTTTCAAGACTTGCCTCTTTTCATCACCCAAACCTATTCTAAATTTTTAATATTACGTCAATTTGTCTATTTCTTTACAGGATTGGTGTATGTAGTGGACAGTAATGACAGAGAGAGGATCCTAGAGTCACGTGAGGAACTGTTTGGGATTTTAGAGAACGATGAAATGAGAGGAGTTCCGGTAGTGGTCATTGCCAACAAACAGGATCAACCAAGTGAGTATTATAGAGTAATATGAAAAGAACCAACTTGTTATTTTCCTTAAAATCTCTATTCTATCCCAGTATTAGTTTATATAATGTGCATGTTAATTGTATATTAATGTAATTGGTGGTCTTGTGACTAAATATTAAAAACCCCCCAACAAAACCCCGGTATTGATTAAATGCTTTCTTTGGTGATTCATGCGGGATATGAAGGTGGCGACATTGGAGAAAAAATACATAACCCTCGTTAGCGGGTTATGTAAATTTTTGCCTGCAATGATCGCTACCTCCATAACCCGCATTAATCATCAAAGAAAGCATGTTATTGTTTATATATATATTTTTTTTAACAAATTGATAAGTTGATTGTAAAAAGTAAGTAAAATTAACTATATTACCTTAATGCACATCAGTACATTAGCTAAAAGAAACAGCCAAATCGTCTTCTGTGGGAATTTAAGTCTGAATTTCGTGCAGTCCGTGATTTTTCTTAGGTTGATAAAGGTTACGTCCAATCGATAAACGGGGCGTGTAGATTTCAGTCCTGTCAGTTTCTACAGAGCTATGAATTACAATTAATTTCCGTAAGAAATAGAGGGAACCATACTTGGTGAATGTAAATATATATTTAATGAATTAACTTTCATAGCCCCTATAGAGTTAAAAATATAGAGGTCAGAACTTACAACACTTCAATATTAATACTTCTTTTTCAGATGCTCTGAGTACATCTGATGTGGCTGACCTTTTGTGCCTACACAAACTAACGTCTAGAAAATGGTTCATACAGCCCGCATGCGCAATAAAAGGCGAAGGACTTCACGAGTCCATAAGCGAATTAGCAACATTAGTTAAAGAATTCAAAAAAGTTTCGAGATGATGACTTAAAGACTTTTTGTCATAAACATTAATCAATGTAGGAAAAAGCCGCTGCTTTTTTTGCAAGTCTTGCCAGTAAATGTGTGATGCATAAACATGTAATATCATGCATTGCCTTTACCACTACTGGAACAACATTAAGTACATGTACATTACATTTCATGAATGCAGACCTATACGATTAAGTAACTGTTTGATAATTTGACAGTTCAATATGTAGTTGAGATTATTTTTTATTGTATACATGTAATCAATACTGTTTATCAAACATTGATATCACAATTCTTTGAAAAATAAGCACTGTCGTTTTTATGTTTCTTAAATGGTCAAGTATTGTTTATTTCGATTTTTGTTTTTTAAATATAAAACTATATTTAAAAATAAATAAAGGTTGTTGTGATGTTTATATGATATTATATTTTACTGGATTGAAGTTTTACACTTTCGCCAGTTTTATAATACGCAAATGATATTTATATGTGTAAAAAATTTACATTTTGTCATGCCATACTACAGTGTATTGTTGATAACAACCGAAGAGTTAGTGCTGGGCTGCGTTCAAGTTCGTAGCTGAGCACTACGTAGGGCTACGTAGTTGAACGGTAAGCTAGCCTAGCCGCTACGTAGATATTCGTAGCCTAAATATTTTATGCTAAGCATCAAATTCAAAATGGCAACCTTAGTTACCACTTAGTAACAAACATGAATTCTATTTACTTAGTGATATTTTGTTCATCCTTGAAGTTATAATGAATTTTAACACGTATATTTCCTTTGAAATTAACAAATTATGTCGATTTAATTAGTCTTTAGTTAAATATTTCCAACTTCAAATTCTTTAAAAGTCATTGATACGCATAATAATGTACATATGCGAATCTAAACCAAAACAACTAACAACGCTCATTATTTAATTGAAAATCAATCCAATTATTTGATAATTGTAAAATAAACATTGTTAAGAAACGTCTGGTATGAAATTAAGAACCGATATCTGTAATTAACTTTAGATGTTGTTCTTTTGATTCTTTTCCCCTTATGTCATTTTTCATATTTATGTATGTACTAGGGTCTCTTGTAAAACACCCACTTCTGTACTTTACTATGTTTAATTTGTATAATCTGATGAGCTGCAAAACTTAAAGAAATAAAGAATGAAATGAATGAATGAAGTCGTACAAATGATCGGTCTATTTTTAAAGTGTCCACCAGTATGCAAACCAATTACGGCATAACGGGACATAAAGTAAAATTTTTAAAAATCAAATCCTAATTATTGCTTATCTTCCAATACTCATATAAACTGTGAAGTCCGACAGGACATTGCATGCTTCTGACACCGTAAATTGTTAAACATTGACCACGCGACGATTTCAACAGGTGTCTGGTTACGTAATGGCGAATACACTAGCTAGAACTTGTTAGATGCTAGGAACAGTGGTCAGAGTGCATGAATATTCTAATACATGAAATAAAATTGAATTAGAAACACTTTACCACTTTTTATTTTACTCTTACAGATGTTTCCCTGGACATACCATTTTTAGAACAGTCAAACAGTTCACAATCGATCAGTTACAATTTATATTGTTTTGATACTAGTAACTTGTATTATTAAAATTCAAAACGAAAGAAACTTGGACAAATAATTCATCAGAAACTGATACATTTACAGCAAATTGGCAATTACTTACAATAATTATATGTTTGATCTTTTATTATTTTTCTAATACACTGTATTAAGATTTCACGAATGATTACAGATGCATTAAACCCTCAGAAGTTGCAGAATTAATGACTCTTCGTAAACTTACATCACGGAAATGGTACATCCAGGCTGCGTGTGCAACAACAGGGGAAGGAATGTGTGAAATGGCTAACATAGTAAAAGAATATCAAGCCAGATCTCACTGACCTATATTCAACTATAACAAGGAGACTGATTATGCAAAACTAGAACAACGTGTCCCAGTCCAAAACGTGTATCTCCTGGTGATTTCACTGTTTGATCCACGCCATGCATCCTTTCCGTCCAGAATTTCCGTACACGACGGACAGGTGCTATATAGTTTGGACCATGTAAGACAATGTTAATTTTACCCAAAAGGTTTCTATCCACAGAGTAATCAATCAATCTCCTGCTCAGAGGTCACAAAAAATCCAGATGAACTCCAGTGTTCCAGTCTTTTTCCTTCTAGAGATATTTTAAAGCTAGGACCTTACTCTCTCGATATCGTAATAGGAGATAAATAATGCCATACAATACATTATCAAATAGAAGAAACCTAGAGAAAAATGCATGTTGGAATATATTGATATAATTTACCTTTTTTTAATGTGTGTCTTAAATCAAGTCCAGCAGAAGGAAATATTTATTAAATATAAATACATTATAATTACGCGTTAGAGCAGATTCTTTCCATAAATAAATAGACTATAAAAAAAAAATAGCTAAATGGACTCGAGTTACGTCGATTGAAGTACGGTGCACGAACGACAACTCCGAATGTTGTTTACTAAGGCAAAACTGATCCTTTCGGGTTATTATAGCCTACTGACACATTTGTAAGGCCTTGGTTTGTTTACATTCACAACCTGTTTCGTCATATCTAACACGCTGGAGAATAAATCGTTGATCGTGCCAGCATTTAAATGGCACGTGTAGACTTAAAACATGTCATGGGTATAGAATATAAAGTCTCGAAAAAATCATAAACCATTAAACTGAAGTGAAGGCTTGATCACTAACCTTCAGAAATACCAATAGAAAACTGATAGCCTATTAGTTTAATTATCTTACGTTATAACCATGGGTTTATTTTTCTCAAGCTTAAAGGATCTTTTCGAGTCATTTTCCTCTGGATCTCCGGCAAGGATCGTTATGCTGGGATTAGACGCTGCTGGTAAGTTCTTTCCTTAAAAATCACCATAAATTATACATAAATTTGATTACACAAATTTTCAATATGCATATTAATTTCTTTCTTTATAACTCAGATGAGATTTCAGTCACTGACTTTTGTTTAAATTTCAACAGCCAAGTTTACAAAGTTAGTTTTATTCATTTGCAGGAAAAACAACAATTTTGTACAAGATAAAGCTAAACGAGATTGTGTCCACCATCCCTACCATTGGTTTCAATGTGGAGACTGTGTCCCCTGTAAAGGGCGTGACCTTTACCGTCTGGGACATCGGGGGTCAGGACAAAATCAGACCTCTGTGGAAACACTACTTTAATAATACGGAAGGTGAATATAAAAATCCATGCACAATTCCTGGTTCTTTATTTTCCTTGTAAAAAAAATGATAAAAATTAATGTATGAAACCGTGTCTAAAACAGTATTTTTTACTGCAGGATTGGTGTATGTAGTGGACAGTAATGACAGAGAGAGAATCCTAGAGTCACGTGAGGAATTGTTTGGGATTTTAAACAGCGATGAAATGAGAGGAGTTCCGGTGGTGGTCATTGCCAATAAACAGGATCTTCCGAGTAAGGAGATACTAGAGAGAAAGAATAAATTGAGTGTTATAGGCAATTGAAATTACTTAAATTAATGAAAAAACGTTATTTGATATATATAATAACTTTAATACTTTCTTTTCATTAGATGCATTAAGTACCTCGAAAGTGGCAGACCTGATGAGCTTACACAAGCTGACTTCACGAAAATGGTACATTCAAGCCGCATGCGCAACAACCGGTGAAGGGATTTTTGAGGCCATGAAAGAGCTGTCCTCTATGGTAAAAGAATACAAGACAGGGATGAGATGAAGTCTTTTATTTTAAAGATGATGCGTATAAAACATGGCACTCCTGCTGACAAGCGCACACAGTATCGTCTGGAAGAATCCTGTGTAACGACAGTTGCGCTAGCTGTCCATTGTCCCATGTGTTTTTCTTGAAATTTGACTGACATTTAAACATCGTCGGTTTCATTGAATGGCAGTTTTCTAGTCATCTGTAAAAATGAAGAAATTGTTAATTCGTATTGAAATTTTATAAATTTTAAGAACTGAATGTTGAGGCATTTGTGTTACATTTCATCATTTATTCGTGTGTATCTACATATGATGACATTTTTACTGTACAAAACTCAATAACTTAATGAATACAGTCATGTGAATGTATTTGCAAACCTCAATGATTTAATTGATATATTAATATTTTTATTAATTCAATTTATAAGATTTTTTTTTACAAAGATAATGTATTGATAAGCATTATTTATACTGTTATACTAATTTATATTTTGATACTGTTATGTTTATTTTGTTACTTCTTGGATAGTAAACTAAAATTCAAATAAAAAATACGGTGGTTTTATTTTCTGTGTAGAGTATGATGAGATGAAATACAAGGGCATACGAATACTGTTAACCAACTATTATATATTTGCGACAAGTTTATTTCGTGATTTATCTGAGATGAACTGGTTCGCGGCGACTAATTCTCGCGACCAAGCCTTATTAACACCTGTTTTTTTTTTATTACAACCATATGGTAAATACTGATTTGCGGCTAAAAATATTCGCGAGAATGAGGATTTTGCGAAACTCGCGAAAAACTCTCGCACGCGAATAAAAGTTGGTTTACAGTAATTAAGCAAAAGTCTTCTAATATCCTTGTCCTGAACGGAAATAATCTATCGTGAGTGAATAATTCAAACACAAACAAAACCAAGGTATAAACACACAAATTTGTGCTTGTTCGTTTTCTTTTTAGTTTTTTTATTTTGCATGCTGCAATTAATATTTAAGATTGGTGCTTGTAAAGAAATACCGGCATATATTAATACTGTCTTGTGTTTACTATGTGACTGGCTGACTGCAGACCTGTGAGTCTATGGAAGACGTTCCCTTACAGCTACATTTTTGCAGCTATTATATTTGAAATGGGCTTATTAAATCATTTCATTTCTTAATTAAAAAGAATTGACGGAAGCGAAGATGATAACCTGAAATCAATGCCATTTCATTATAACTGTGTTTATTTCATTTCTTAATTACGAATATAAAAAAAAAATCCGTATTGTATAAGATATATTCTTTAAATTGAAGATGACTAACTCTAAATTAATTTTAAATATTCATTCAATTGAGGGTACTTCTGAGTCTCCGCAATTTTATTGCTGTTGTTCAATATTCACTGTTGTCAATTACTTAGTTTAGTAGTAAAGGTTGTCGTGTTATTAAGCGTTGTATAGTATTATTTGATTTAAAATTAAGAGTTTACCAGTTACCAATTTTTAGCGTTGTGTGGTACTCGACTGAATGATCAGATTTGGAGGTTGGATGGTCAACAAATTAACCATCAGGTCTGCCTTAAACTTTAAAATATGATATTTTGGACCACACACTATCATTTAGTAAAGAAGAAACAATCTAAATATTTTAGCTTTTCAATTTAAACATTTTCCTATATCTTATATACAGCTCTTCATTTAAAGGAGGTAAATATAGCCTAAAAATGGCCACGACCATCCAGCCCTCTTAAAGAGGTTAACGTACCACATATACCTACAAACAACAGACGCATATTTCATATAGGACGGTTATTTACTATAAACAATTACACGTGATATTCTCTATATCACACACGTGTAATGTATGAAACAAGTATCGGTGCAACAAAACCCAAACTTTTATAATAGGAATCCGAAATATATTGATTTACCATTAATATCCGTTTTTATTATATTTGGTAAAGAAAATGATTTACATACTTTATTTTGTTTATTATATACTGAAATTTTTAATATTCATATCTATTTTGGGCACTGCTCTCTCCGAAGTTCCCTTTTGAGGCAACTGATACATTGTACAATCTGAATTTAAAGATAAAAAAAAAAATTCAAATACATTCCCAATCCATAACATGAAAGTTACATGTATGTACTAATGTAGTGTTACATCTTATACAGAAAAAAAACATTGTGTGTAAAACTATCCAATGTAAACAATATTCAACTAAATTGTTAACTTACAAAAAAGTTTTCCTTGGTTCTTTTATGTATAGATAGATACATACTGGGTATGTACTATAAATAGACCAGGATGTTCGTCACAACTTACACGCTGTATATTGACAACATTTAAATTGTACACGTGTATATTATTATGATACCTCAACATACAGGCATATAAAGATCAATATTACGGCATGTATTCAGAATTAATCAGGCAGTCATCACTTAGAAAATACTTTCAATCAACTTATGCGTAGGAAAACAATATTTATAACAATGGGATTATTACTTGCTAGATTGTTAACTGCATTTGAGTCCTTTTCGCAGGTATCTTCAGAGTATAAAATTCTTATTCTTGGTTAAGACTGTGCAGGTATGAATAATTCAAAATCAATTAATACTATTTGGTTTTATGTGAAAGCATTCACGTTCTTTTCAGATTTTTGAACGTAATTCTACCAGCTTAATTATTTTGGCGATTTTTGACTAGATTATAGTAAATACGCCACGTTTATTAAACTGTGATTTTTTTGAAGGCAAGACAACAATTCTTTCCCAGATCAGCCTGAACGAGAAGATACAGGGAATCCCTACCATTGGGTTTAACGTGGAGACCGTGTCACCCATGAAAGGCGTGTCCTTTAAGGTATGGGAAGTCGGGGGTGGTGGATTAACCAGAACTTTGTGGAAGTATTACTACAAAAACACGCATGGTCAGTACCGATCTACGATATAAAAAGTAGGCGGCTTACAAAATAAAATAATAATGAGAAGGGAGGAATTTTTCTTTTTCAAGATTTGCCTCTTTTTTCATCAACCAAACTTTTCTAAAACTCTAAGTAAAGTTAAAGTGTCTATTTCTGTACAGGTTTCATATATGTAGTTGACAGCATTGACAGAGAGAGAATCGTAGAGTCACGTGAGGAACTGTTTGGGATTTTAGAGAACGATGAGATGAAAGGAGTTCTGGTGGTGGTCATTGCCAACAAACAGGACCAACCAAGTGAGTATCATAGAGTAATATAAAAAGAACCAACTTTGTCCTTTTCCTTACACTCTCTATTCTGAATTTAGATATCTATGTAGAAGTTTATAATGTGCACGTTAATTGTGTATTAATTCAATTGGAGGTCTTTGGACTTAATATTCGAAAACTATCCAAAACTCCCAAAAAGCCCGCATTTGATGAATTAACTTTTATAGCCTCTATAAAGTTTAAAATATAGAGGTCAGAACTAACAACACTTCAATATTAATAATTCTTTTTCAGGTGCTCTGAGTACATCTGATGTGGCAGACCTTTATTGCCTACACAAACTAACTTCTAGAAAATGGTCAATTCAACCCGCATGCGCAATAAAGGGCGAAGGACTTCACTAGTCTATAAGCAAACTAGCAACATTAGTTAAAGAATTCAAAAAAGTTTCGAGATGATCCCTTGAGGACTTTTTTCCGTTAACATTAAACGATGTAAGAAAAAGCTGCTGCTTCTTTTTTGCAAACC
The DNA here is from genome assembly GCA_016163765.1 of Magallana hongkongensis. Lineage (NCBI taxonomy): Eukaryota > Metazoa > Mollusca > Bivalvia > Ostreida > Ostreidae > Magallana > Magallana hongkongensis. The sequence continues at coordinate 49,199,479 of WFKH01007768.1, read as the reverse complement.
TTGTCGGTAAATATGTGATGCATAAACATGTAATATCATGCATCTTGCCTTTATTACTACCAGTACAACATTAAGTTCATTACAATTCGTGAATGCAGATCCATACAATTAAGTTACTGTTCGATAATTTGAAAGTATGAATGTCACTGAGATTTTTTAAATTGTATACATGTAATTAATACTGTTTATCAAACATCGATAACACTCTTTTGTGAAAAATAAACACTGCCGTTTTTTGTATACCTTACATTGTGATGTGTATTTCATTTCGTTTTTTTTTCTTTTAATATGAATTTTAAAAATAGATAAAGGTTGAAATGTTTATTTGATATTATATTTTACTGGATTGAGGCTTCAGACTTTCGCCAATATAATGTGCAAATGGTATTTATATGTGTAAAAACTTTACGCTTTTACACTTCATGCTATTGTTGATAGGTGCTATATTGTAAAGGGTGCTATGTCATAACAAAATGGCGGTTGTGAGACGGTTGCAGAGCATTGGCTATAAACATAATGGCCTTTGTTTATTACCTCATTGATATTAGTTATACCCCATTTTATTTTTGATTTTTATAAGCTTTCTGGAAAGTTTTACTCTGTAAATGTGATACCCATTCTTACCTCCCTTTGTTTGTGTCGTTTTTAGAATTGTTTTCTAACATCCGCCCTTGTTCTGGCAACAGGGCTGTATTGTATGGATGCAAATCTTTTGTTATATTGGAATTGTACACAGTAGGCCAATGTTGTAGTGTTGTGAGCAAAATGAAATGATGACACTCTTTGTCTGTTTGTTGTTGTCTATTAAGGAGTAAAAAATTATTCTTTGACTTTCATGAGTAGTAATAAAAGTCATAAAATGACTCCTTAAATTATTACTCATATTTACATTATTTTTTAATTATTGTGTAGCATTAGAATAACTGATATTTTAACATTGTTTTCATCGTGTTCTGAACCCGCTTGTGCCCAACAAGCTAGTGTACGTCATTTTCAGGTAATGTAGACTGTGTATTACGCGGCACAAAGCAACCAAGTGATTCTTTTGAACACAACCATGCATTTTAGGCCATGTGTCAATGATGGAATTATGGAAAAATAAAAGCAAAATTTTCATTGTATTTTTACCGCTACAATAATAACAAATTATACCTAGAATATTTGGCTATACAAAGAGTTTAACTGAGTTAATAGCTTCGTACTTTAGAGATGTGAAGTGGCAGGCGATCCTTTACAAATTATTTTCATCAAACGCACAATGATATTGTGTATACCACTGAAACAAAATATTGTATAAATATCAAATACAGAATAACAATATTTTCGCAGATTTTTGTTAAATCAAGGACCTCAACATATTGATATCGTAACAGGAGATAAACAATGCCTCACAATGGATTTTTACATAGTAGATTGAAAGAGAGGAATGCATGGCAAAATTCAAAGGAATAGTTCCTTGATCAATTTTTATGTAGTTTGTATGGTTAAGAACCTGCTCTAAATGTATATGCGGATCCAGAAATTTCAGGAGTGAGGTAGGTGCCTCCTGATATTCCCCTTTAAGATCCGCGCATGAAATATACATCTATACATTTTACATGCTAGCAGTAGAATTGAGTTAAAACAAATAGTTAACGGAACTACACATTAGTCCTATAATACTAGTAGTTGAGAACAATAGTCGGGTAAATCACAGGCACTTGTTTCTGTATGATAAAAGTTCACACTATAGCATTGTATGGTATAATAATAACACCTTGTTTATTTTAATACAGTAACCATTTGGTAAATTTTGTCGCAAAAACAAGTGCCTGTTTGGTAAATGTATCACAGTATGGTGCACGAACAACAGATCAGGGTGTTGTTTATTAAGGTATAATTAATCTTTTCGGGTTATTATACCCTACAGACACATTCGTAAGGCCTCGGTTTGTTTACATTCACAACCTATTTCATCATACCTGACACGCTGGAGAATATCGGATTATCGGAAATTATACACCATTAAAAAGATGCCGGAAAGTTTGAGCTCCCTAAGCAGACAGAAATAATGACTTGATTTATAACCATGGGTTTATTTTTCTCCAGATTAAAGGATCTTTTCGAGTCTTTTTCCTCTGGATCTTCGGCAAGGATCGTTATGCTGGGATTAGACGCTGCTGGTAAGTTCTTCCCCTTTAAACAATCGCCAATATGTCACATTTTACACATTCGAATTTAACCCATTTTATAATCTAATAAAGAAAGTGGGCGCACAAGATTGTAAGTTTGCAGGAATCATCGACACGAAGCAATTGGAATTTTTAAAAAAAAATGTCTATAACCTCGAAATGCCACTGGTTCGAACAAAAATTGACAATACTCAAACATTCCAAGCTATATTATGTTGCTCAAGAGTTGAAGTACATGTCTCTTCCGTCTATTAAAAAAAAAATCACAAGCTTTCTGCAATGAGGGGTAAACCGATAAATAGTTGTGTTGGAAATGTTGATGCATATACATGTATATTATATTATATTTAAGGAATAAGGAATCATTCTTTGAGTATTATGAGGT
>WFKH01007768.1:49175541-49187778 GCA_016163765.1 Magallana hongkongensis | reverse complement strand
ATACAACAAAAGGGGCTTGGTATTTACCATAAAAATATGTGGATAAAAATCGGCAGATATTTTAAATGTTTTAGCAAGATCTTCTGTACTTAGTTGTCAAGATATTTTGATTTTGTTACTGTAATGATAATTTGATCAAAGTTAAGGTTATTGTTGCTCAGGTGAGCGATGTGGCCCCTGGGCCTCTTGTTTAAATTTTGTTCTTTAGTTCAGATTTCACTATAATTTTTATCACTGTCCCATATAAGAATTTCAGATAAAAGACTGTCATCTTATCCCCCCCACCCCCCCCGAATTCAACTTACCCGTTTTATGCATACATCATTTATTCATAGAGACGTTGAGTTGATAACTCAATTTGTTCATGGTCCACAAATTAATGTATAAGGTTAACTCACAATCTGCCGTGGTATAAAAGTGTATAAAATTAAAAAATCGTTTACGCTTATTTATTTGCATATCTTAAACCAACGTTGTCATCTAAGGTATCTGTCCGATGATTAACTTGCCCTACACTTTCCACTATGATGTTATAATTAGTCAACTCGCGTTTTGGATCACCCCGTTCTGTAAAGTTCTTTCCACCATAACTAAAATCGCGCCAAATTGGCCCATTGTATTTATTACCCTTTTTTTTGTACCAACCAAAGATGTCCGATCTAAGGTATCTGCCAACGACGCATGATGAACTCGTCCTACACTTTCCGCCACTTTCCCCTTTCTGGAAAGTTCTATCCATAAAAATTAAAATCGCGCATTCAAGAAACGAATTTGCTCTTTTTATTTATTCAACATTTGTCAAATCTCAATTTCTATGTATATCCTAAATACATGTAGGTTCCCAATAAATATATTCACTCTTTACGTAATCATTCAATATCATTTCATTGCAAGTATACTTACATTTTAATGTTAACTCCCACTGACTTGGATCCGCCAAAGCGTTTCCATTACTCTCATTTTTGCTATTTCGGGCTGGTTTATCGAAAATGAAAGTAGATTTTCGATTTATTTTACAATAATTACTTATCAGGTAAAATTCAATTATAGGTTACAGACATCAACTTACACATGTTGAAATACCAATGATGTAAGCAGTTACTCTGGCGCAGGCATTTCGTAGTTCAATGGCAAAATGTCTCGGATTATATGGATAGATACATGTACTCACTACGTAAATCTTGTTTGTTGGCAATCACTACGACAGGAACTCCCCTCATTTTGTCACTGTCCAGAATCCCGAACAGCTCCTCGCGTGATTCGCTATTCTTTCCCTATCACTGCTGCCCACAACATATAATAATCCTAATGAAAACTAACACTTATTATACTATTAAGTAGTTATTCAAAAAAGAATAACGGTTTCTTTAATGAAAAAAAATTCATGCATATATGTCTATCTATATATTATTTTGCACGTTTAATTTTTTTAAAGAGGTGCAAAGTTTGCAGTCACCATTTGAGCTAAAAAAAAAAATCATTATAAGTTTTAAAGGGTCTCAATTTAAAATTGTGAATCTAGAGTGGGCTTCACATCGGCAATGGCATAGCTCATTGACTGTGCCTTTATCATTATGTATCTACTGTAATTTCAATTTCGAGGTGAAAATTTTCAAGAACCATTGGTACTGTTTTGTAGCAATCGTATCTTCTCGGGCCTTTCCGGCAAGCTCGGAAAACATATCCGAGGTTGTTTTCCGAGCTTGAAGGTAGTTAAGATAAAGCTAGCTATTTATTATAATATTTAAAATAACTTTGCATTATAAGACCTAAGCTACTGTTACTTTTTGACATTTACAATAAAACACAAAACTTCATGTGAAGATGATAAAACGAAATTCACATGGTACAGTTTATCTACAGTAGTACAGTATTCCCAGAATCCCCTACTATGGAGTCGAGCATGCGTATTCCAGTAAAAAAGACTAACGTAGTTGCTAGCGCTCGAGAGCGCTAGCAATAATAATCGTTTAAAGGTTTACAAGTTGTACAATATTTGTTACATTTTTTTTTTTAAACAACAAAAAAGTATAAACGCCGCAGCTGGTTTCGAACACAACTCCAACTGCACTACCCTGTTATTTACACCTTAATTGTGGAAAAAAAATTATAAATTTATGCTGATTTTTTTTTTATTTCGAAAGAAAGAACGTCACAATATCACCTTCAAGAAATGACAATTAATTTGACATGTTTTTATTGGCAAACATTGGGTTCACCGAGGTTGCAAATCAGTTACATGTACATGTACAGTCATACGCAGGTGTGCAAAAGCAATTAAAATTTTAGCAAGTTACCTATGTTAATTAAGGAATAAGGAATCATTCTTTTAGTATTATGAGGTGATAATTTCGGTCGGGGCGTGGTCAAATCCAATAAAGCCCGAAGGGCTTTATGATAGATTTGACCACGCTCCGACCGAAATTATCACCTCATAATATTCAAACTTAAGAATGATTCCTTATTACTTATATTTACATTATTTCCAATTTGTACACTTTAAAACAACATTATTTAAAACCACTATTTTTTCGTGTAGCACATGTTATGTATTACTGCGCGGCGCAGCCAATACCGTCTCTCGGTTATGCTATAAGACACGCCCATTTTGTGTCAATCATGTTTTATGAAGTTATTGGGTTTTAGGGTTCAAAATTGATTCGTAATGTTATCACAGACAAAGACAGTTGAAAATGTAAATATTAACTTATAATATGTTTGACAAAAAAATACTAATGGTATGATTACCTTCAGTATTCTGATAATACTTTCTCTAAAGAGGTCTGATTTTTTCCTAATCCCCGACGTCCCACACCGTGAAGGACACGCCTTTTACCGGCTCCACCGTCTCCACGTTAAACCCAATGGTCGGAATAGTATGCACGTTTTCATTCCGTTTCACTTTGTATAAAATCGATGTTTTTCATTCAAATAGAAATGCAGGCTTTGAAAATAATTTTGTAATTTTAAATTACATGATTTTTAAATTCGAAAGATACATTCGTATTATAAATTTTCACTTACCCGCAGCGTCTAAGCCGAGTACTCTAACTGGTGTCTCGTCACTGAGCAAAGACTCAAACACAGAGTACAGTGTAGACAGAAATAGACCCATTACTTTTATTGATAAATTATTCCACTGGTCTCTAGTCTTATATATGCAACAATAATTTCTAACTAATTAAAAGGCATAACGTGTTCTTTATAACCCAAGTTTATGACAGATTATTTTTTAACGTGTTAAATGCCTATTGTTGGTAACTTCCAGCAAGTCTGTACACTCAACAAAACTTCTAAGTGTTCACCCTGATAAATAGAATAATTTGAAATAAAATAATGTGGAATTTTCAACAATTCGTAAATGATATGTCTTTTCATCAATAGCACAGATAAAACTAGACAACACTGAGATGGTGACCATCTCAAAGGGCCCCGCTTAAATAGTGGACAATAGGATGAATAGAAATTTAGAGAATTTTGCTTTGCCTTGACCTATAACTTCAAAATATTCCAGCTGGCATAGAACTTCTAATTCAATCTTATTACCCCTTACATGCAGGCATTTTTGTTCAATCTGAACAGATTAACCAAATGGGAAATAATCGATGATCTAAAATTGCTTATAAAGAGATCTGCTATGACCTTCACAGTGACTGGGTTCAAGGTCACTGCACGCCTTTAACCAAAAAGCTCTGTTTAAGTAAAGTATTAGCCAAAAAGGGCTAAGTGGAGAGTATATATATGCTCTTAAAAAGGTATTTTTGTTTGATCTGACGTGACCTTGACACTTGATCTACAAACATCATTCAAGGTCACTGTATACCCTTTGATCAAAGGCACCATGTGGGTGAAGTATGAGCCAGATTGGAGCAAAGCGAGAGAAGATATGCTCCGGACAAGGATTTTTCATATTATTCTGCTATGACCTTCACATTTGATCTTGAAAATTGGTTCAATGTCACTACACACTCGTTATTCATAAGCTCTGTTTATGTGAAGTATGAGCCAAACAGGGCTAAGTGGAAAGTATATTTTCTCTGAAAAAAGGATTTTTGCATGACCTTGACCCTTAACCTACAAACTTCATTCAAAGTCACTGCACATCCTTTGACTATAGGCACTCTGTCGGTGACGTATGAACCAGATTGGGCCAAGGGGAAAGAAGATATGCTCCGGACAAGCGATCTCGGACGGACAGACGGGCGGACAGACTGATCACTATAGGGCGCCCGCAGAGCGGAGCCCTAATAAGACAACAATGATTGAAATCAATTACCCGTGACGAAATGTCAAAACAATAAATTGGTATTTTTCTGTGCATGCTTAATATGATTGACAATTTTTTGTTACTAATATTAGTCTTTGGTGATAGTTTAAAAAGAAAACGCTAAAATGGCCAAAATGATCATTGAGAAAACAGCCAGAGCCGTTAGAAAATTGGTGTCTGCGTTGTACTCACTTTAAAATTGCTGTTTACTTTGTCCTTGACATTGTTTTAAATATTAAGCAATCCGAAGAAAACGTAATTTTGATACATATTTTTTTCTCTTCCATAAGTGTAAAGTCATATCCATCGGCAACTTAAAACAATCCAAAAGTTCTGAGCGATATTCAACCAAACCGGAAGTGTTTGTGATATTTAGCAAAGGTCAAGATCTCGGGTCGCAACCAGAGGTCAAGTCAATGCATCGTTCTTAACTATTTGAAAGTTTAGTGGAAATCAGTCACCCTGACGACAAGACAAATAAATGTGCTTATTTCATATAGTAAAAGCATCATACTGGGTGAACACTTAGAGAATTTGTTGAGTGTATGTGACAAATCAATCAATGCGCGAAAGATTCAATCCGAATGACCGAAACTGGGTATTGCTAATTACAGCAATACACATGTGTAATCTTTTGTCTTTCTTTTTGATAATTGCTTAATTCTTTCTTCATTTAAATATATTCACAAGAAATTCATTAAGTAAACAGGTATCACATGTACCTAAAAATGTCATTTTCGAGTCAACAAGAATTTTTGTTTGTTTTTTTTTTCTTTCTTCTCAAACATTTTAAAATCCATATTTAAAGAACTGAAATGTTTTGCTTTGTTTACATGTTTTTATTCCTTTTCATTGATGTACATTTCGTGCAGAGCAACACATTTTTTAATCGTTTTTCTAATGGTATTAGTCTTGCATGGTCGAATGAATTTACATGAAAAATACCATATTAAGTACATGTACATTATAGATACATTTTTTATTATACTTATAAAACAGATCTTACTACTGCGATTGAAAAACTGTAACATTTCATTGTCTCACAATATAATCCCTTTGTATCACAGTATACTAGTATAAGTACAATATAATTATTAAAGCAATCAACTATTTCCATGTCTTTGTCGTAAGACGTGACTGATAGTGCTCATAGTAACAGTTGCAAGTTAGGACATTAATCTATGAACTTCAAGACAAAGGTATATGTATAGGAGACTATTTCTTAAGCCTAAAGATTAAAACAAAATATTTTGTATTTTTTTGAAAATGGCATACTTAGTAAATTTTACAAATTCATATCGCTTCCATGTATTAAATTGAGTCCAGGATATTTAATCTAAATTTTCTATGAATGAAACGAATTCATAGTCTTTATTCCCTTTTATTGATTTGCAAACTCTTGCTAAAAGCTGTTGACAGAAAAAGTGTAAGTTACAATTTAATGATCTTAAATAAGTAAATATCCGTACTACAATTACATATAAATAAGACTGGGATCATTTTCACATACATAAGACTGGGATAATTTTATGAAGATGTTCTTCCCTCAATGTTTGCGAGTATTAATTCTACTAATAGCGTTGCGTCCTCGCTGCATTAATGCGTCTGGTAAGCTGATATTGTTTTCAAATAGTTTGAACATTGTTTTGTTGTCAGCAAGGACTCAACATTCTCTTGTAACATTTTTAGATCAAACTTTTGCTCTTTGTGACGGTCAAAGGGGTTTCATACGCTGTGAAAATGGATCCAAAATCAGAATTTTGTCTGCCAACTACGGACGGACAGATGACCAGGTGTGTCCAGGTGGTGCCATTAGTACACGCACCTGTCTCTCAAAGTCGTCCGAAATCAAGGTCAAGTGGAACTGTAATGGTTACGCATCTTGTCATCTTCGAGCGTCAAGTCAAATCTTTGGAGACCCGTGTGCAAATTTTTCAAAATATTTGGAAGTCAAATACCACTGTGTCAGCAATTTTCATTTAAAAGGTATTTTTGATTAAAACTAGTATAGATGTATATGAAAACGTTACCTATTTTTTTTCACTATCTCACTTTTATATACATATGCTAGTACTAGTCTTACTAAAGAATATAGCTATCAAATGACTTATGTCCGATATGATTTAAGCAAGACTCTGAAAACTGATTGTGTTTGTACTATTGCAACAAGGACACTTGTCACAGATTGCCGTGCTGGTTGTCAGGAAGAACAAGTATTTGAAATATTTTACTACATTTTAATACAATACATTTGTTTATCTTTTGTTTAGTTTTACATAGCAAATATTAAAGTTTTTCGTTCACTGATTGGCTGGTCCGTAATAGCGGCCTCGGTGGGCTCCCAAACCATCCGTCCAAATATGACAGGTCAATGTTGTTGAATCTGTACCGTTGAATGTTTAATACTGTAAATTCCTAATTAAACGCGAGGAATTAATATCCGCGTAAAATCGCGAGAAGCCCGTCTCGCGAATTTTAAAATCTCGCTTTTAATTTTCGGACACATGTAAACTACATGAAACTATGATAAAATTTCGGCATTCGCAATTTTATGTTCACGCGATTTGATGGAAAATCGTTGAATCGCGGAATTAAGTACTCGCGTAAAATAAGGAATCTACAGTAGTTGAATGAACATGTGAATATTTAGGGTGGTTCCATTGTCCTTAAAATACTGGTTTACGAAGTAATGGTTTCCCGGAATACTGAGTTCCTGGAATACTTGGTTCCTAGAATACTGCAGTACTTGGATTCTGGAATACTGTGATTCTGGAATACTGGGATCTATTAAATAGTATACATTTAATAACTGTATATACCATACATTGGGGTGATATACTATGCACGTTTTTCCACATACATATACATTACTTTACACAACTACTTTACATGTATTTACTTGTATTATACATGCATATTTTTACTCATATTTTTACTTATATAGTTTTACTTTTATATTTACTATACTTATACTTTTACACATACTATATTTATATATAAATTGCCTGTTTACTTACATGTATGCCATGAGTTCACGCAATCACTGTTACACACTGTTTACAAAGTTTACGTAGAATTGTTACTTTATAACTACTTTGTATACTTAAGTAACATTACCAGTATTTATGTGCTCAAACAATATGCTACGTTTAAGACAAATTTATGGGACAAGTCAACAAAACACAAAACACAAAAAGGAACTTGGCTGTCATTGCAACTGAAAATTAACAATAAACAAAGTTTAAAAATAAAACTCTCTTACCTCAGAAGTGAGAAGAACCTGTTAGAATAATGCTCAGATGTAAATGGTTTAAGTTAAACAAACTCTAGTACAGAGCAGCATGACCTTATCAAGATACACCAAACCTGACCACACCAGCACGGGTATTTAAATGGTCGGGTGGTTTTAAAGGTCCTAAAAATAGTTCTATGGACACCCGGTTTGGATTAAAATATATGTATAGGTAAACACTCTGGGAAACAGTTTGGACATTAAATGTGACAACACTGACTGCACTTTAGCTGCAATAATGTAGCCCTCTCCGATTTTTTATATCTGATGTTTACTGGAGAGGGCTACAATTCCATACGACCTCCGTAATGGTGCAAAATTAATTTTTTCATGTGGCTGACTTCGGTCTGAAAAGATCGTTTTTATATTTGACTTCCTTTAGATAAAATGATTTATTAATTCAAGTTGAACAAACTAACCGTGTATAAATCAAAACCAGATAAAACACATCAGTATGTTTACCAGTCGTCTTTTTCAGCAGCCATGACAGTTCTCGCGTGATTTTATGGGAATTACGCTTGGAGTTTTGATGGGCTTGATAACGTGAATGCCAGTGTAAATAAGCGATCTTACCTCGTTGTATCACTAAAACATCATTAAAGGAAATGGTATATATTGGAAAATTCATATTTACCGCATTAATTATGTTTAAATTAGGGGAATTCCTATATTCAGTTCAAGATCCGCTCCTGAATTCTCATTGGCTGTCCCAAAATAAAACCGATCAAGGTCAGTAAACATGGCGGACAAATACAACTTGCGTTGTTGACATACACGAAAAACAACCAATATATGGAATATACTTGATATTTTTGGATTAATTTATGCCATACAGAACTACAATGTTTGAGTTCAGGTGAGAAATGCAAATGTTATTTTCATTTATATACGGTTTGAGCCGAAATCGTTGCGGGAGTGAATCACTCCCGCACTTGCACCATTACGGAGATCCTATGGAGTTGTAGCCCTCTCCAAAAAAACAAAAAACAAAAAAATCGGGAGAGGGCTACATTTTTGCAGCTAACTGCACTTACTCTTCTTTCTTACAGATTCAACTTCAATAATTGCTTTCAGTGCGTACATTACAAAAACATTGACTTTACACAGGAATACCCCAGCCAATGTTGTGTATGATGGTTTGTATTTTAATTACGGAAACGCGTACAATCCTCATAACGGAATCTTCACAGCGCCATCTGATGGACTATACATTTTCACCTGGACGAGCCATATTAATCCTGGGAAGATTTTTGACGCCCAACTTCTTGTTAATGGACAGGGAAAAGGTTTGGGAAATTGCAATAATGAACCAAGTTCAGGATTTGGAAACTGCGCGAACACTGTGCCTGTAATACTAAAAACTGGAGATAAAGTAAATCTTCGAACAACAACTGCAAATTTATTACGAGGTTCATGGTCAAGTTTCAAAGGATGGAAGGCTTGATAAGATACATGTGCATGTATTCAATGCACAATTGTTGAGTGTTAGTAGTGAAATAAAAATATAAAATCAGCACCTGCTTGTCTTGTATAATTCAAAAAAGGTATCAAAAGGTCAACAAAAAAAGGCAAAAATAAGAACAAACACCACAAGAGAATTAAAGGCAGAGGTAAAAACACAAAACGTGTGTGATTATACCTTCAAGTTGGTTTTAAATATACACTCACGACAGATTTTTTTCTTATAATTTCTTTGTAGAACAACGATATTAGAAGACTCTTGCTCAATTATTCGTAAGCCCCTGTATTTCATCTCATCATATGCATACTGTACACAGCAAATAAAACCACTATATGTTTTGAATTTTAGCTTATTATCTAAAAAGTAACAATATAAACATATCAGTATCAAAATATGAATGAGTATAACAGTATTATAATAAATAATGCTTATTTACACATTATTTTTGTAAAAAAAAAAAATCTTATAAAAATTGATAAATAAAAATAGAAATACATGTATATCAATTAAATCATGGAGATTTGCAAATATATCCACATGACTGTATTCTTTAAGCTATTGAGTTTACAATGAAAATATCATCATATGTTAATATAAACGAATAGGATGATGAAATGTAACAAAATGCCTCGAGAGTGACAATGAAATCGAAACTTTTGCCAACATTCAGTTCTTAAAATTCATAAAACTTTAATACGAATTAACAATTTTTAAAATTTTACAGACAACTAGTAAACTGCCATTCAATGAAACCAACAATGCTTTAATGTCAGTCAAATTAAAAAAAAATCCACGTGATTCCAATATTCTTTTTCTGTCTTTGCTGTCTACTACATTCACTAATCCTGCCGTAAAAATACATTGTTTAGGGCTATCATATTTAAATATGGATCGTCATCCCCTTTTTATTTTACAAAAAAGGAAAATAAAAATTCAGGAATCGTGCAATGAAAATTCATATTCACTTTCGGTATTTTGAAAGTAATATCTCCATTGAGGTCTGATTTTGTTCTTACCCCCCGGTGAAGTCAATGCCCTTTACAGGGGACACAGTTTCCACATTGAAACCTATGGTAGGGATGGTGGACACAATCTTGTTCATCTTTATCTTGTACAGTATTGTTGTCTTTCCTGCAAATAATTAAAACTTTGTTACTAGGCTGATCAGATTCCTACACTAGTCAGTAACTGAATGTCATCTCTAATTTATATTGGGATATTGAGGTCCTTCATTTAACAAAAATCTGCGAAAATACTGTTATTCTGTATTTGATATTTTATACAATATTTTGTTTCATTGATATACACAATATCATTGTGAACATGATAAAAATAATTTTTAAAGGATCACCAGCCGATTCACATCTTGAATGTTCGAAGCCTTTAAGTCTGTTAAACTCCGTTTATAGTCAAATATTCTAGATATTATTTGTTATTATTTTAGCGATAAAAGTATGAAAACATTTTTCTTCCTTTATTTTTTCATAATTCCATCATTGACACGTGGCTTGAAATGGGCGTGTTCAAAAGCATCACTTGGTTGCTTTGTGCCGTGTGACAATACAGTCTGTAATGCCCGAAAAAATGACGTGCACTGTTGCATGAGCACAAGCGGGTTTCCACGATAAAAATAATGCTAAAATATCAGATATTCTAATTCTACATACAATATTTGAAAAATAATGTAAATACATGTATGAGTAATAATTTATGGAACCATTCTTTGACTTCTTTGACTACTCACGAAAGTCAAAGAATGCTTTTTAAATGCCTTAATGGACAACAACAAGCAGATCTATAAAGAGTTTAATTTATTATTTCATTTTGCTCATAACACAATGACATAAGCCTACTGTGTACAATTTCAATTTAAAAATTAAAAGATTTGCAACAATACAATAAAGCTCTGCTGTCCAAACAAGGGTGGATGAAAGAAAACAATTCTAGAAACAACACAAACAAAGGGAGGTAAGCAAAGCTTCCTAGCTTCCCAGAGAGTTTGAAACAAAAATCAAAAAATAAAATTGCCTGTTTACCTTATAGCAAAGATGTTATTAACACATGCCGTTATGCTTGTATATAGCCAATGCTCTACAATCTTTTCCGTCTCACAAGCGCCATTTGTTACGACGTAGCACCCGTTATAACCGCAGTTATCAACAATACACTGTAGTATGACGTAAAGAAGTGTAAAATTTTTACACATATAAATATTGTGATATCAACGTTTGATAAACAGTAATTACATTTATACGATAAAAAATAATCTCAAATACATATTTAATGTCAAATCATCGAACAGTTAAATTTTATAGGTCTGCATTCATGAAATGTAATCTACATGTTCTTAACGTTGTACTGGTAGAGGTAAAGGCAAAATGCGTGATATTACATGTTTATGCATAACACATTTACTGACAAGACTTGCAAAAAGCAGCGGCTTTTTCTGACATCGATTACATCAAGTCATCATCTTGAAACTTTTTTGAATTCTTTAACTAATGTTGCTAATTCGCTTATGGACTCGTGAAGTCCTTCGCCTTTTATTGCGCATGCGGGCTGTATGAACCATTTTCTATACGTTAGCTTGTGTAGGCACAAAAGGTCAGCCACATCAGATGTACTCAGAGCATCTGAAAAATAAGTATTAATATTGAAGTATTGGAAGTTCTCAGACTGACCTCTATATTTGAAACGCTACATAACTATGAAAGTTAATTAATCAAATATATCAATTATACCGATTTTTTGGTGGGTTTTGGACGATTTTTAAATTTTTAGTCACAAGACCACCAATTAAATAACTAGGAATTTACAATTAACATGCACATTATAAATTTATACATAGATATCTATATAGAGAATAGAGAGTTTAAGGAAAATAACAAGTTGGTTTTATTTTTACATTACTCCATAATACTCACTTGGTTGGTCCTGTTTGTTGGCAATGACCACCAGCGGAACCCCTCTCATCTCATCGCTGTTTAAAATCCCAAACAGTTCTTCACGTGACTCTGAGATTCTCTCTCTGTCATTACTGTCCACTACATACACCAATCCTGTATCGAAATAGACAAATTGACTTTACGTAATATTAAAAATTAAGAATAGGTTTGGCTGATGAAAAGAGGCAAGTCTTAAAAAAAAAATAAATTCCCCCCCCCCCCCCCCCATTGGTTACTTTGATTCTTATAGATCGGTACTGACCATGCGTGT
>WFKH01007768.1:49161268-49175441 GCA_016163765.1 Magallana hongkongensis | reverse complement strand
GTTACACATTTGTATGTTTACGTGTTGAACCAACCGTTTGTTTAACTCGGTCACGTTTGTGCTGGTCAAATCTGACAGGCAAGCCATTTTCAGTTCATCATAACATTATTTAAAAGTTTACAAAAGTTAAATTTATAAATAAATCAAAACTGATCACAGAAACACAGAAGCTAAGGTTTCCTTACTTAATGCATAACTTTTTTTACCAAAACATATTTCTTGAAATTGAGTGAATATTCTCGAATATAAAAGGATTGAAGCACTTGTAAATGTTTCTTCTCCTATCAATGCTATCATAATGTACAGCTGCTAAACATTAATGTGACACACGATGGAAATTTAACATCTACCAAACATTTACTTTATACAATAATTTCAAATTGCACAGAATGAAACTGTGCCATTCAGTCAACTGAATGTTTACTGAAAGGTCTGGAAAGGTGACTAAATGGCAGAGATATGCCATTCAGTCACCTTTCAGTAACCTTTCAGTTGAATGAATGGCACAGTTTTATCTTGTGTTGATTCTCTGCGAATAAGCGAAATCATTTAAACTTAAGTTGAAAAAAAAATTGCATTTCCAACACGGTTTTAATTCTCTGTACATTACCTAAATACTATTTATCATTTATTGTATTAAAATTTGGATCATGCAAAGGAGATTTAGATTGTGGCATGATTTAATTCAATCTTAAAATGATACCATATATATACATGAAAATCAGCAAATCATTTTAAAGATATTATAAGAAACACAACAATCATATTAAATTCAAAACTTACAGCACCTATACAATTAAACCTGTTTGTCAATGCAAGTAATGATACAAATGTAAAAATCCTGAATGCCAAACGGCCACTATAGTATACTTTATAGGAGAAACGATATATACAACTCAAATGTATCAATCGTACTTCTCTCAATAAAATAGTTTCAATTCACTTGAATCGTGCATTCAGATTGATTTCCATTTTCAAGAAACGTGAGATTTTGGGAACTTAATCAGATTCGTTTTCTAAGATATTCATAGTCATGTGATCGTCTTTCCTTTTGTACTTCCGGAAGAAATAAACCACGCCCCCTCCGAAAACGAGGCCAAGAATTAGTCCTCCAAAAGATGTTCCCAACAGAAGTCCTGTCAACAATGAAATTTTACAATTTTTAAATTCTTAATAATTAAAAAGTCATCATGTTCTTACCATGTTATACTTTTAAAACTATAGGTCGATATACTCTTCTAGCTTGAAGTATAACGTTTGTCATATATAAAAGTTCTTAATATGATAAAGTTTCAGTAGCACCATCAATTGATCCCTATAACATAATTTTTAATGGATAAAGTTGAGAAAACACACAAGCTTTCAATTGGTATTGTTTTGAGATCATTAATTCTTACATCATCAGTTAAGACCATAATATCTAAAATTGAAGAAAAGAAATGTTATACATTGATATAATTTATGATTTAATTAAATAGCTGTCAAGTACATATTTGACATTCATACATAAATAATGAATATTGAATTAATTAAACTGATGCTTTATCAGTGTTACCTAGATCTGCTTTGGGGGGCTGCTGGGATGTTTGTTTGTAGATTACAGTGGAGCTGTTACCAGGGACTGGTGATGACGGATTGTACACTCCTACAGAACAATTGAACAATCTCATTTTTTTCTCTGTTGACTGACCAACTCGTGTTGTTGTATTTCATTTTTGATTTTTCTTTATCTATTAACTAAAGGTATTTTAAACTTACATTTCCGCCTCAAAACCGAACAGAGCTGGTGTAAAAAATGATAGTATGATAAACCATTTGAACATCGACATAAATAGCTCAATTAAAGTTTTACTTACTAATATACAGGTTACAAAAGTCACTAGAGGTGATATAACCGGGTTCTAGGTTTTTTGGGGTAGAACTCATCAATTTACATTTTGTATAATTTCCACAATAAGCGAACGTTTGGCAGTTGACGCTCTCCTCCTCTATACAGAGTTTGGCACATTGGTCCACAGACACTCCATCGAATTCCAAGACTTTCCCAAAGTGCATTTCTCTCCCTTGCACAAATTTGAAGTCATCAATATATTTTCCTGTCGACAGAAGTTAATGTATTACAAAACCGTAAAATGTAAAATACAAAACAAACAATACATACAAATCAACTCCCATAAAAAATACAACCATGCATTAACAAGCAAAGGAAAGACTCGCAAAAATCACCCAGAACATGTTTATTTTTTCCGTCACGTATATACATTTACAACTAAAAATCGACACAACGCCAATTATTTAATCTACTAGTATTAAAGATACTTAAAAAATCCAACGTGATTAATTGTAACTTGATATGGAATTTGTTATTATATAAAAAAAAATATATCTGTGATATAGTATATATGAAAAGTCCCCACCCCAAAAAAAAAACAAAAAAACTTAATTAAAAGATTAAAAGTACGCACGTGAGTAGTGGTTGCAGTCTGGGGCGGCTTGGAACACAGTAGAGGGCACGTCCAGTTCATGGGTATTTTTCAATCTACACGTCTTGGTATCGGAGCAGTAGTCAAACGATTTACATTTATCTGTCACAGTACACTGTTTAGCGCAAATATTTGGAGTTGGCACAGCTAGAATAATATTGTCAGCATTTCCAGGAAATGTCACCCCTGGCTTGGCATTGTAGTGATCCAAATATTGTCCTATAAAAACAATACACACCTTGAAGTGATGTGCAAAGTTGCAAACCAAAAAACCTCTTTGAAGTGATGCATAGTTTACACATAATTATTACTTTTATTTTTCATAAGCTTATTGTTTGACATTAAATAATGTTTTTAAATTATAAATGACGCAATAACTGAAAATGAAAATTAATTCCTTAAAATCATTATTCGTGGTTGCTGAATTTTCGTAGATTTCGTTATTAGCCCTTAATGACGATTTTCAATCTCAACAAAATTTAATAATGAAACTTGCTATTTATTAGTTGTATGTCAACAAAAATTACACGTATGGTACGCGTTCACTGACCCTGTAAAAATCTGACAACAAAAATTGACCCCCCCCTTTCGACTTTAAATGAATTCACATTGGCGGAATTAAAGGCATACTTGTATAAAGGTTGCAGAACTTGTGTGGTTGTAAGAGAGTTTGGTTAAGGTCTGGGTGGAGTCTATTGAGGAGACACAGACCCTGTCCTGGACAGTACACAAAGGACTGGCAGTCAAACAGTTCCTCCATCAGACACTCTGTGGCGCAGTCGTCCACCGCTACACCACTAATGGAGAGATCGCTCCGCGCCATGATAGAGTTCTGTTTGAACTCCGCGAAATGCTTCATCATCTGTCCTATCAAAGAGAGGCAAGTAGTGAATGACAACCAATGAGATATTTATAGTATTATTTTTGTTAGATTGTTGTTGATGATTGATTGGCTGATTAAGTATGACCCCACCTCCTTGAATGGCGTCACTGGGTCTTGGTATCGTGTCTTTTATTGTGGATGCTGTGTAAAGCTTCTGAAATAGAATAAATCAATCTTAAACAAAACAGACGGTTATTATGTCTTTGTCAAATATGAACAAATACTCAAATAACATATATAGAAAATTTGAAATAATTTAATATAGAATATTTATATATAATTTAGACAATTCCTTACCGTGAAATTGTTGGTTTTGATTACTACACTGAAAAGTCCAGAATAGACCGCATTCTTTAAGTTACTGTAGGCAACAAGCATGGTTGGAGCAGGGGAAACCGAGGCATTCACAGTTTCTGGTAAAAGAGAGTTTTAAACACATCAACGAAAGTTAGTTACGATGACTAAGGTTTGCTGTCATTAAAAATCTGAAATCTCAATACAACGATTTCAGTACGATATATTTACGATTTCAGTACGATAGATTTACGATTTCAGTACGATAGATTTACATTCGATACATGTATCCCTACTTAACATATGTTCGTCATAAAACAGAAAGAAATATATATTCAATATTTTATATAAATTTGAGATAAATATAGGCAAACTAATATAGTATACTAAAACTGCACCCACTGGAGTAATGTTGACAAGACGTGTTGGTTGATGGTTGTTTTCCCGTTGATATATGCTGACTGCTTAGATAGCACTTGCTAGAGTCCGGACAGAAATCAAAGCTGTTGCAGGGAAACTTATTGGTGGATAAACATGCATTAGCACAGTCCTCCGCAGATTTCAGGTTTGAATAAACAGCACTGCTTCCGAGATTTTTCATAAGTATTGAAAGTTTGGTAAATTCCGCTTTGCAAATAAAGGGATAACAACGTTATATTATAAAATAATGTCTGTTTGTAATAATTTTTGGTATCAAATTCGGACGAAATTAATTCATACTTAGAAATGGGGGTCTCCCTAAAATAGTTGCTGAGATGTAGACATTGTAAGGATCGTAATTAAGAGAAAGTTCTTGGAAGCGCAATATTGATGCACCCGTAGCTTTAGACATCATTTCTAGAGTTTCTAGTTGAAACACCTTTTGGTAGATATCCAGATAGGGATGAAACTGTCCTGTTGAATTAAAACAAATATTAAAAAGTTGGCAAGTAACTCATTTACGGTTATTCAATGCCATACAATGTAATTATAGCAAAAGATGAATGTAAAGAGATTTTAAGAAGATAATTATACCTGGGAACGTTACTTGAAAAGTATGCTGGTCTGTAGACATGAAGCATTTCTTGACGTCAAACAGAGTTAGGTCGGGTTCGTAGTACTCAAAATCAAAATAATTTGTAGTAATGACCAACGCTTTCTGCAAGGACAAAATTTTGAAGAATGATAATTGATTCGGTGTTTTAAATAAGTTTGAATTCATTTAGAGATATCTGTCTTACCTCAACAATGATGATGTCAGTTTTCACAAGAAACTGTTGAGTTCCACCAGTATCACTACTGGCGCTTTCAACCCAGCCATTCTAAATAGAATGTAACCACATATAATACATGGTGCTTCTGTGATAAATTACATGGTAAAATCTATGAACACGAATATTTGTTTACTGCAAGACTTACCGCGATGAAATAATATTCAATTATAGCTGTAAAGCTTCCGTTTAAACCAGGCATGGTGAAATTTTTCATTACTGCTTCATATACATTTGTCAAAAAGTCTCTTATTGTTCTCTACAAGTAAAAATAAATATTCACGGAGAGAGAGAGAGAGAGAGAGAGAGAGAGAGAGAGAGAGAGAGAGAGAGAATGTTAATCATAAATCATTAGACTGTTATTAAAAGTGTTAAAACATCTGAGATCACACCTGTCCAATGAATCGCATTTGAGGTGTTACATGGAAAATATCCACGGGGTTCTTCAGTGTTACAACGTAGGATCCGTCTTTGATTAATTCGGAAAAATCTAATGTGCTGTCAAAGGCTCCTGCTTTTATAGCGGCGATTGTACAGTTCTCATACAACCTGTCCAATGCATACTGAATTCCTAAGTTTTAAAAAGAACATCGGATCATGCATATACAAGCCATGGAATGTAACTATTGGATCCTAGATGATTATTATAAAACGTATTGAATTAGTCATGTGGAACTATAAGCGTATTTTAAAGAATGTTTCAAAGACCTTCAAGTTGGCTCTTAATCCAAAAGTGACATTGACTTTGTGACTATGATTTTCAAATAACAAAATTTGAAATTTATACAATGACTAGTTTTACAGTTGTTTGGCAAAGTCAAACGAACAAACTGACATGCAAAGAAAGGTATACAGATCAATGAGAATATGTTCCTAATCTAATGATATTGCACATTTGAATATCAACGTCCTTTACCTGTGTTGAAGTCGTGTATGATAGTCATTGGGTTGGTGGAGTAGTACGGCGATGTCGGTTTGGTGTTATGAAAATCATATCTCACTAGCTTGTAGTCTTTACTGTACCATACCTGAAAATTGTTAAAAGCAAATTGTGAATGTTAACTAATCCTCAAGTCTTCAACAAAATGATATAAATATCCATAGAGTTCAGATTACCATGATATCTTCGTTTTTGAACAAGGAATCATTCTTCGAGTATTATGAGGTGATAATTTTGGTCAGGTCAATACAGCCCGAAGGGCATTATGATAGATTTCTTCATGCCCCGACCAAAATTATCAACTCATAATATTCAAAGAATAAATCTTTATTATATTTGTAAAATTTTTAGCAGTTGTACTATTAAATACTAGAATATTAATCATGCAAACCCCGCTTGCGCCCCAAAAATACGTTATTTGAATTTATTGGACTGTAAATAAAAAATCGATTCGTAATGTTATCGTAGACACAGACACTGGAAAATGTAAATACTGTTAAATACAGATGTAGAATGTTTCATAATGCGTACCTTTGACACAAATATTTGACCATACTGGGGTATAACTATTTCCTGGCTATAGGAAAAGAAGTTTTGGATAACTGGGGTAGTGGCTGCCTGTATCCAACCTGTTAGATCCAAAACAATTAAATGACAATAGTATGAAGATAATTGGTTATGTCATACTGATTATAATGAGGTATATCTTTGAATCTTCTACAAAAAGTTATTCACAAATGCAAAAGAGATAACGGTTTTAAATGTAAAGTGCCAAAAGGAAGGAGATTTTTATAGCTTAATTGTGAGCTAAACTAGGACTTGCCATATGTTATGGACAAATCAACACCAACAAATGTCTTCAACTAAAATTAGAAAATTATTGATATTGATGAAATTGAATATATGTACACATGTATTATACAATTCAATTACAGCCTTAACATTCATAATTCCTATAATGGTTACTTACAGGAACTGTTTCTATGATGACCTGAACCAAGAATTTCTTTGATACTATCGCATTTTTAAGCAACACGTATGCCTCGTTCATATCTTTTTCTTTCATAACGGGTCCATTTACAGTTCCTACAAAAATGGTCGTCATGATGAAAGTTTTAAGCTTAAGTAGCATTGCATAACATATCATCTGTCGCCGAAATGTAAATCTGCTGGACAAGTTCTCCGATAAAACTTGTGTGTTTTCTTCGTATAACTTGTCAATGATTTCAAAATATTCTAAAACTACTTCTTTTTCATTTTTTTCAAGTCATATTGATATTCAAAACAAGCAAATATCACATTTCTTAATCCGTTGCAGGTAACTCTATTAGATATTTTCTTGATATCCAAAATCTCGGTTTACCCCAAAACTGGTGCAGTATCAGTATGTCTATGACTTATGGTTGATAAACCATATAGCGATATACATGTAATTAGCTTTGGTAATTGTATCATACTTGAGAAGTGGTCACATCCGCCCCCCTTCACAAGGTGCGTGGAACCTTCCGAAATGTGTCGTCTGCTGAGTCTGCAGGATCCCTGCGCATCCCCGGGACAAAAATCGAAGCTGTTACAGGTAAAGTTGTCAAACCCCACGCACAGCTTGGCGCACATCACTGGGTCAATGATGCTCTTGAAAATGAAATCGTCTGTGTACTCGGACTTTTGCCCTCGTGTAAATGTAAACTGGGCTGGGTTAAAAAAATAAATAATTCAAGAGCGTAATATACTGGGCATTTGTAAAATAGAAATTTTTAATAGAGACTGACACCTATTGCACTATCATATACTTGTAATTTAATATACATGTACTTTTAAAAAACGCCGGGAAAAGGAGTAATTTTTAAAAAAAATCTTATTATAAAATTTATTGCAAGCACGTCGGATGAAGAGTGCAGTCTAAATCCATGAACGTGTGCTCAGTCCTAGTTGTATATTTGTACAACTTGTATATGTTCAATTCAAAGCAAGTAACCTGTGGGTGAGGTTCTGTCCAGGAGTGACGCCAAAACATAAACATCAGCCATGTCGTACTCCACCCTGACGTCCTGGATACGGATCGGAGAGACCATCATTGTCTCCCCCAGCTGTTGTCTGACATTGTAGATAAAGGAGTCCGTCAGAGCAGGCTGCAGTACTCCTACAACACAAACATGGGTAACAGTATTGGCGGGTGTTAATATTGGCGCAATAATATACAAGTGTAAGTAAATGATGATTAAAATAATAGGCTGTTTCATTCTAAACGCCAAAATGCCAATTCTATGCGTTGATCTTTCTATTACATTTTCTGCATACTTGCAACATAAATCTCTTAAATTAAAAGATGCTTATGTTATGATAACTTATAATTAGTTATATAGAAAAAAGGGTCGGAAAAAACCCTGTAACAACATGCCTGGGAACCGGACTTTGAAGTGAACTTTTGCAGTTTGTGAAAAACAAGAGGAGACATCAAAAACTGAGAGATCCGGGTGATTTCCATCAAAGTCCATAAAATTCATTGTTTGATGAAAATCTACCTAAAATTATTTCACCATGCTGTTGATTCATGAAATCTATTGAATATTCTTAGTACATTTTATATTGTATCTTTTCCTATTTTGTCGCATGTAATGATTTTTTTTTAATAAATTGAAAAAAAAATGCAGATCTCTCTCTCTCTCTCTCTCTCTCTCTCTCTCTCAAAATATTAATTTTGAAGAAATACTGCACATTGCATACATCATCAATATCGACGGTCATCGTTACAGGGACATCACGTGTAGCCGCCCGTCCGTTGTTTGGGTAATTAGTGTAAGCATCCTTTGAAGAAAGACATGTTACTGTATTAATACAACCGGAAATACCAATACTAAAAAAATGTTAACTGTGTGATAATTTCATCTACTCTATTGCATTTCCTACATAGATTATAATAGCGTAAAATTATTGCGATATTGAAACAGTGTACTGTATACATCAAGAAAGTAGAACTCGATGGTTGCGTTTGCCATTCCCATTCCTTCCACTAAGTAAGGTCTTTTGGCCGAGAACACAACACACAACATCTGTCGACATTTTCTCTGCAAAGAATATGAACCTGTTACTTGGTTGCAAAAACTGAAGGGATAATGACCCATTTTTTATGCAGAAAACTCCCATAACTATTTCTTTGCAAAGTTATAAAGTTAGCAAGTGATTTCTGTTAAATTTTGCCGCCCTGGCGTTTGCTGCAAATGTTAAAAATATAACTCTTAATTATTATTATCTTTTTAAATAACCATCGCTAAAGCAGCAAAATTTTACATGAGTTTTTAGAGGGGTGATGAACCTTAAATGATAATCAACAAAGTTAACGTTCAAAATAGTTACCGGTACCTGGTGCTGTGTACATGTTCGCCCTTATATTTAAGGTTAGCAAGACAATTAGTTCTGTAAAAAAAGAAACATTTAATGTTTACTTACTTTTCCAACATACGTGAAATTGGAATCTAAGTTAAATAGCTGAAGTGGGTTCTTGATGTGTAACACGAATGATCCGTTGGTCTTCATGGCTGTCATGTTTTCGGCCGCCCCGAAGGACTGACTAGGTAAGGACAGTACGGAGCAATTTCCATAGGTGTTGTCACTCAGGTAGCGAACACCTGCAATTAACGGATGCTTCATTTACAAAGCTGTTTAATAAAAAAAAAAATACATGTATTTCTTTTATAACTATTATCAGAACATTGCAATTAGTCGTATTAGAATTTAAATAGCCAATAGACTCGAGATTCTAGAATTTTCAACACAAAGTTTACTTGAAAAAAAAATCAGTTTCTTTAACAAAATGAACAAACGTCAAATCCATAGCAAAAAATATTTTCTTTTCATATTCCCCAGAAAATTATTTCCCCCATTTTATTGTTAATTTATAAACCCCTTCGGGAGTAGTTTTGAGTATTGTTACATACATGTAAGGATTATGCAAAGGTTTTGATATAGATATTAATGACGATATGGTTTTGTGAAAAAAACACCCTATTAACACCCCTATATGTTCATTTCTTCCCCTCAAACGTTGCATGGCTTTTCTTTTGAAGAGACGCTAGAAGTTGCTTCGTTTTAGGTGGCTCAGTGGTCTCAAAAATATTGAAATTGTGAGAAGTAAATGAACCAAAAAAATACACCAAAACACCCTAAAAACCGAATAACGGGCACAATTCTAAAAGTAAGGTTTCAGGAGACTGGGTTGTCGGCGAATTACTCATCAGATTCACTTTAGACTGTCATTTAGTAAAGAAAAACTGCTCTATAATTTGAATATTTTTCTATATCTTAATTATCTTTATATAGAGCTCTTCTTCTTCTCAAGGAAACTAATATTGTCTTAAACTGGCTACAACCATCCAACCCTCTTAAATTCAATTTTGCGATTCCTTCGAAAGATGAGAGAAGTCGATATACCTGAATATACATGTACATGTATACATAATCTGGAGTTAAAGTAGATGAAGGCCTACCTCCATTAAAGTCTTGTATTTCTGTTAGAGGGTTTGTGTTGTATGTTGGGGGAGCTGACGTCATTGGTCGATAGTCTGTCCTTATCAGTTTGTATCTTTCGTCGTACCACACCTTGACACAATGCAATCAAACATTTTATTAATGTATGTATTTCAGATGAAAAAGGCCAAGTATGACAAAGCGTTATGATCAAAATGTTTTTACATATTTCCCTATATATATCATAAATTACCCATTAGATAAAAAAAATTATTTGACTCACATCATATGTCGTCACAAAATTAACGATTTCGCTGATGATTTCCACTCTGTAGTAAAACTGAGATGGAATTTCGGGAAGTCTGCCTGTATTTATCCGCCCAGGGCAAATAACTCCTTTTGGGGTCTAAAGTAAAATATGTAAACATGTAGAAGTTTGATTTATAAAAAGAAAAAAACCCACAATGATTATAATCAATTAACCCTTTTAATCAATACACTACATCTAAAATCAATTTAAACTTTTGGAACCTCAAAAACGGATGTGACGTCATCCGGAAGTGACGGCATGAAGTTGAAGAAGTCATACACGTGATGAATTTGGCCGGCCCGACCAGGCCCAATCACCTCTGCACGGACAGGCACACTGACGAAGCTTGAGGACGTATTCCAAGCCCCGTCCACTGTAGACAGCAAAAATAACGATTATGTCAAATATGATCCAAAGAGTAAACAATGAAATTAAACAAATCAAAATAAAATCTATAAATAATATAAAAAAATAAAAAAAAAAAAAATAAATAAAATCGCACACAAAATAAAACCCCTCACAAAAAACCAAACAAACAAAAAAAGAATTTTAAAAAAGAAAAAATTAGCTAAAATTAATTATTGGATTACCTGAGAAGTAATAATCAATCGAATAAGTGAGATTCGCTCCTGGCCACTTGTAGCAAGACCGCCAATGATTTACAAAAATACCTCTTATGGAATCTTGTCCCACGTATGTCTTAAAATATATGATGAACAGAAGCAAGTCTCAGTGTTGGTAACTTTATTCCGATTATAACGTTATTTCAATAGAAATGTCTTGTCTGCTTTTTTAATGAACATTTTTGCAGGGAATTAAATTTCTCATTTCGAAAATTAAATGGATTTCATAAGGAAAATGTATCCCCGTATTTCATACTTCGTTGTAGCTACTGCCGAACTTTAGTGCGTAACTGCTGTCCAATACATGCCAGCGACCGTCGTCCTTCATTTCACCGAACAGAGACATTGCCATGGAAGAATTAATCATGCCCACACTACAGAAACCATCTGAAATCAGAATCAACTACGATAGACAGTAGTCATTTCATTTGCTGGACAAATATAGGTAACAGCACAAAATGGCATTTTTTAAAAGGAAGATCTGTTTTACAAGTGGTACTATTGGGGGGGGGGGGGGGGGTGTAAAGAATTAGTAAATTTAGGGTTTTCCGGGATGATCTTTTTTTAATAGCTACGATTGGTTATAACTGTGCATTTTCAAGCCTTGTGATTCTTTCTGCAACGCACATTGTGTACAATCTAGATACTCGTGACAATATGAACTGTAACCAGTTCCGCACTTCCAAAATAGTATCATGTTTTTTGCTTCCACATAGAGATACCTGGATAATTTTTGACAATACTTTTCTAATGTTTTCTTGTGTCTATAATTCATAACAAGTTTTGATACATCCTCTGCCGCGTGTCTGAAACGGTTATACACATGTAGCACGATAAGTGATTTGAACATATTTTATTGTAAATCAAAGAATACAAAAGGTTCAGACACAAGTTCTGACAACTTACGAGGTCTTCACCATAAGCACGATAAGTAACAGTGCTACTTACGGTACATTAAGCCGCTGAAGAGGGAGAAAACTCTAATAGGGATATATAACTATTATCATTCCTTAATTTCTTGTTGCAAAACTGTCAAATGATAGTGTGATTTCTCTCAAGAATTTTTTTTTCTGCAAAGTTAACTGCATGCATCAAATTTTGTTTCCCGATTTTTCAAAGAAAATTAACATTAGTATTAAGAGGGATGGTGAAAGCCAAAACTATTTACTGACTTTAGAGGCGTTTCTATAGCAAAAATTTATCTTTAGAAGATAAACAATCAAACAATCAATCAACAAACCAATCACAATTGACAAATAAAGTACATCATAAGTCAAGTGCATCAACAAATAGAACAATACTAGTCTTAGTTCAACCTATAATGCAATATAACTGTTATATTTTCTACATATCGAACTTAGGTGCAGTGTACTAAGATCAAATCTTAGATCAAGTACTTAGTACATCCCATTTCTGGACTACAAATTTTGATAACGTTACTCACTAGTAACGTAGAAAATTTCCGCTGTGTCAAAACTGTAGATGATGCTTCCTTGGATGGCGTCCTTGAGCGTGTCAATTCTCACGCGATTTCCGTCATAATCAAAGTACTGCAGTACGTCGACAGTTGTGTTCTTGTCCACGATGTTGAGCTCAATGCGGGTCTGGAATACGGAAGGGATCTGAGGTAGCTTAGGACCAGCTTGAGGCGAGGCTGAAAATGTTCGAAAAATTGGTAAATAACGGAAAATAAAGATAGAAGGTCTGAAGCTTAGTTGCATGCGTTAAATAAATGCAAAAAATATTAACTTATAATTCACCTTCATTAAGGTCGACGGATGAAGAATGTTTTGATTAGAAACATAGTAGATGGAATATCATCTGGGCTTCATATGCTTATCATCATTCATTTTCTCGAAAGACGTTGCATTCATATGAAAATAATACTGTTAGTACTGATAATGTTATTTTGCCTCTTTTTTAGCTTCAAGTTATATACAATTACTTGGTTAAAAAGAGTAGTGCATGCGTACTTGATAAATCCATGGTATTTATACTTTCGTATTATTCATTAACATATACATGAATATTTTAACCGCATGTCAAAATCTATTACAAATCAATTGCGTACGTCATGTACTTAGACAGTTTGAGGTCACATGTACCTACGGAACTTACTACAATGTTTTACCTGTAGAGGTCGCTGTGGTGTCACAAAAGGAAGCGGAGGAAGTCACAATTACGCCCGACAGGAACAGGGTAAATGCAGTCAGCTATATCATAAAAAAAGAAAGTTTATATATGCCACGAATTGTACGGAATATCATTCCCAAATCGTTTAATTTGTCAACAAACCTCCATCACGGTGTATCTCTCTCCATCAATCACATGTGATACTGTACTCGTACCCGAGATAATTTATCTCTGTTTGTAAAAGGTCGAAGTTGACTGATTAAATGACAATAAGAACACCTTATATCAATGACGATAGGTGCATATAATATTTAAAAACTCTTATTATGATACTAGTAAATGAAATGCTTTTTTGCTTTATTGCATACTTAGTTAAAATATTGTTTTGTGCTTAAATATCTAAGACGGGTTTTTACCATTTTCCTCACATATTAATAACTTTAAACAAATAAATTCTTTTGATTTTTCATAGTATTGAAACAAACGGAGCATACAAGTATATTATATTGTCAACAGTTTATAGCTAATTTGGCTTTAACCCAAATACCTTAAAATATTTACAAGACAACAGGGTTTTTTTTAACTGTTTATGTTTACATGCAGTCAACTTATTAATTATTGATAAGATGCAAGCCATGACGCAGTGTGTAACCTTTCTCAACTGTTTTGATATAGAGTAAACACGCAATGTTATCTAAACATCGTATTCATAAACTATCTTTTTCACTTTTAATGTTTATTCGTTTTAGTGCGTACTTGATTATTTACCTTCGTAATTCTTAATCTCTGGATA
>WFKH01007768.1:49139003-49154206 GCA_016163765.1 Magallana hongkongensis | reverse complement strand
TTGGATAGGTAGCATGGGCAAGTGTAGTGCTGTTTCTACCATGAGGAAGCCTTAGATAAGTAAAAACGAAAAGGTCATATATACTAAATACAATTTTACACTCAGACAGCCACCAAGTGCTTCACAGATGCCGAGTGTGGGCAAGGGGAGTGCTGTTTCCGCCATGAGGGACCATGGATAGTCAGCAAACGACAGGTTCTACCACAAACAGTAACTCCTCTTGGTAAAGACACGCAGCCATACTGATCCCCCTAAAATAATAATAATTAAAAAAAAGAACAACAACAAAAATTCAAACCCAAAAACCAAACAAACATAATAAAAAATTAATAAATGAAAAGGGAACACTGAATTACATGGTATTTTTTCTATTTTCTGATATAATTTTGATTTGCAGGTGTGTGCGAGAAATACCAGGTGCGTGGAGAATACTGCAGTCCCTTCGATAAACTGAATGGTCACTGTAGCTGTGGACCGGGGCTCACCTGTGAATTCTTTCCCGTATCTACTACAGTGCCCCCAAGACGTATAATGTCCATGCCCGAAACAAGGACTCTGCCCGGCCCTGGGACTTTTCAATGTGTGCCCATTACGTCACCTCGTACAAGGACGCTAAAGTGATTTGTATGTGCAAATGTATATAACAATGCATATTAAATATAATTCAAAGACAATTTTTAATGTCTCAATTTTCCTGTTTGAAACTATAATGCACGTGATATAATTACATTTTCTTTCACTGAATACCATTGAAAAAGAGCCCCCAAAAGTTCTTTGCGTGCTTTTTACTGAGAGCGTTGAGTGTAAAGGTTCGTTTAATTGTTTTGTTTGTTTTATTTAACGTAATTCAACTTGTGCTATTATAAAAAGAAATATTATATAATATTCTTAGCATAAATAATAGGAAAGACTTCTTTGTCTTCTATAGAAAATTAGGATAAAATACATGACATTATTTTAAAAGTTAAAAGTTGTTCACATCATAATCTTAGTGGATGATAAAAGGTCCACAACTGGTTGTCTAAAGTATATATGATGAGTAATTTCTGGTGAAAAGTTTGGACATGTTACATGTTACATTATATTTGTGAAATCAAAATTGAATCAATTTATTGATAAAAAATTTCAAGTAATAGATTATAAATGTTTTACATACAACGGGTTAATATAGGAAAGCAAAAGGGTCATTGTTAATGCATAAAAAATTGCAACAAAATCTTCAACCTTGTTTGTTTGAGAAATTGACCAGAGAAAGCGTGTATGAAGAAATATTATCAAAAATTAACTTAATTGTAGATATTGTTAAAGGTGTGCATTTTTACATTTTTAATGCATTTAAGTTTACTGGTATATTTATGTATAGCCTATATAATTATAATAAGCTACATGTATATTGCTATACTTACGTTAAAGCTGCTAATCTTTTTGAATTTCAGGTGAAACATGAGGCACACGGGCCTCTTGGTTTTTTCCCCATGAACATGCTAAATTGTTTGTTAAGATGCAAACGTTACCTCATTGGTCTCAAAGTGTTGTTTGAAGTATGAAAACTTAAGCGGATACACTAAAACAACCATGGCGACGATGTACCTTGTATTTTACTATTTTGCTTCAGAGAAATTATTGATGATAAATTGATAAACAAGAAGAAACTGAATGTATCAGCTGATTAAGATTTTCATTTAAAATGAATGAACTAGAAGTAATTATTACTCATGATGTATTTTTTGTAATACATTTTGACGTGAAATTTAGTATTTTCCCAAATGACATTGCCTAATCATTCCATTGCCTAACGTTTTGGACAGAAACAGAAAATTTATTAAGTCGTTTTAACAATTCATAGAATTTTCGGGACCAATAAAAAAGAAGTCATCGAGTATATGTGACATATCCCCAGCCTTTTCAAGTGCATAATCTATTGTAATGCTACGCTAAATTTTTCAAAAATCTGTCAAGAACTACTGGCACCCATTGGTAAACATTTGTCAAAGTAAAAATGTCCTTGCCAAGAAAATCCAAATGAATGATAATCAGAAGGACAAATTGGAATGATTCGAAAGGTATCTTCTATATCAAACGGTGAACTCCATGATTTTGAACCAAAATTATCCAATCAAAAGGGTCATACTGAACTACTTAGTTTTCTTATGGAATATAATATGTGTTGACAAAACAAACAGACGAGATATATTTATAAAAAATTGCATCAGAAAGCACAATGATTACATAAATGATATTATCTAACAATAAAGCTGTATGATTAAGATGTACAAGTTAATAATTGGGTGTGTTCCCGTTTTGCACACATTTGATAATTGGGTATAGAACAATAGGTGTGATTTGTAATAGCAATTATAGTCTGCTTTCAATCCAAGATTTTACCTGGATTTTCACCTGTGTTTTATCAGCGCATTAACAATGAAACAAGAAGAATATAAATATTTTGTTTTGTTCTAGGTTTAATAACCATCACCATTTTTTTTATTTGATAAAATAAAAATAATGATATTTTTAATCTTAAATTTCCGCTCACTAATAAGAAAAATAATGATTAGATGATTTAACTTTTACATTTTTGTCCATTTACGTTAAATATAGAACTAAATAATAGGTTTTAAGGCAATTAATTGAAAGCTGATTCAATAGATAATTATAGGATGAAGGGGGAAACTACAGTCATGTGGGGTACTCCGAGTCTCTCTTTACAACTTAGTTGCAAAATATGTAAAACGCATGTTTATAATTGGTTATTTGGTAGCAACAGAAAGAAAGGAAACAGATCTTTTTCACAAAATATTTCTATCTTTGAAGTAGCGAGTTTTACAGTAGTTCTTATGACATCACCGCTTTAGTATGTTGCGGGTCACTTTCTGCTTTTTAAAATCAGTAGCTGAACTAGCACAAAAAATTCCGACAAAAATAATACTGTATTTCAAATATTGATTCGATAGACCTCAAACTGAAGAAGGTTGATAATGCATGAATTAGGTCTACATTTGATAGGTTTTGTGAAAAAATCTTTACAGTTCTTGAAGCATATAAAATTGCCGATGTATCATCATACAGTCTGTCTATTTTCTTCGATTATTCAAGCCACAGCATAAATGAAAAATATTTATAACAGCGGTTTTACTAGACAAATTTCCTCCATTAATGTCAGCAAAAACAATAACTTAATATTAACATATGATATTTTCTCTTCAAACTTGTACATGTAACATGTACATGTACTTCCTAAAGGCAGTAAGTCAAACAAAAACTCTACATGTACAAAATTTTTGCAAATAATCCTCCTTGTTTAAAGAAATAGATGAAAATGTTCATGACCAATTTGATGTTTGAAATTGAATTCAAGAACATGGATGTCAATTATTATGTAAATGTGTTTTTATGAAATTTATATTGTAACATAAAATAAATGTAAATATGAATTGCTAGTAGATATGTTTTATTTATTTTATTGTCAATTCCCTTCACAGGAACTGTGATATAGACTATAGCAATTAAGCAATTATCTCACCTGGTCAAATTCCCGTTTCGCACACATTTTTTCGATACCCAATTTTCAAATGTGTGCAAAACGGGAACAAACCAATAATTGTTAAATGTGCGTCAATTATCAATCTGATTTGATCTTTGATCCGCTGCGACACATTTAAATTTGTCGGAGCGGATCAAAGATATGATTTTAATCAGATTGGTCAATTATTAAAACCGAAAAGGGTCATAGTAAAGACAAGATAAAATGAAAGCTGGTTTTTTTTTTAAATACGCGATCAAATTAGGCCCCCCAAAAATAATAAAATAAAAATGAAATTGAATTTTTAGGAATTTTTTATTGCTTCTATGATTACTGTATAAATTTTTATGTAATTATAATTATATGTTAACGGCATTTTTTATATAAAGATGAAATATGACGTACTAACTATAATTGTGTACTAAGCAAAGCTGCGACTAACGTATTGAGTAAGGGAGGTTAAACGCGAAATCCAAAGAAATAGTTTTGATCGATTCTGCTGTCAGTAGGAAACATCTTTACTAATATCGTCTGCCTTAATCTATTACCGGCCATCCGGAAACTCATATTCAGAACAAGTTGCTTTTACATTTTGTGCACTTCTCTCTAAGGGAGCATTAATTGTACCAAAAATAAATGACTAGAATATCTTATATTTTTTATTTTAATAATTAAGAAAAAGTAAAATATTTTCCCAAAATTCATATTTTCTTAAAATTGAGAAAATGATTTTTTTATACGACTTTTGCAAATGTTATGATTAAGGCATCTTTCTTTCAGGTCAAAGAAAATAACGCAATCACAAATAGATCCGCCGCCCCTGCGCTGAAATATCATCCTAACAGTAATATTGTCACACATTTCCTCTTTATTATCACCAGGAAATATGGAACAATGAAAAGGTCATCACGTTTGCGAGTAAATGTATATAATGCGCAAATATTCATCCAATGTCACAACATTTCCCGATTATTATCAGAAGAACCATGTTGAAGTCCTTACGTGTACTGATTTTTCTGTGTTCCACGTTTATCGTTAAAACGGTAAGTTTTCACGATGATAATGTTTCCCCATTATTAGATGTTGTTTAGATGGTTCATTCTTCACATGTTAAGGAAAAGAAATGACGAATATCTCAACTAGAAGACATAAATAACATCTGCTTACATCTTGTTCAAATGTCTTAAGAATGCTGGATGGAAGTGGCCATTTTTAGACAATGTTGGTCTCCTTTAGAAGAAGAGCTGTGTATAAAAATATAGGAAACTACTCAAATTTAAAAGCTTAAACTCATGGAATTTTGCATTACTCAAAAATAGTTGAAATGTTAACACATCATAACTAAATAAATAAAGTAGGTCTGATGGCTATTTCATTGACCACCTAGCCACCTTCAAGAAGTTATATTCTGTGTTTAAAGAAATTATTGTTTGTGCTCAATTAATGTCTCAAAATTTGCATCTGTGCATTTCATCGATAAAACTGTTACATTAAAAGTTTAAAAAAAAAGATTTCTTAACTTATCTATAATAATCTTGTTATAGATAATTTTAGAAATCTTCGATTTTAAACTTTTAATGTAACAAATATCCGAAAGAAATAAAGAGAATCATACTTGGTGGATGTAAATATTCTCAAATAAAAGCGCTTTTATTATTGATAGACTTTAAGACCTCGGACAGCCACTAAGTGCTTCACAGACGCCGGATGTGGACAAGATGAATGCTGTTTCCGCCATGAGGGACCGTGGATAGTCAGCAAACGCCAAGACGGGTCACTCACGGGAATTCATTTCGGTACAGAGAGACGGACAGACAGACAGACAGACACAATCGTCGAAAATAAATTAGACAGTGCGAAAAAATATCAAAATCACAAGGTTGTTTTTATAACATAAAGATTCTATAATTTGCAGGTGTGTGCGAGAAGTACCAGGTGCTTGGAGCGTTCTGCAATCCCTTCGATAAAATGAATGGTCACTGTGGCTGTGGGCCAGGACTCACCTGTTCAGCGTTCTTCCCCACCTATACCACATCAGCATTCCAAAAACGTACCTACGGACCGATGCAATGTCAACCCAACGTATAACCCTCTAAAGTATTCATTATGTGTTCATGTACATGTACATATGAATAAAAAATGTCGCCATAATTTTCATTACATTGAATATCTCTGACTCGCATTCCATCCTGCTTTATTAAGAAATAAACAGCAAATTAAAAAGTTCACTAGGATATGAACTTGGTTGGTCACGTGATCAAATCCTGTGAAGCCCGAAGGGCTTCTCATAAGATTTGATCGTACCAAATATTTGCAAATGTAAATATTGCGCAATGCACTTGCTAATACGTAAACAATAAAATGCTTTCTTTGGTGATTCATGCGGGATAAGAAGGTGGCGATATTGCAGGAAAAATACATAACCCGCGACAGCGGGTTTTGTAATTTTTTTCTGCAATAATCGCTACCTTCCTAACCCGCATGAATCACCAAAGAAAGCATTTTATTGTTTATATTTACATCTTTCTTTTAACAAATTGATAAATTAATTGTAAAAAGTAAGTAGAATCCACTAAATTACAGTTAATGTACATAAGTACGTTAGCTAAAAGAAACAGCATCATGATTAATTCGTGCAGTCCGTGGTTTTTCTTAGGACGCTGTAGATTTCGACCAATCGATAAACGGAGCTGTAGATTTCAGTCTGGCTGTTTCTATAGAGCTATGAATAAGCTATAAGTTTCCGTAAGAAATAGAGGGAATCATACTCGGTAGATGTAAATATATGTAAATACACACGTACATTTATCCACTGAACACCATAGAAGGGAATGTCTAAAATAGAGTCCAGTCGAATTATACATGACGATTGTACGTATTACATCCATGGGGTTGTTTATTCTGGGATATGCATGTATATGCCGTATTGAACGCTATTTTTCAATGTTTCAATGTTTTAATGTTTTTTGGTTTTTTTAAAAAATGTTTTAGAAAAGAATGTGCAAAATGAGTCCAGTCAAAATATACACGTACGTATTACATACATGTGGTTTAATATTCAGGGATATGCATGTATATGTCGTATTGAACGCTATTTTTCAATGTTTTAATCCAACTAAAAGTTTGTCAGTATGATAAAACTTTGTGAAAATGCGACAGATTATACATTAGTAATAAATGAAAATTGGGATAATTCAATGTTAGGAAAAAGATACATTTTCTGGTGCTTACATTTATTTATAAACGATTTATACTTTAGTGGGGATTTGCACAAATATCCGCGGGAAAAGTAAGAGAGAGAAACAACACGGAGGAAGAGGCAATTTGTTTACTAATTCAAAAAAAATACTATTAAGACATTGAGAAAAATTATTTCTTCTAACGAATGGATAAATGTAAACAATATCAATAAGCATATAAACCATCATATTCCACCTGGTTAGAGAACAAATAAAATAGAACGTCAAAATTATCCCTTTCGGGAGCTCCTCGACTAAAAAAATCTTTTATCTCTGTCTTATTTTATCTTTTGTCTCTGAATTTGTTATCCCGACACCAACACATACCAACACACACCGACACACACCAACACACCAACAACGCTTTTGCGTCGACATTTTGACGTTTACTTACTAAAAAGCTTGCATTGTCCCGTGACAATGAATATTTCAAACTGGGGCGTTTATTGTCCGTATCGGCAAGTAGAGACAATTTGCAATACTTTTAAATGCGTTCAAATTAAATACATATATAGTAATTTGCAGAGAGTTCAATTATAACTTATGTAGCTTGATAACACCCCCCCCCCCACACACACCTATTTTCTTTACATATATTCATCAAATACCGCATATACAATGTGTATGGCTTAACAAACAAGCTAAAAAAATTTGAACTTTCAGTATTGCCCTTGTTAAAATATCAAACATGTCTGGGAACCAGCCAAGAAGTATATTTATAAATACTCATACATGTAGTCTTTTTTGCGTTAATATAATTATATATATATATGATGCAAACTGATAATATAAAGCATAAAAGCAAAATTCAGTTTTGATATCACTTCTTCTGTTGAAGAGTTCTTTTCTTCTTCATGATGTCCATGTAGTAACCAAGATACGGTGCAGGCTCCGTTGCGTTGGATTTCTCACTTCTCGTTGATTTGGTCTCGTAATACTCCTCTAGTTTCCGCAGGTCTTCCAAACTCTTGCTTGGTCTCAACATATTTCTGTTCGCTAGTTGCATGCCTCTAGACTTAATCGTATCTCGGATGCGAACCACTTTTTTGTTTGACGATCTTTTCTGTTCCCTATTGTCTTGTCCATGCATAGGCTTACCGGTTTTAGAATCGATACGATTGGCTGCCAGGAATCTCCTTAACCTCCGATTCTCGTCCCAAAGTCTCTCGGAGCGAGATTTCTCTTTGACTAGATCTTCAATCTCCTGCTTGGTTTCTGAGTTTGTTTTGCTGACTTCTAAAACCTTTTTGCCCATTCCTTCCACTTTCATTGTCATTTCAAATAACTGAGATTCCATTCGGGCTATCTGAGACTTCCGGTCCTCCACATCTCTCAGCAAGAACGCGTTGGTTGTCTTAGATCGGTCCAAATCCCGCCTCATCTTGTCTACCACATCTGCGGTCACACCCATTTTTTCCTCTTGCTGTTTTCGAAGTCTCTCGTTCTCCTTTTGAAGACGTTCCAGCTCTTTGATTAACTCCGCAATTTGCTCCAAAAATCCCTTTCTTTCTTTTTCTAGAAGATCGTCTGTTTTCTTCTTCATTTCCTCCGCTTCCTCTTCGTATGATTTCTTATTCTTGCCGACTTTCTTTTCTCCAGATTCTTTCTTCTCATCTTTTTTAGGCTTCATTGTCCGTTTTCAATTTTGTTAACAATGTTTCCTTAATATAACTAAGGTTTTTTTTTTCGTAATATTCGAATAATTATAATAATTTCAACGCTTCAATGTTTATTCCCTAATCACACCTTGTTAATCCAAAATAAACGTGAGAAAAAAATCCATCAACTTAACTAGATTCTAAAATGTCTGTATCTCCAGCAAACCGTGATCTGGTTGGCAACTAAAGTGTGCAATGCACACGTCAGACATGTTTTGCTGGGTCCTTTTTTTTGATGGGGGTAAAAAACCGTTAAATGAACCTCAGTATTTCCCTTGGACATATTTCCTGTCTACAAGAATAAAAAAGGAATTGCTTTAAAATAAAATAAGTTCTTCCAGGGATGCTTGGCAGTTTTTACAAACCAGTGAAACTTTCAACTTGATGAATTTGGTATAAACACCCCTGAAGGTGCCCACTGGTTCATAAATAACAACAAAAAACTTTATGAAATCTGAGTGTATGGCACTAAGGATTGTGGCTCAAAATTCAAATCCAAACAAAAGACCTTTCGAGCTATTTCTTCAAATGACTGAAATCGAATGATCTATTACAAATTAAAAATCAAAACATACAACTTTGAAAAGGGGCAACGATGCGATAGGTGTGCCTGCTCAATTCGTATACCGGGGCTTCTCTTGACAGGTATATCAATAAAATGTCTTTGTTTGAATGTCAAAGGCAATAAAGATGTTAAATGGGACTACGAGGTTGAGTAGGAATGATTAAATTGAAGGTAATTAAAATCTTAATGTGAAAATGCTCGTACACTCAAAAAGTTAAGTAAAATTATTTCAGAGTCGATTTCATCGGCATTCGTGCAAGTTTAAAGTTGGGCGGCTGACAGATAAAAGTATATGTTTTTCTTCATTTTTTTTTTCATCAAAAGCCCCCAAATATTTTAAACTACTAGGAAGCGTATGTCATACATTTCAGAGCTTTTATACACGTTCAATAAACTTTATTTACTACATGTATAGAATAACCAAAAAAAAAAAAAATAAAAATAAATAAATAAATAAAAAGTAAAAAATAAATAAATAATGAAAAATGATTTGATGTACCACACTGCCTTTCTTATTCGGGTCTTGTTAATCATACTTTTACTGTGAGCTTTCATCGTCAGCTTATCACCATTAACAATAACAGGGGCGGAGCCAGAAAACTAATTTTATTGTAAATAAAAACATTTTTGGCAACAAATTTTGTAATAATATAGGAAAAACAATTTTTTCTATAGAATTTTCTACTGGAATAAAAGAATTTTCTATAGGAATTTAAATTCCAATAGGATTTGAACAAAGTTCTCATAGTATTTCAAAATCCAATAGGAAATATTAATTTCCCATAGGAAAACTTCGTACTTGTCTGAATTACCTAATTACCAGGAAAACTATACCTGTCTGAATTAAATTCCTGTAGGAAATAATTGAATCCTATAGGAAATATAATTCCTACAGGATTTTTAGAAAATCCGAAAGGATTTTCAAAATATCCTGTAGTGATATTGAAATTGAAATGCAGAAATTATACGTTAGTAATAATTGTAGTAAGGTTTTGAAGATATATAAAGGTATTTTTACTATTATAGTTTCAGTACTTTACACAATGATTACATTGCAATATCTCCGATAGTTGATTATAACTTACAGCTTGTTATTTATCATCAAAGCTTGAGAACATCGCCGTTATTATCGCCGCTCCAATGAACACAGATTACCGTTACAAAAATTCATTTAAGCCTTAATTTTATAATTGATTCATTTTTTGGCAAAATTATTGGGGCGGCGACCGCCGCCCCTGCGCCCCTGCTCCGACGCCCTTGCAGTAAGATGTTTCATCAAAATCACTTTTCGCTGTTCTTGATTGTCAAGTCTTCACGTTAGAAGATAAATAGCTTTAAAACAATAATAGCACGGATAGGTAAAAATTCTCCAAGAAAGTTTTCCGTCTAGTCACTTCATCATTAAATAAGAACCTGTTCGAATTTCATGGAAACCATGATGCGACAAAGTTACGAGAGAAAATGTCACTTCACAAAAGATGGTTGAAAAATGGTGAACATTACTTATTGTGGCATCTCTTATATGTTTATGGACTAAAACATCAACTCAATGTAACAAGCCATGGATGGACATATGTCATGCAATTGTTGCAAGAGAACCCATTGATTTAGATGATGATTTTCTCTCAGCCATGGTTGTTCAAAGAATTTTTTTGAGACGTACTTAAAGGGCATGGTCACGATTTTTGTCAAAATTGAGTTTTTTATTTTTATTGTTTACAATGCTTTAATAATGCATTTCTAATGATCAACCAAAATTTGAGTGGCAGTAGTACAGATATATGCAAGATACAGCGCTCACAATTCTTTGTAATGTAAACAAGGCTCGTGTCATGGTTTTGTTTACATTGGTTCAATATACCGCTAAAAGCTCTTTTTCAAGCTGATATTTCTATCTGCTAATTCGTTTTGAACATAAATAAACAGTACCTAGCGTTTGTCACATTCATTTTAGGTCTAAACCTGGAATTTCCATATCAACATTCAAAATGTAAACAAAAACATGACCTGTGCTCTGTTTACATAACAAAGAAATGTGAGCTCTGTATCTCGCTCATAACTCTACGACTGGCACTCAAATTTTGGACTATTAGAAATGCCCTACTGAAGCATTGTAAACATTAAAAACGGAAAAATAAATTTTGACCAAAGTCGTGACCATACCCCTTTAATTCTTGGCTGTGTTTTATAAAACAGCGAAAAGAATAAAAGTTCGTGTATTTTAGAAAATATGTTAAATATTCCTTTGTAGGACAATTCAAAAATAGACTATATATATAGAATATATATATATGATGATATGTATTTGTAAGTTTTACCATTCCATGCATTCTGTTAATCACAAGTGACAGAAAAAGAGGTAGTGTGAGTCCTGTGTAGCATGGGTGATCATGTCATAAACAAATAATCTCTATGGGACGTTCAGAAACAAACAAAAAATCAATCAACGTAACGAAGACACCAAACATCAGTCAAATCACATTCACCCGATCATTTCATTTTATGATTAATTTCATGATCAAAGGGACGCGCAAACGGTTGTCTTATTCAAAGTATTGATTGAAAAATGGATTGCAGGAGTTATTAAACACGGCGTATTCTAATGGGATATTCCTTCCTGTCCCAGCCAGGCGTTGTAATTCATATTACAGCAAGTCCTGCCTTCTTTATGGTGAAGAAATCGGATACAAAACACGGTGTCGTATTTCATGGAGATGTGACGAGAAGAAAACGGTCGTCCCATACATGTAGCTGTTTAATGAACAACCCATGACCTCGAAATACCTCGACAAGTTATGAGTTTTAGGGCTCAAAGGAGCGTGAAATAGAACAAGACTACACAGGCTTGACAACTCAATGGAAGAAAAAAAAACCTAGGAACGGATATGTAAAATAAAATTGTACAACTCGGATCAGCTTACATGCCATTGAATAGAGATTACGAAATCCGGTCAATGTTCATATGCGGACCTTTAAAACTGATATACTTGAACGGTTTATGGCTCTACGTGTGGACTTGAATTCCCACTTTGTTCGATTTCAATACTGTGTGTCTTATCGACATGCTCCGTGGTTTCTCAATGCCACCGGTTCCTTAACACAGTTCAGGGGAGTCCAATTGTCAGCCTAGTGATTCTTCTTCGTTTTATGACGTTTAAGTCCAAATTTGGAAACTATGCTAGGGATTAGAAATGAATCAGGAATCGATAATCGATCGTGTCCGAGTCTGAATCAACGATCAGCATGAGCAGTTGTCCAAAATGTGGCAAAACGGTGTATTTTGGTAAGTCATTTCTGAATTCGTGACACCATTTTGTAGACAGCTCAATTCATTATTCTACATTCAACTTGCAAGATCCGGGCCTCGATTCTTTATGCAAATGTTTAAAACTGTATAACATTGGCAATTGGACCATAACTTTTTTATGTTCTTTTGTTACTTATATATTTTTTTCTTTCATTTTTTTAAAGTAAAGACAGGTGTATTTGGGAAAGAAATAAAACGTGCACCATGTTGATGAAATATTCAAAAGGTTATCGCAAAAGTCTTGATTGAAAATCAATAGAGCTTCATACACGGTGTGTGGGTAACACTTTACTATTTGAACAGGAAACTTTTTTAAAACCCGAGCACTAAGCAATCGAGCCCCTTAAACGTCTCCAATGCACCAAGGGTCTTGGCAAAATCCCCGGGGGTGACAGTGAACGTGTACTGCAGTGTAAAACGTTGGTTTTAAGCAGTTTGACAAATGAATGCTGACGTGGTGGACCATTAATTAGTCCGCATGATTTGATGGTGGTTGTACTCATAAAACGAACACAAAAACATCCCTGTCGTAACATTGTTTGGATCTTCCTACAAATAAAAAACGACAGCATTTGCAAAACTGACATTTTATAGGTTCAATATAATTTTTGAGGGAGAAATGAGTAGTTGGTTGCTGCTATGTGTACAAACGTATATGTACTTTGTAAAAAGGCAATAAACTTTGTCACCTGTATTTACAGTTCGCGACCTGATATTATAATAAAGTGTTCTTTAATCTACGCAGGTAGACACTTGGCCTATAGTATCATTTAACGCGACAGGGCGTCGACAGATATCATCTAGAATTTAATAGGCGACTTTTCTGATTTAAACACGTTTATCAAGAAAAGCCAACAGAGTTTATAAATATAACAGATTGTTATGTAAATAAGGTTACAACCTAATTTTGTTATATTAGGCAGATTCCGCGCTTGAGCGACACCGGTGTGTACATTTTTACATATCTGAGTCCGTATTACACGTGGGTCCACAATAGAGCACAGGACAATTGACATAACCTTGACACAACTATCTCTATATATGATAACAATTAAAAAAAATAACTTTTCACAAAAAATCTATAATGTATTAGATGTACCAATATCGATAACATAGATGGTCTGCTTTAAAAAAATAGAGTATTTCTCTCTCTCTCTCTCTCTCTCTCTCTCTCTCTCTCTCTCTCTCTCTCTCTCTCTCATCAGTAACTTTTTATTGAAAATGAAAGTTTCTATGATTTCGTTGTCCTTCTAGCTGAGAGAAAAACATCACTTGGAAAGAACTGGCATCCGAACTGTTTAAAATGTGAAGAGTGTGGGAAAATTCTTTCGCCTGGTCAACATGCAGAGGTAAAAAAGGAAAGGAAATATTCAAATGATGTAATTTTTGCATCGATTAATTGCACAATGAAAAATAGTAGGAAGTTAAGACTCGTTTCATTTGTTTTCGATTTATTTTACTTATTTGCTTCTTTAATTGTAAACGCGAATATTTCTACCTTGTGACAATGTAAGGAATTTAAATTTAATTGGTTTTCCATTCTGTTATGCTTCGTTGTTATTGAGTTTGGCTCTAAGTGTACATAACCTAGCATGCAGTGAGGTAAATTTTGATGTTGATCAATAAACATGACAGAGTCTCGCATTCTGCGGGACCGTCAGACAATTTTCAGTATGTTCCGCGCACACTTAAAAGATTACTCATGCTCCCAGACAATAATCAGATATTGGTTTGTATGATCAACTTCTGAACACGCGATATTCTTGTCACTGGTTCAATGGAAATTTTTTTACACGTGTTTTTGGTCTGTAGTGTAGGCTCTGAACACTAGTCTATATCAGAACGAAAATACGATTAGTTTCTGGTAAAAGTAAATATTTAGTATAAAGACTGATAAAGGAAACCTTTAAGTTTTTGTTGGTATATTCAATAACAACCTTCCATTGAGTTTGGAGTCTACAAACCAATTCTGAATTTTGCGCATAGAACATACAATTTATACCCATGAGTTATAGTTCCCTTTTTGGCCTATTTTTGTTGTAATTTTATTTTTGCAAAGCCCTTTACCTATACCTACTTTAACCTCCAGAATCTGTTCTGTTTTGAGTACAAATTTAGTCAAAAAGTCATTTCAGATGCATTTTCTAATATTTGTTGCATGTGCTGAAAATGTTCCACTTTTGAAAATGCTGCTGTATGGTGAATAAGACAAAATAAGCGAAAATTTTTTGTCCCATTTTTAGCTCACCGAGACGAAGTCGGGGGGGGGCTTATGCTATACCCCCGGCGTCGGCGTCGGCGTCGGCGTCCGGACCTGGTTAAAGTTTTTGTTGCAGGTCCTGTATCTAAGTAATTACTAGTCCTATCTTCACCAAACTTGCATGGATGATGCATCTGGACCTACTTATGGACTTGAAAGACTTGGATGCTGAATCTGGGTCATGAGTTTCAGATGCTGGAGGAGGTTAAGGTTTTTGGAGCAGGTTAAAGTTTTTGGTGCAGGTGCCCTTTGATAGCAATTTCTAAGTTATTACTGGTCCTAAGTTCACCAAACTTGCATGGATGGTGCATCTTATGATACTGATGCACCAGACAGGCTTGAATGCTGAATCTGAGCCATAGGTTTCGGATGCTGGAGGAGGTTAAGGTTTTTAGAGCTGGTTAAAGTTTTTGGAGCAGGTGCCCTTTGATGATTATATCTTAGTTTTTACTGGTCCTAACTTCACCAAACTTG
Source organism: Magallana hongkongensis (assembly GCA_016163765.1). Classification (NCBI taxonomy): domain Eukaryota; kingdom Metazoa; phylum Mollusca; class Bivalvia; order Ostreida; family Ostreidae; genus Magallana; species Magallana hongkongensis. Next base: position 49,139,180 of record WFKH01007768.1, on the reverse strand, counting down.
CATGGATGGTGCGTCTTATGATACTGATGCACATGACAGGCTTTAATGCTGAATCTGAGCCATAGGTTTCGGATGCTGGAGGAGGTTAAGGTTTTTAGAGCTGGTTAAAGTTTTTGGAGCAGGTGCCCTTTGATGATTATATCTTAGTTATTACTAGTCCTAACTTCACCAAACTTG
>WFKH01007768.1:49111767-49122894 GCA_016163765.1 Magallana hongkongensis | reverse complement strand
TTTTTTTTTATCTCTGATAAAGTTTTATGGTTAAGTTAATTTGAGTCTAGGAGCTCAAAATAATAGGACTCTTGGTTTCCTCATCACAATTTGAAGTGTGTTAATATGACAGTCACGGCATGGATATCAAGAATACAATTTAAATGCATTTGTCCAATTTCAAGACTGTGTGTCTTAATCACCTGATATAACAGGGTTTGACTGCAGTCGAGAATATAAATATTTTTAAAAATGGGGGTTTTTTTTCTCCAAAATTGCAATTTTTCCATTCCAAATTCACAAATGGACTATACATACCAATAAAAAAAATCCTATCTTTAGATATGAATTTTGTTTGTACCGATTTGAAAAATTTAGCAAAAACCTTGAAAAATATTATACATATCAATGCTGTCTGTAATAAGAAACCAATTGTTTTGGGGTTTTTTTTTTACACCAATATTAATTGTTTACCAAAAATAAAATATTAAAAATTGATTTGCACAATTAACAAAGTTTGTCTGCATTTCTCTTTCAATTTTTTTGCAATGATATCAAAATAGGACAAGAATGATTTCCCTAATGATAAAAGAAAACAATTCATATTCAGCATCTTGATTTAATAAGAATAATTAGTTTTCCAAGTCATGAACAAAAATAGGAATTGATAACAAATTCAAGTGAAATTCAATATATGTTTCACTGAAACATTGACAATAATTAAATACATGTATGTAAGTTGAGAATATTTCATCACTTCACTTTAATGCAAATTTTACATAAATAAAAAGCAGTTACATATTATTGTTCCTTTGCTCATTCAATCTTTGCATAATGAAGCCACATTGTATGATTTTGTGGCAAAGCACATGGTCTGTTACAAGCACTATCATGAATCACAGCTATTCCAAGAATGAGACAGAGGTGGCCGATACAGTTGTCCAGAGTATCCCTGTCTTGGCTCATCTCTCCCACATCAGGATTATCCTAATCCCCTTCCTCTTCTCTCTCTCTCCCCCTCACAGATAAATCCTCCTGAGGTCTGTGGCAGCCGTTATCATGTTACATTGGGGACACAACTTCTTGGCGCCCTGAAAATATAAACAGTTCTTGTCATCTCAGATTCTTTTTGCAATGTTTATTGATTAAACATGTATTGTACAGAGATGTATCGTCCATTCACTCACTAGAGTTTTTAGCCAGCAGTCTTCGCAGTGCACATGCCAACACTGAATGGAGGTCAGCGGGTTGGTATAGGGCTCCTGAAATTAATACAAAATTCCTGTTAATGTTAGGCCTTAATTACATATATTTACAATGTTCATGCATTCTAGACTTATTTTATAAGGGGGAGGGGGAGAAAAAAGTTTAACAATAATTTACATATTCTGCAAATGATCATGGACACTAGAGAAGGCATTAAATACATTCCAATATTGTTTCGTAAAAACCAACAGATAATTTTTTATTTAAAAAGGGTATGAAATTTAAAAATCAAAATTAATTCTTCCCTTTACCAGTAATTTCATTTTCAAGGTATTAATAAAAGATTATTACTTCATACCATTTTTTATCTAAAGAGTTATCTTTCTTTCTAAATAGCACCGTGAGTTAATCTGATATATCCCTATGGAAGAGTTTTAATATCTATTTAAACAGAAGTCATAAAGTTTCTTTACCATACAGATGAGACATTTTGACTTGTCCTTCTTCATCACTTTTTCCTGATCCTTTATTTTCAGTTTTAAGGCAGCAATAACTTCTACTGCAGACCCCGAGAAATTGTCATTACTAAAAATTGAAATTCATTATGAGTGTCTATACACCGGTACCAGTAGTTTCTATTGTATTTAAAAGGTTTCTTGACAGGTGAGCAACTTATGAAATTGTACTTAATAATAGAAGACAATTTATTACTTTAATAGTTTTGATTATTTTTAACTCTATGGCATAAAAAGGACCTTTCACAAAACTGATGTACATGACTGTGATAAAGCTGCTGACCTGTCCTTGACCTACTGACCTGTTTTTGGGGAGAGGGTCTGAACCATTTTCGTCTGGACTGTCAGAATCAGCAGGGGATCCTGAAGAAAGAATATACATGTATTTCTAATACTTCAAAGTTTCTAACATGAAAAAAATACAACAATCTTTGGATAAGATAACAAAAACAAAACAAAAATTTGATTCACCTTCAAAATTCTACTGCTTCACAAATGCTTACCTGAATTTTCAGGATTGGTGGTGGATGATGAAGCTGAAGAGCTATGGGGAAAAAAGGAGATATTTTATACCAGTGACTCATTAATTATATAGATCTACATTGTATCTTTACTGAAATTACTCTTACTCTTATGTGTCATATTTAAACTCTTCATACATGTATAAACATAGCTGCAGGTCTGTAGCTCCCGGTCTGAAAAAATTCGGATGGACGACCTGGGAGCTACAGTGCCTCCCATAGTAAAAATCTGCAATTTACGGCGCACAAAAAATTGCGCTAGTTTTGGATTGATTAACCTTATTTCCGAACACTTAATTCCAAACAATTCCTCGGACATTTTACAACAGATATGAACACTTTACTTGCCTCTGATATTCTTTTAAAAACCATCACCAGTCCCATAAAGTGAAGTGGTGCAGTTTGTTTACATGTAAAAATGGCAACTCTCGATCTCGACGTGAATTTAACATACTTCAATTTCCGAGGTCAGTTAGCGTATTTAAGAGAAAGTTTGGGGCAAGTAAAGTATCGATATCAGTAGTAAATTGACTGAAGAATTTAATGGTACTAATTTTTTCTACAGAATTTGTGTGAAAATAAGGTTAATCAGCCCAAAACAAGCGCAAATTTTTGTGCGCCGTAAATTGCAGATTTTTACTATGGGAGGCACTGTGCCTCCCAGGTCGTCCATACAAATTTTTTCAGACCGGGAGCTACAGACCTGCAGCTAGCATAAACATTCAACAGTCTGTACCCCAAAATGGCTCCTCTCAGTGCTGCCCTCTCTTTGTCTTCACCAGGCTCCTCTGAGGAACAAGGAATAATGTCAGCCTCACTGAATCTAAACCAGTTAAGGCCAATTCATTTCTCAAACTTTTCCTTGATACTTTTATAAAATAATTATTTTTTTGGCAACATTATTATTTAAATTTGTAACAATTTTTACATTTCATGTCACCACAAACGCTGAAAACAAGGGACTAGTAAAATTATCACTGAAAGGGAGATGACTCTAGCTGGTTCACTACATCAGTCATTGACTGGTGGACTGCAGAAGGATACTGAGGCTCTCCGTACTGCTTCGAGTCGTCCCCATCAACGTCCAGGTCAATGTCCTCCTCTGTGTGTCTCTTACTGCTGTATGTCTGGAACCCTGAACCTGTGGGTGAAAAAGAGGGGTTTATCACATGAAATTTCATGAAATAGTCCAGATCTCTAAAAAAGAAGCATCCCAGATTTTAATATAAAGAATAATTCTGCACTGCTGACAAAGAAAAGTTAAATTGAACATCACCATACACTCAGCAAAACAAAGCTGTTATCATCCCCCACCCCCTTTTTTCTTTTAATTCTAATCGATCATTAAACCAATCCCAATCTCCACTGACCTCCCAGTCCCCCTTGTAGGAGGGTTGTGGCCCTGATCCGGGTCTGTCCGGCCCAGGTGTACTCCTCACACTGCTCATCTCCCTCTACGTCCACTGGCTCATCCTCCTCAGACTTCTAATTCATAACAAAACTTAAAATTAACAACTAAGCAGAACATTTCCGCCTTCTGAGCAGATTTTCTTCTTAAAGCACAAATAGTTGGGCCTTTTAGTGCCAGTACTACATTTAAAAAAGGCCTGAAGAAATTTCTCCCTGATAATTCATACTGTTTGCCTTGGAACACTTGAATTGAGTTTATCCTCTATACATGGCCTACTCTAAGTGAGCACTTACTCTCTTCAGACAGACTTCTACGTGAGCAGTAAGCTCCTCCGGTGACCCCACCACTCTGTCATTACACACCGGGCACACCGTCTCGTCTGGACGTTTCTTGCGATTACGACTTCTAGCTGCATTAAGAAAATCATGTTACCTACTTAATCTACAAAACTGTAATGATCATGCATTTACAAATATTTATCACCAAATTTTATCTTTAAAGTTAAATGGCATTTAATGTATTTCTCTTCACTTCTTAGTCTTATTTATTCTATGCAGAATCTCCTCTTGTCAAAACAATATCAAAATATTGGATTTGAAATATTAACATTCAAGTTGATAATTTGCATGTTATTTCTGACGGACAATGTACTTTGAAATATGTCAGCCTACTGAATGCCTCCAAAGATATTAAATTATCTCAAGACACGCCTCTTCTGGCCAGGAAGTATTTTGAAACTTACCACTTAGTCTTGATTGGCGATTACACTTGATTCGCATGTACGTCTGCAATAAAAAAACAGAAAGGTATGTCGTTAGCATGAGACAACCCAACACCTTTCACAATAATGATTTGTTCCGGCAATTAGCTTTGAAAGACAGTCCACCGTTTTTTGCGATGAGGCAGAAATATACGATCAGCGGTGACTGTCTCCATTTCAACGATTTGAAAAAGATATCATTGATAGACTATCAGCACAAAAAATCTTTTTCAACTGTAGGACAAAAAAAAACATTGAACAATGAATTAGGTCCATTGTGAAATACCTCGAGATCATGGATTAAACAATTTCAAGGTGGATTCTCTGATTTACACACATGAGAATAATGAAACCCTTACAGAACTGCTAATCCTCTGCTGAAAAACTAAAATATTGAAAAACAAATATCTATATCTTATACTAAAACTTGTCAAATTCTCTTGCATCAAAATTAATTTGTTTGACGGCCTTTTTCCAAAAGCCAATGCACAAGCAGATATTCTACTAATCAACTGACACATCTTTGGTGTAATGACATGGGGACAATAATATCAAAACATCTTACTGGGCTTTTTTATCCAACTTTCAAAAGCATCCCTTACAACCTGGGATAAAAAAAGGAATTGACAGCCAAGAGGTATCAAATACTAAACAGATCGACAATGGAGACACTGTGATGGGAATCAAAATGGCTCTGGGTGATCGTCCAAGGTGTGGGGTGTCCTCAAATTTCCTCCTTCGCTCCGCGCCAGGTACGTCATCTGCTGCCGTAAGATAATTGGCCATGGAGAGAAAAAACGCAGGAGTATCTGGTTGAAGGGGGACAAAAAGTTCCTAGTCGGAGTGATCTATATACCTGTCAGAGCAGCAGCTCTCTGATATTCAAATTAAAACTTCTGAAGGATATGGATTGCAAGAGCAGGCTAAATACCTTGTCTGACTCAAGTGTCACCATGCTAACGCATAATTATGATGCAGTAGTTCTAAAGAAACATAACAATAATGAATTTTTTTAAAATGGAGTTGAAGAGAAAAAGGCTGATGGCATAATTAATCATCATTTCCAATTTTTAATAAGATGACTATGCCTCAGATGTCTTTTGAAAATGGACTCTTCTAGATGAAATATGGCACTATACTTAAGGTTGCATGACTAGAGGTACAGCCATATTTCTTAAATTTCAAAATAAAAGATGACATGTCAGAGATACTGCCCAACAAGTACCTAACCAATGTCTAATTCCTCAAAGATTGATTGAAATGTCAATGTTTAGATGAGGGAGGAAAAAATTAACATATTCAGGGAAACCATTGAAAAACTTCAATGCACAGAATGGTCAGAGAACATCTCCTATTTAAGAGAAGGCAGCTAGAATATCATACAAACAAAGAAATTTGCTCCTCATCTAAATTTATCTTTATTTCAAAAGAATTCAAGTAATTCTAGACCCCAAAATACCTCAGAAGTGAGTAACTTCTCAGCAATTAGAAGTAACCATTATCATTTTACACAAAGCCACCTTGGGGATCAAAATGAGTGTTCTATCTGCGGATCAACTTGTATCTATATCAATCATAACATTTTTGACCAACTATGTTTGACTATTTAGAGCAGCAAATCCTTTTAATCTCATAATGTACTGGGAGAGTGGGAGATTAGTGTAGTTATGCTCGATTAGTGAGACAGTTCCTTATTGAAGTCAAACATGGCCATTCCGCCCAGATAAGGGGCCCACAAGGTGTTGTAATGCCCTAACAATGGACTCAGGATATTCCCCTGACTGGCCACATTATCTACATCATTATTTCTCCATTAAGCTGAAGCTGACTTGTTAGAGGGTTTAGTATTTTCAAAAGAACTGAGGGATATATAAGACAATGGGCTCTCTCTAGGACATCAAAAGCTTGCCGACCCTCTGGGTTGATCACTTTTCCTCCCTTTGGCCAGTTCATCTCTTGCCCTTACAATCTGACATGTTCTTGTAATTGTCACATGCTTAACTTCTCAAAGTAAAGTTTTCACTTTGTTTGGTCTTTTGATTTCCTTTGAATTCTTCTGGCTGGGATTTGGTGCAGGCACTTTGTATCTGCAAGCTCGCTTCACAGTTGTGTCAATAAAACTTTCAATCAACTGCCATGCCCAACATTAGAAATTGTGTTTGCGAAGTAAAACTGGGTGCTTTTGTTAATTAGTATCAGGAAGAATGCATTATACACCCTGAGTTCTAAAAGTGGTAAAATTACAATAATTGATGAAAAAGTTTGTTTGAATGCAAGGGGCACTGCTTGCCAATATATGATTGATTATCGTTTAATTGCACCCTTTTGATAAAAGGATTTAACCATAACCTGCCCTCAACAGAGAGGCAAATTCACAGAGAAATAAATAATTCACAAGACTTCATTTCAAACATCTTATATTAAGTTTTTCTCCCGTACCCAGACCCTCCCCTTTCCATTATTCGTCGCTCTCTTTACAATAAACAACAAAGAGAAATCTTTCACAGGATTTTTTCTGGAAAATTACAATCATCGTTATAAGCAAGTGTGTTTGTCTAGTACATAACAACTCAAATCAATGACTGCAAAATGAGCAATTATGCTCTGAACTTTCTCAATTTTCAATACATGTTCTCAGTTTGTCTTTTGCACGTCCCTTTTTCAAACAGTCGCACATTTCTATACATTGATTCCACCTATAGTGAGCACATTGATTATGAACAGGTCCGTATGTCCTACACTGTAATTAACAGCTGATTTAGAAGTGCAGACTAAACTCCACATCAATGTAGGAAACCTGTTTTGTCGTGGGCCAAAAGTAGACCCCTTTGTGTGCCGCCGAGATGAGCAAGAATCTTAGAGTTCAACTCAATATTTAAAAAATTAATAACTGATGAATTCAAATTACGGTGATTACAGATTGATTTCGTATAAATTTTACATAGCGTTCAACCTTCAAAACCGTGATCGTGTCGACAATTACGTTTCAGGCACAGTTGGACTGCCTGGGTTTTAATGAAAAGAATCGCTTTGAATTAAGACTGTATGCACTGAAAATTACTTGAGTCATATCATTATCAAGCTCAGAGCAATAATTTGCAATTGTTTATTAAACATTGATCAAATACTAATATACAATATATTCAGGATATTTTGGTTACCATTACAGTACACATCTATTTCAAAATCAGAAAATAATAAAAAATTTTTATCCTAAACCTATAGATAAAATAAAACAAAATCAAAATGTAAATTCTATTTTACCATCCACAGATAATTATTGCATTGAAAAGTAATTCCTGATTTATAGGTACATGGGTATGTTTAGTTCTAGTCAATTTCTGTTGCTAATTGACAACTTGTAATATACAGATATGTGTATTGGAATGTGAACGTATTCAGCATAAAAAAGGTTTCCAAACACCATGATTTGTGGACAGTAATAGGAGTTGTTGACGATACTTGCGAGATCTACAGACAATACTTACATCGTAGCGGGATTGAGATGCTGCTTCAATGGAGGGAGAGTCTTTCCTCTGTCTGTGGCCCGAGGGAGAAGTCAGAGTCTGAAACACAAAATATCACAGGTCTCACAATCCAGTATAGACAAAAGAATCTACTGTAGATTCCTTATTAAATGCACGGTATTAATATCAGCATATAATTGTGAGAGGCATTACTTACGAAAAATCTCACCATTATTTTATTCACAGTACATAAAATTATTATTAAATTTCGGCATACTAGATTTCATATTCTCGAAATATGTTACAAAACATAGGAATCTGGTGAAGTACTTGCATGAGATAAGGAATCTACAGTATAATTATAAACTATCTAGTCTGGATCATTTGAATTAGCAGATTTAGTGTAAGTGTAATGAAAGTGTATAGTCATCTACTGGCAAAATTTTGGTATGTCCATTGGATAAAATTCATCCAATTTAAGTTCAAGCATATCTAACACTAATAGGTATCTGGTATTTTATTGAAATGTAAGACAGTTACTGTCTGTAACTTGTCACTACACACAGTCATATAAAGAAAATGTATTAAGACCAAAATAGATTTAAATAATTTGAATCTTTCTTATGGAATAGCTACAATTTAACAAAATGTTCAAATATAAAATGTTAATAATGCTTTGAAAAGATGTATCATCAAACCCATTGAATCAAAATATGCTTATATCCTCTAGACTATCAACATTTTTTTCCTCTGACTAATGTTATGAGCATCACCGTCATCCGATACACAGAATATTCTCTTCTCCAGTCATAACAAGGTTAACATGAAATTCAATCAGACATTTTCTATCTTTACACCCCGAAGAGCGACTTCAAAACCCTAGCATGGATCCTAGAGTTGGACAAAGTGATGGATTGATACACACCAGGTAACATTACCTGTCCATCAATCATTCTTTGACCACGCCCCCTCATCCATAAGGATGCAATTTCAACATATGTACTACCAGTAATACTGTAACTGTAATCCAACAATTACCCTGGTGCGTTCCTGAGAAGCTTGATTCTATAATGGCCATAATGGACTCTGATTACTGAATTCGATGACTAACTTTACAAGCAGTAAGCTTTAATTTTCAGAAATTTGCAACATCCTAATCCAGAGCCTGTTGGAAGTCTCAACAAGTCCTGACAATAGTTTGCCATATCTCGTGACATGGATTAAAATTTGGGAACACATTGAATGCAGCTTGAAACATATGAATTCAACTAAGTCTCCAGTTTATTCAAAATCAAAAGAAAATAAAAACTGCCATAGATATCTAAGACCATAATTAGGAGGTCCTGTGCATTTATTTTCTAATAAAACCCCCATAAACTCTGTTTAATTTGGCAATGCGATATAGAACAAGTATTCCACGTAAGTCTTCAACAGTTAATTCCTCATACCCTTCATCATTATGTAGTGTTCAAGTTTAGAGGGATTAGCAGGTTGTCTGCCAAATGACTGTAATCTAATTCCAATTGTTTGAAGCCTCACAAGGTGCCAAGGTTACCCAAACATCAGTCTAATGTGCAGGGGTTGCTAACAGAACTACATAAAGAACTAGTGGGAGGATTTTGATGGCCTTTTTTTTTTTTTTACATAAAGAGCAATATTGTAATTCTATGATATTAATTCAACATAATGCATGTTTAAACTGATATTGTAAAAACATCATTTGAAAAACTATCAATAAATTGCATGTGTACAATGTATATCATATCTAAATATATATTCTCTTTATAAAAACCTTTTTTTTGCTGGTACTAGTCATCCTTTGATTTGATGTTCATTTTGTCTTATTTCTTACGTTTTTAAGAAAAAAAAAATCAGTTTTTTTTATCAGCAAAATAAAAAAGTTCCCATTCTGGGACCCACATGCTACCTTTCTTCCTTGCGGAGTTGCATCCCTTGATCTTCTTCCACTCCTACAAATAGCAAGAAAAAAAAATCTTTTTATAATCAGGTTTGAAAAATTAGTGAAACTTGATATACTGAATAGTACCTTGTAAGGATTAATTTGATTGGCTGAGTAATCTGTTGCAGTCTAATTTGATTGGAGAAACAATTCATCAGTCTGACAACCTAGAATTACATTTGCCTTGGCTTTGTGCAGTGACAGAAGTTTGTTTGTCTGCCATTGTAAACATAACTCAATTTAGATCAACTGACAATTACTCAAGTCTGTCATCTCTGAACTACCCTTTCAGCATCCATCAACAAATTGCTCAGAGGGGAGACACATTTTGAAGAGGAGTCCATTTCTACTGGAGTCACCATACACATTACCTCTGGGGGAGGGTGTGATTGAATTGGGGGCTAACAAAGTTAGCTGTCCAGAACAAAACAAGAGAAACCTGACAGGACAATATACAGTGTTCTTGGTAACAATCAGGAGTGATTAAGTGATTGACGTAGATGTCTTTTTGTCTCACTAAATTACAAGTCCCCCTTAATGAGGCTAGATGGCTGTGGCCATTTTATAGTATTTTTCTCCCTCCAGACAGCAGAAAAGCTAGATGAAATCTACTAATATATGATGAAAATTTATCATACAAGGACTTAATAGACTGCAAATTATTTTAAATGTGCCAAGATGTCCATTTCAATTAGTTGAATAAATTTAGTGGGCATGAAGATGATGCATGTATGTCAGATAAATTGTTTAAAACCAGCCTAATTTAACAATTAACAATTGATAACATTCCATGTCTATCATTAGAATATCACCTTTAGTTAGCTTAAATTCCTACATGGACCACTAAGGATCTGCCTACATTAAGACAGTTACCTGACAATTCTCTCGAGACGATCCATCTCCAGCGCAAAGTGGGCGTCCACCTCCCCATTCCTCAAGGTCAGCCCACAGATTGGACAACACGGGGTCTGGCCGTCCAAGGCACTCTTCTTCCTCAGCTCTGTCATAATGCAAAATAGGTATAATATTAATTATCAATCAAAGTACTTAAATGTACTAAAGGTGGCTTCTCAAGTGTACAGAGAAGTTCTTTACGTGTTCAAACTTATTCATTGTGAAAAAACAAAAATTACAAAACCATTGTTTCTATGAAAAAAAAGCTTTTTATAAAAGATTGATGATAATGCATGAGCTGAAGAATCTATAAGTCTGCAAACATAAGAATTAAGCCTGCTTTTAAAATAAATCATTTAACACCCTCAAATTTTGAACTTGTAGTTTATCTGGGTTTTTTATATAATAATACAA
>WFKH01007768.1:49094240-49099240 GCA_016163765.1 Magallana hongkongensis | reverse complement strand
CAAGCCCTCAGAGTTGGTGACAGAGCTGATGCTATTGGGCCGTTCTTCCTTAATGTGGGCTGAAGTGTTCGATTCAGGGCTACCCTCCTCTCTCCCTTCCTCTTCATTCGAACCAGATTCCAATTTTGGTTTCTTTGCCGACGGTCCAAAGGCCGAGTGATAAGAACTTTCAGAGTCCGTACTGACGGGTCGAAAAGCACTGCTGGCTGCCTGGGGCATGATTCCCATGTTTCGGTCTGACCGGACAAAATGTGGCACCCCAGAGTACATGGGAGGGGGAAAAGGGTCCCCTGGCCTGTACATGGTGAATGGAGGATTCCCGTACGGTGAGACCATCTCTTTTCCGTCCGCACTGGAGGAATATGGATGAGGTGGGGCCGCTAGGCGCCCCCCTTCATGACCCTCAGCCGTTGAAGCTAGGACCATCAGAGCTGGTGAGGTGAGGGGATTTGGAAGATATGACGAATTTTCCATCGCATTAATCTGGGAGGCTGCAAGGACAGCAGCATGGTGAGAGAGAAATGGCTTTTGCCAAAAATTAAATCGAAACATTGCAAAGTCAGAAACTCCACTCATATTCAACAAAAACAAATAAAGTTTAGATTTCAACAAATCCAAAATGAATATTATATGTCAATATCTTCATGACACACATAAACAAAAATTATGTGTCCATTTCATCCAGTTCCTTTAGTCAAATATAGTTAGTTGTAAATACTTAAATACAGACTCTTAGGACAACCCACTTTTATTGAGGCCTGCTTGTCAATTGCTAACGCATGCGTACTGAAATCTTCACATGCCATATATGGAAAATGTCAACAACAGCTTTTAGTTCAATATAATAACAGGAAATTTTTACACCTTTTAGAAAAATACGGCAAATTTTGTAAAGTTAAAGCCATTTCAGTGCGTGTCTTCTGTAAAAAATAAGAATTTAGTGTTGTTCAGTGTAAGATTAGGATGGATATATTTTCGCAATATTTGAATGTCTACATCAAGTATTCCGTCCTACCTATTAATTTTAGGTTTTGAAAAACGTTTATTTCCAAACACACTTAAACAAAAATAAGAGTTTTTAAACAATCATGGATATCAATTTTATCTATAGCAAATGTAAAATGATCTTGAAATTTTGAGATGACATGTAATTTTAGTGGATAATATTTACCTTTAATCTAGTATTACTGGAAAGAATTTCCCTCTATGTTGATGCCTCGTTTTCAAAACAATTTCCATTATTAGAATTGTGGGATATAACGTTAACTGTGATAAAAATAACTCAAAGGAAATACCTTCTCGTTTTTTCTTCATCGTGACATTCTTTCATCTTGACATTATCTTAATCGTTATAATTATTTATTTCAATGACTAAGTTGATTTAAGTAATGGGTATTTCATAATTTGTGCACTTTTCAGGAACAGATATACAATATTCTTCCTCAATTTACCATACTCCAACCTCGCTATGAAAATTCTAAATGCCTACTTTCACTTTATCAATAACGTGAAGCAAGCGGCAATATGAGTAATATTTACATTCAGGAGCCCCCGACCACTGGGAAGGTAATAAGTTTTGATAATATTATTGTGTGATATCTAGCTGAGGCAAATAATGATTCTGAAATAGAATAAGTGACTCATTACAGATTTTCTCAGAGATGTGGTCAGCCCACTGGCTTGTGCAGAAAAAAAATCAAATAGAAAAGTTTATACACCGGAAAAAAAAAAAATTTACCTCAGGGATGCTGACTTTTCTAACTGATTATTTTTTCCACACAAGGCCTTGTGGTCAGACAAGATGCCATATGGTTAGCGGAATTGGAAATTTATTTGCCTGAATTTTGAAAATTGAAAGAAGATAGATAGATAGATAGATAGATAGATAGATAGATAGATAGATAGATAGATATATAGATATGGTTACATATTACAACAAATCATTTCAATACACTGTAATTGTACTTACTTCTGACAAAACGATACCTGTAAATGTTAAATCTTTAATGATATATTTGCAGTGTATCTCTGATGCATTTTAAACTTATACTGCAAGTTGTTTTTACAGGTCCTGTTGATCACCTCAGCTGGAGATCTGGACATTGAATTGTGGTCAAAAGAAGCACCAAAGGCATGTCGGAACTTCATCCAGCTCTGTATGGAGGGATACTACAGCGGAACTGTATTTCATCGCGTTGTGAAAGACTTCATCGTTCAGGGAGGTGACCCCACTGGGACTGGAATGGGCGGGGAATCAATTTATGGGAAACCATTCAAAGTCTGTCGTTCTTGACCTTATACCTCTCTTAGCTGAGATGGTTACAAAATATGCTAACTTTTTCATCAATTCTTTTTTATACCTGTATTTTAGTTCTAGCTTGCCAAAATAAAACCAAATTAAGAAGTTGTTAATAATTAATTATATATAAATAATATATATTTTATGTCTTTAAAAACTTGCAGAAGTTTGAAAATAACATTATAATGATAATCCTTATCATGTTCTTTAAGGATGAAATTCACACCCGATTACGGTTTGTGAGGAGAGGGTTAGTGGCCATGGCAAATGCTGGTCCAAATGATAATGGCAGTCAGTTCTTCATCACAATGGGACCAACTCCAGAGCTCCAGAACAAACACACAATATTTGGGAAGGTAATTTAAATTTTGATATTATTTTGCTAATTCGTAATTATACATGTACCATCATTTGATGATACATGTACCAATTTCTATATAGATTAAAGGGACCTAGACACGATTTGAGATGAAAATTTTATTTTAAATTTTTGTGTATAAAATGGTTTGAAATACAGACATGTCGGCCCAACGACACCTCGGCCCAACGACACCTCGGCCCCAGGACACCTCGGCCAAGACGGGTCGGCCCAAAATTTGAGACACCTCGGCTCGCGTAAAAGACATCTCGGCTCAGGCAAAATTGAAATAAAATTAAAATGATTTTCATGTTTTTATTTTATTTTGTTACACAAACATATAATTTTTATATATAGTTTTGTAATTAAATATGTTGGAATTATTAAAATATTACATATCAAATACTTGTATAAGAAATTGAATTATTAGCAGAAACGAGGCCATTAAGTGCTAATTGTTAAGCAAACAAGAAATAAAAATTATGAAAATGACGACAATTAAGTGCTAATAGTAAAACAAACTAGACCTTTGGAGTCTCAAACGCGTGTCAGGGGTGACAATGAGGATTTAATTACGAGCAGTTACACATGTAATTATGAGACGATAACCACCGAAGTCCATATATGTGAGTCGGCCCTATGATATCGCAGTAGTTAAATCATTTTGTCAAGAAATCTATCAATACAAAAATATTTCAGAAACTAATGTTATCTTGAGTTTCCTCCATCATATACCTCAGTGATGTTCAGCGTGTCTCTGCTATGTCTAAAAATATCCCGACGTCAAATGTCAATTTCAGCGCGTGCTACTATACGTACTCAGAAATACCGCGATACCATAGAACCCGCGATATGATAGGGAGCTATACTATATATCTTTTCAATGGTTACTACCCCATATCAGATTTACAAAATATTTCTTAAAGGGACTTGGACACGATTTGAGCTGAAAATTTAAAATTTTATTTTTCCATTTTTATTGTTTAGAATGGTTAATATGGGTATATTTAATGCTTTGTCAAAACTTGAAAGTCAAATGTTGAGTTATAACCAAGATACAGAGTTTGAAATTCTTTGTTATGTAAACAAAGCCCAAGTCTTGTTATTGTTTATATGTGTTGTACTGGTATAAGTTTCAATCTAATATTGCTTTTTTCTGTTGTTAATATTATTTATGAACACATTGAATCAGTTTATCTTGTTTGCCACGAGTCATTTTGTCAAATAAATAGTAATTCATTACTTATCATTATTTGTAAACAAATATAAGACTCGAGCTTTGTTTACATAACAATGAATTCTTACCTCTGTATCTCTCTTATGACTTGACTTCAAACATTCAAATTTTGGTCAATCATTCAAAATGCACAAGTAAACCAGTTTATACATAAAAAACAAACAATAAAATTTTGAACTCAAATCGTGTCCAAGTCCCTTTAATGAACTATATATTATTCTTATATTACTTTGATATCAGAAATATTTAGCTAAATTGAATCAATTTAAGACACAAACCGTAAATACGCACCTGTGGTCAGCTTAGCACGTCAGCTATTGTGTAACGTTAACCGTAGATTTAGTACTTATTAAGTAGCACGAAATTAGAGAATGTTCATACGAAATGAAAATTGATGAAGCTGCATTATTATAACCACATAAATGAATAGATACAGTAATTATCTGCCAATGTTTTTTTAAATTTATACATTTTAAACCGAAATTTTCATTGGGCCGAGGTGTCTTTTACATGGACCGAGGTGTCAATAGATTTGGGCCGACCCGTCTGGGCCGAGGTGTCAACCGCCCTGGGCCGAGGTGTCGTTGGGCCGAGACGTCTGTACCCCAATGGTTTACTTGTGTATTTTGAATGATTCTCCAAAATTTGAATGTTTGAAGTCAAGTTACAAGCGAGATACAGAGGAAAGAAGTCGTTGTTATGTAAACAAAGCTCGAGTCTTATATTTGTTTACAATAACGTAAAGTTAAGAAATTATCATTTCTTTCACAAAATTACTTGCGGCAAACAAGATAAACTGATTCAATATGTTCATAAATAATTTCATCAACAACAAAATATAACATTAGATAGAAACTTATACCAGTACAACACACATGTAAACAATAACAGGACAGAGCTTCGTTTACAAAACAAAGAATTCTAACCTCAGTTACTAGCTTGTAACTCGATATTTGACTTTCAAATTTTGACAAAGCATTGAAAACGTCCATATTGACCATTTTAGACATTAAAAATGAAAAAATAAATTTTGAAAAATTTGAGCTCAAGTCGTGTCCAAGTCCCTTTAAGAAACAGAATACAGAAAGTTAAGAAAACTCAACAGT
>WFKH01007768.1:49072579-49093840 GCA_016163765.1 Magallana hongkongensis | reverse complement strand
TATCATTTTAATATTTAGAATTGCCATTTTTCAGATTTTATCAAATCCGTTTGAAGATATTGTTCCAAGAGTAAATGCAGAAGACAGAAAATCAAAAGACTCAAAAGAAGAAAAAGTGAAAAGCAAATCCAAGGCCACTAAGTATGCCATTAATTGTCATTTCTGATCAATTTTGTACAGTTAAAGGGAGATAACTCTTAAGTTACATATTTTACATTATGAATTTTCAGTTATTTATTGTGTTTTTATGAGCTCAGTTATCAAATTATCATCATTCTTTAATATTTATTATCATTTATCAAATGCACACTGCATTCTTTTTTATTTTGATTAAAGTTACATTAAGATTCAGTAGTTAAAAGCACAGTTTGGTTAAAACAAAGCAATTGTGATTGTTTTTCCTCCACAGGAATTACAAGCTGCTCTCTTTTGGGGATGAGGCTGAAGAACAGGAAGAGGAAGTAGATCTCGTATCCAAGGACTCAAAAGGGAAAGGCAAAAGCAGTCATGACCTCATTGATGACCCAACCCTTAGTGCAGAGACAACAGAAATAGATTCAGAGGAAGTCAGACAAAGGCTTGCACAGCCCCCTAAGGTTGGTCCTGAGAAATTCTACAGTTCTAGTTAGAAAAATCTAGGGCAGTGATTGACTACTGTGGTTTCATCATTATTGAATAAATACCAGTTTTCACAGATTTCATTGTTAAGGTGATTCACAAGGTTAAATGTCCATTGAAGTGAACTAATAGCATGTTATATTGATGGGATCATTGGCCACAAATTTGTGTATCCTTAGAACTGTGGTTTTCACTAAATCTACAAAAATTGATGCCTTCGACCATCTATGAAGCCACAGTATCTTCAGCTCTTAATATCAGACAGGGTTTAATGTTACTGTCATTCTCTCTGTCATTTAAACACTGTTATATTTATCAGATGTTAGATTTTACATTCATTATTAGAGACTATATATGTAAAATAAATAGGGTTTAATGTTACTATCATTCTTTCTGTCATTTAAACACTGTAATATTTATCAGATGTCAGATTTTACATTCATTATCAGAGACTTTATATCTCTAAAAGGTATAGATCATCTGTTAAATCTTGTAGAGTATATCAGAGAGTAGCAATTTGCTAAGAAAATGAATGATATAGTCTGATATTTATACTGAAGGTTTCTTTTTATCTTAGGAAAAGAAAGCAAAAACCCCTCCCCCAGATGAAGAGAGTGAAGACAAGAAAAAGATGAGCAGAACGTAAGTTATGTTTAACATGAAGATTTATGTCAATTTGTAAAAATGAGGTGCATGTAGTGATTTAAACATGAGCAGTGTATAATAGTGAAATAATGGTTGTTTGAATCTACCATATGTCATTTTTCAAGCCACTGAATTTACTGACGGTTTACTGTAAACCAACTTTTATTCGCGTGCAAGAAATTTTCACAAAGTTTGTGAAAGCCATGACGTTGCGAATATTTCTCGCCACGAACCAGTCCTTGTTATATAGTTGTTATAACAGTGTTTATACAAATATCTGGATAAGGCTTGGTCACAAAAATTAGTCGTAGCAAACCAGTTTATCCCCAGTAAATCGCCAAGTAAAGTCTTCTTAACCTAATGTTGGATGTCAGTTGTCAATCCAGTTAATTTACCAGTATTCTATGATGCCTCTGTTTGCACAGTGTTTGGTAAATCCAATTACATGTATGAGATATCTAAAGGTTCTTAAAAACATGTGCTAAGATACCAACACAGACATTTGTATAAGAAATGGTGGTGGATCCAATAACCTTTGAACTGAAGGGGTTATTTATTGGTACATGTATAGCTGCTATACTGTAGCTGCTATACTGTAGCTGCTATACTATAGCACCATCTGCTTTTTTTATCTAACATTTTGGTTTTCATTTTCCCAAAGCAGGGAGGAGAAGGGTTAAATTGAAAGATGAAAATCACAAGACTATTTAAAACATTTTAACTTCTGGGGGATACAAATGGATAAAATCTGAAATATCAATTTGTAATTGTACTCTTTGTTAATGGATATAAAATATATATGATTGGTTATTACAATCCTTAGAGTACCTGAAAAATTATATTTGAAATACCTGCAATTTTTCATCAGTACAACTTTACTATACTGTTATTACTTATTGGGTATGTTACAGTCTGTCTATGGACTTATTCTGGGCTTTTCAAACTCTGAGATGGTGAGGCTTCTGTAGATTCCTAATTAAATGCAAGGAATTAATATCCTTGTTAAATGGCTAGAAGCAACGACAGTTGTAATCAGTATGACATTGTGATGAAAATTTGACGTTTGTTATTTTATTATCATGATTTGATACAAAATGGCAAACTTGTGAGATGAAGTACTTTGTGCATAATTATAAAGAATCTACAGTATCCTCATGGACAGTTACTTACAAACCTTATAACTGTTTTATTTTCTGGAGTATCAAGATATGAAAAATACATATTTATGTACATCAAAATACTAAGGAATGACAAGCCCAATATAGATTTATTGAGTCAATTATTTATAGGCAGCAGCAACATTTCATTCATTACAGTAAAGCATGGTTACACAGAACTCACTTTTAATGAATTCGTGATTGCAGTGAAGTCATTTCATTCCATCTAGTCTTAAACTGGTACATATTTACCAGCATAATGAGTAGGTGATCACGCTCCTCATAGATTTTGCAAATGTCAAGGGTCAAACAACCCTTGACAATGACCACTGAAACAACATTGGAGCCCAAATGCTCAATTTGAGCATGCTCAATCTTTAAATCTTTTCAAACAAGATATATTCTATTTAACTTTCCAGGTATTTTTGTATTTGAAGTCAGACTTATGGCTATTGTTGTTCAGGTGAGCGATATGGCCCCTGGGCCTCTTGTTTAATATTGCCACATAAAGCGCATATAATTTATATAGGGCTGATAAGTCTTTTTCAAAAAGTTTCAAAGTCTTGTGACTTTTAACCTTGTTTATTTTACAAAACTTAAAAATTAATTAATTTTCCTTCATCATACAACATGTAATAAAGATTTCTGTTATTGCACAGATTTTAAATGTTTTGTTAAGGAAAATTTGTTCAAAATTAAGATCATTTATTCAACAGTTATAGGGTTTTGTCAAACTATATCATATTATGAGCCAGATCGAGTCAGCATGGCTTAAAAATTGTTAATCTTTGGTAAATACTCCAAAACATCAAACAGTAAAATCAATATATATAGTACTAGAGTTGTGGTATAACATTAAGGTAGTTTCATAAAATTACATGTTAGGCAGCTTGTGAGACAATACAAAATTCAATTCTGGTATGATTAAACTACATCATATGATAATCAGAATATTATATGAGATCATTGCTATCAAGTGAATTCTAATAACTGAATTCAATAAACAAAAGAAAACTTCTCAAGACTTTTACATATTTTGCTAATACATGTACATGTATGAGCAAAATTTATAATATTTCATTAATAAACTATTTCATAATAAACCTTATTTTCTTTATAACAGTACTAGTGATCTTTATAAAGACCCTGTTTGTATTTTTGTTACCATAACAACAAATTATCATCTAATAATACCTGTTTCTGCGATAAGAATGTTGTAATTACTAAATGCACCTATCAAGCATGGTTAATGTGATAAATGGAGTCCACAATTATATGACATGATGTGATTTGTTTGACGTAAAAGCCAATATTTACCAGGGTAATCCACTGTCATTTTGCTTTGACTGGAGAAGGAGAAACAAACTTTCTCAAGTTTTACTTTGTAGGTTAATGAGGAGGAGGCAATATATAAAGCTATGTCTAGATTTTAAATTAGGTCAAGGATTTTTTTTTTAAATTATGTTACACACATATTGGATTGCTGATGTATCATTTTCACAAGTTCTAAAATTGGTTGGGGGGGTTTTTTCTTGAAAAAATAAACAATTTGAATTGCAAATAGAAATTTTTGAAATTATATTTTTAGTGAAGAATTGCGCTTAGAGGCAAAGAGACTGAAGAGGGACCTAAAGGGGTTGAAATCTGAAAAGTCCCAAAGTCAGAAAGACGAACCTGAAGAAGGTATTATATAAATTTACCAGATCAATCCAGACTCCGAGATGCATTGTTGTACAGTTGGGATTATATTTGAGTACAAGATTTTAAATTTAACCCAATTACTACTATATTCCCATATTTTTTAATAAAAAGAAGAAAAAGTCCCTATAGCAATTTAATGCAGTACTTACCCGGGCATTTTGCAAAATCATACAAAAACTCCTTCAAAATATCAAAACAAATTGTTTTAAATGGCATCTTTAATATACTCACAATTGATGACATGACACCTGCAGAAAATATTGTATTATCTATATAAGTTTGGCATTCACAAGATGGAAATACATGTACTGTCATTTCTGATAAGGTATAAAATTGGTGGTGTATAAAAAATTTCCTGCAAAGTTGCTCTTTCAGTTGAAATAGATTAAGATGACATATAGGCTCTAATGAGCCTTCAACCTCTGAAATATAATTCAAGCACATAATCTTTGATGAAGTAATGAATTAGGCTTCCAAGCTATAAGCGGAAGATAAGATGATCTTATACAATTTTAATTTCAACAGGTTTAAAATCAATATTTCCTTACAGCAGTCGTGATAGAAGAAAATTCTTCCTTTGATAGTGTCTTGTGTCAATTACAAACTGAAAATTGAAATTTTAGAACCAGAAGAAAAAAATGAAGTCATAGCGGCGTACAAGGCAGAACGACAGAAATACAAAAAGGCCAAGATCAAAAAAGGGAGTGGAAGGGAGGAGGCCACTCTAGCACTGCTGGCAAAGTTCCAATCCAAACTGGAGACCGTCAAGAAAATATCAGGGGACTATAGTGATGAAGAAGAGGCCCCAGAGGGGGAGACAGAGGCTGAAGCTGCAGGAGATATGTCATGGTAAAAAACACGAACAGTTGGATGATATCCAGCTGAAATTGTCGTAGTACAATGCAACTAATATTTTTTGCTTAAAGATTATGCAAAATGCACATGAAGGGTTGCTTTTTGCATACTCACCCTGCTTGCAATGTCTATGTTATTTTGGTTAAACCATGTGTCACATAGGAATTGAGTCTTAAACTTTTTTTTTTTTTAATGGGTGTGAGGAGAAAGGGGGGGGGGGGGTTTACAAAATACTGCACCCTGCCTTCCTGATTTTGCTTCAACAAGAGTAAGTTCAAAATCCAGGACATCATTGCCTTGTTTCAGTACCAGTGGTTATTGATCTGATGCAATGTGAAACCTTCATTATAATCTTTTATTATCTCGACACATAAACACTCTTAGACACAGGAAATGGTGCAGATATTGACTTAAAGTGTACAAAGTCAAGATTTTGTTTTCGATAAAAATGTATATTATCCTGATGAAAATAACGCTTCTTACCCTCTGCCAATGATCTTGCATTTTTCTGATAATTTTCCCCATTCCACTAAACAAAAATGAATTAGGAATGTTGGTTTCTTCTGAATTTATTTGTGTACACATTCATGAAATTTCTTTCTATAAACACAAGACAATAGTTTTTGTCATGAAATGGTAAAGTTTTGCACAATTTTCCATATTTTTTTTTTCAGGATGACTCACAAGCTGATTTTTGAAGACGAAGAAAGAAAACGGAAAGTGATTGATGCCAATGTGCAAGAACTTGATCGTTATGAAATATACGACCCTCGAAATCCCCTCACCAAACGCAGACGTGAGAACAGCAAGCAGACAATGAAAGAGAAGAAACATAAGACATGACATGATGTGTAAAATGATGGAAACATTGTCTTTTACCTCCTAATGTCACTGTTTTACTATCTATGAACTAATAAACGTATACAAAACAAACAAGCTGTTAAAAATTTGGAAAAGATGTTTTAATTGTTGCAGCATTAAAAGTTAAAAGTTGAAATGAGATGAAAGAAGGTATGATTATGTTGATTTTTTTTCCTTTCTAATATGTATTAGAGAATGAATTTGGTGATAACACGAAAAATGAAGTCAAGGTCAAAGAAAGGGTCAAGGTTTGAAAATTATGAACTGTTCTATAGGTATCAATAATATTAATCTTTGTTTGAAATTCAAATAGATTGCCTTAAACAGTTTCTTTGAAACTGAACTATATGCAAAATGAGGAATCGTGAAATCAAGATCAAGGGGAAGGTCCAGATAAAAGAAATTGGATACAACTCAGTTGTTTTTACCAAATGAATATTTATCTACCAGTAGCTTGAATATGTATTGGACCGTTTCTTTGAAACTAAGCAGTACATCTTGTACAGTTTTTTTTTTAACTGAGTAGTAAATCTTGGAAAGTTTCTTTGAAACTGAACTAAATGAAAATAAGTAACAATGAAGTAAAATTCATACTGTAGGGAAGGTCAAGGTCGGAAATTGATGACTTGGATTAAATTGCTTTCATCCATACATGCACGATGCCTAATTAAAACTGTTTAATGAAACTTAAAATAAAAATAGGGTTAGTGGACTTAGGTCATGAAAAGGGTAAAGGTAATAATTATATGACAGTTATAATACTCACAATATCTTTGTATGAAGTTTCATAAAAATACTTTGTACAGTTTCTTTAAATTGAGGCAAATGAAAAATGAGGGTCAATGAAGTAGAGTTCATATGAAAGGTCAAGGTCAGAGACACTATAATAGCTATCTTGTTCGAAGCTTATGAAAATATCCCGAACAACTTCTTTAAAATTGAAAGTGTGATGGATGGAAAGAAGGACATGCAACAGGCATGACAAATACCTGTTTTGATAGCGCATGTCTGAGTTTAACTCCACGGATATTTTTTCATATGCATGAGTAATCTGAAATAAAGGAAATATGATACAGCTCACGAGATTTATCTTATTATCTGTATAAATCAGTATAAACAATGTTATAAGACACCTAAGAGATGCGAGATGAAAACTTCTCACAACGTGTTGATGTTCTTTAGTACATGTGCATGCTGCTATCTCGTAAGTTCAATCATCGGCCATGACAGATGTGCAAAATCATTAAAAAGGCTTGTGATCTGGTTTTTTTCAAAGGTTTGCCATGAGAAAGAAGGTCACGGGCTGCAGAAGGTGCAAAATAAAGACCTTTCACCAACTTTGATGAACTCATCATTAGATGCTCAATAGTAAATAAATACACATTTTATTTGAACATAATTATATTTTGAATCCCATCCCCCTATACATGTACTTAATTTGGAGTGTTTTAAAAGTGTTGCTGAATACAAGGTCCACGTACCCAATCGTTATCAAAAGGGAAACGAAGAGTTATAAACCTCCCACCCGCAAAAAGGCGTCAAAGGTCTGTCTAGTTTTGTGATTATATGTACTTATTCGTATGAATATCTGTTCATAAAATATTCCGAACTGTTTTTGTTTTTTAATGATCATACCAGTACAGTAAGACTTGCATGTCAAGAAGTCCTGGAAACAACTGTACTAGAACTTCTAACGACGTATTTTCTTTATATTCAAGTAAAGATGTAAAAACCTCAGGAATGGGTAAAATGCATTAGATTCTTATAACCGATATTTTCCCATAATATAGGGGTTCCTTATTTAGTCGAGTTTTACTTTAACTATTAGAGGTTATCGATGCCCATTATCACCAACTCTGTGATAATTGGGTTTGGTTTGAATATATATCCACCCGATTGAAAACAACAGGTACTTTTCATGCAGAATAATCATATATTATACCTGTGCATTATATTTACATGTACTTACACTCCAGACAACATTCTAGGGGTGGGAAATCGATAAAAACGCAGTCAATTCATTCTGGTCAAAAAGAGACGAAGAATCCATCTTCAGTTACCATAGCAACAGCTACCGGTGAAACTGTCGGCGATACCTTTGCTTTCCCTGGGTACCCAGCGTATGTCAAACCGTCAAATTCAGGATGCGGTGGAATAGAATAGCAAACCCTTGTGTGGTTTTGTTTTTAGGCTTTTTATCTTTATGTTGTGGATTAGAAGGTAAGAGAAATGAAATTAATTTACATGAATGTAATTTTATATTTTCATTCAAACTTTACTTTGGATTTTTACCTATTGATTGCCAAAATGCAAAAGTTTGTAAAATGAATAGTATTGTTTAAGGCGGTGGGGGCTATGGTTATCTATTTCATAATTTTATGAAAAATTTTATCTTTATGCTTGCACATGTATTGTTGCTACATGATTTATATAACTTATTTGGAGACGATGTTGTTGGGTTTTTATTACTTTAAAAATAAATGTTCGTTAAAATCTTATGGCAGATATCGACTTGAAATCTGCTCAATCAGCGCTGCTTCATAACAGGGTGCTTACATATACTTTAATCGAAATTCAATGTTTTTACGAAGAAAGAAAAAAAGACTTTTGGTACAATAAAATCAGCGATTTATTTGTATGGTTGATAATTACAGGTATATGTATTGATATATTTGCATGAAACATCGACAATGAATCTCAGTTGCTTGTTAAGCAAACCACGACCTAACCCAATCCAACCCCCCTTTTTCAGTGTATATATGTACATATGATAGCGATGCACCATACACGCCCTTGAGACGTCACCCTTTAACCCTATGTGACTTTCTCAAATGTCTGAAGAAAAAATTCGAATACTGATTGATTATAAATGTATTTCTATTGAAGACAGACTGGTGTAAATCCCTGATTTTGAAAGTTTCTCTTGTTTTGATTTACACGTCAGGTTGAAGACATAATAATGACAACCTTTAAGCCAGTTTGTATCGATTCTGATTCTCCCTAAAAATAGCGCGTTTTTTTTTGGGGGGGGGTTGCAACTTTGGAAATTAAAAGTATTGTTTACCATAATTTTCACTTTGGGTTACGTTTCATCGGATCCGAGATAAATGGACAAAGGTGTCTGTGCTAATTTTTATCTTTCGAAGAAAAAAAACCCATACAAAATGTCCTGTTGGTATAAAATTGCTCTGTACACTATATTATGTAATTCTATGATATTTTGTCGTTTTTCCTGTCGAAATTACTCTTGAACAGTGTTACCGGATTAATAAAGAAGAAATAAATTTGGTTTCCAGTACATGTAAAGTAGTATCAAGATCACTTGAATTAGACTGTGCTTTTCTTTTCATTCACTGACATTACTGTGGAGGAACCTTGGTGGTAAACAAAATGGCCATACATGTATCTTCAAAATTCCTTTAATTCTTAACTAAAGTTGACATCTTAGCGCAGTAAATTCACTTTCATTCTGTTATATTATTTTTTATTAATTCCACGGCATATTAGTTTATAGTTTATTTTCACCCAAATCTTCTTTGTTTTAGTTTAAAAATACTATGAAATGGCATCGCACATCTACAATATAGTTATCTATAGCCTCATTAAAGGCAAAAATTCTACTCAGAAAATTAATATGCATGTACCTTTCTTGAATCACAAATCTGTCTTTGATTATCATTAAAATAAAATTTAGCACTTAACCTACATGTATATATATATGTGTGTTTTTAACTAATCCATATATTTAACTTTTCATTTTCAGTTAATTTGACATTTAGCTGCCCTGGATTAGAAGGTGCTGCTACGGTCGACAATGGCTACGACATATTGGTAAAGTCAAGATCTGCATTAAATATATTATCAGCCTATCTATATACTAATGATTTACATCCTAAGAATATCTACATTTTATCAATTTTAAGAAAATATGCGGCGACAACCCGGAGCTATCGTTCACAGCAGACGAGGATCTAAACATGGTCGAGGTCTGGATCTGTTTCTCGGGAAACGCCACTGACATGGACCGCGCC
Source organism: Magallana hongkongensis (assembly GCA_016163765.1). Taxonomy (NCBI): domain Eukaryota; kingdom Metazoa; phylum Mollusca; class Bivalvia; order Ostreida; family Ostreidae; genus Magallana; species Magallana hongkongensis. The sequence goes on along the minus strand of WFKH01007768.1, from coordinate 49,083,972 downwards.
CATCAGCTGATGAAATTTAGTAGGTCACTAACAGTAATTTATTTTATTTCATGAACTTTTAAGTCTGCCTTGTTTCATCATAGATTTAATATATAATAATGATATCTTAAGTAAATTATTTTTTTAACATTGAGAACAATCCGTTGGTCATTATGAACAATTTAATGATATACCAAAAAAAATCATTTGCAAGTTTGTTTGTTTTTAACCTTAAGAAAGATCCTTAAGCAAGATTGCATGGTTATTATGATCGAAAAAAAAACCGAGGCGTAGGCATGCAGTCTTTTATTGTACTTTGAATTTAATGATTGTTTAGTCCAATACAATTTGTTGATCAGCGACCTGAAACTTGTTCATTAAATTCTAGAAATAATTAATGAATGATCTACCTTCAATTGTTATTATACCAAAAATGATAATGATGATAGTGAAAATGAATACTAATTAAGAGATGTGCCTCGAATTGAAATTTTTTTTATCACTATCATCCAAAAAACCCAACTCAATTGTTATAAATCTGTGCAATTTGAAAGCAAAAAATATGATACGCGACTTAAGTTTCTTGATTTCCCAAATAATAATTTTCCATATATGTATTTTAGTCTATTTTATTTTGTACATCGTGTACACATAAACTATAAGTCTGTTCTGCAAGATAACAAAACAACTTTTCTCTCAAGCAATTGGTGGTTACACAAAAAACATGGAATGGTCCCCAAACGATGTTTCCATGGTGATTAACAACGACCATTTACCATGCGGCAGTGGTAAGGAACATATTTCTTTATTTCTTACAGCAATGTACAGTGTATATCAATTTCAACTCTAGCAATACAATACTAGTATATCAAATTTTATATTACTTAATACCTGAAGTCTTTATCGATGTAGAAATATTTGTTATTAACTTGTTATTATCATTAATTTACTAGCTGTTTCCTATGCTAACCTTTTAATAGATTCTGGTACCTGATGGTAAAACTGCAAAATTTCATTTCATAAGATATCTATAGTTCTTATTGATGTAGAAATATTTTTGTTATTTGATACCTGTTATTATCATTAATTTATTTTTTTTACCAACCTTTCTGCAGGTTACTTGATAGCAGAAGTGCGAAATAACGGAATGAGAATTGCTGCTGAATACGAGAGGGCGATGAGGATATGTGATAATACAGGTACATTATCGACTTCCCACAAAAAGGGACAAGAGTATAGAATCACTTGTGCTTGAACTGACCATTGTGCTAATTAAATTCTAACACTTGATTCATGCGCTTTCTGGCCATTTCTCATGAATCACAGTAGACAAAACACAATGGATCAATTGTTGGGGTATTCCCACTTAGCCAACATTCTGAAATTCTCAATTCCCACATAGCCAACATTTGAATTTTTACACCTGAGTAATTACCTGTGTTTACCTGTGTATAGTCTGTTCTTATTACTAGCATGCAGGTATGTAATTGCTAAAGATAATGAAACTGATTATTTCCAAATTTAAAAAAATGTTTTATATGGGGAAAATGAATTATGAAATTTTAATTTTATCAATGAATAAAAATTTATAACTTATTCCTCTGAAAACAAATATAATTGTACTATTTTACAATGCGTGTAATTATGACTGACTTACAATTGGTAATGTAATTTCAACAATTGACCCGAGTGTGTACCATTGATTATGCAATTGGCCATGTAAAACACGAAAACTTTATTGCACATGCTATCTTAATAATTACGTGAACACATTGTAGAATTGTTTATAAACTGTCCCAAAATAGGAAGTTGATTTATAAAAGGACAGTATAGAATGTGTTTGAATTCTCTTAAGGTGACAATTTATTAATTGAGCTGCCAATTGAAATGAACAATGATTAATAAATAGTGATCCTACCGTTATTTATTATAGGGTTTTGAAAGAATTCTCATGTATCAATTGATTTTTTTTTCTCTTTTATTAAAATCAATCATGTATCAATTGATATTTACCCCCCCCCCCCCAAAAAAAAGAATTAAAAAAAAATGAAAAATAGGAGAACAAAGATTTATATTAATACAAATGTATAATATAGTAAGTTATTCAGCATCATGAACATATAAATAATCGAGCTTATGTTAAATTATTTTAGTTTTTAATCATAAAATTTATTAAAAATCAAACTGTATTATTAGTTAAAAAACAATTATTTGTCTTTACATAGAGGTCCTTATCACTTGTACATGTAGGAAACAGACTATAGCTTACCTGTAATTAAAATCTATTGTTCTCAACCTGCACCCCATTTCCACTTAGCCAACACCTGTTTCCTATTCATTTTTCAAAATGTTGGCTAAGTGGGAAGACACCATTGTTGGCATGCGACAGAAAAAAACCCCAACAAAATGAATTTACAGTTGAAAAATCCAAAATTAAGCAACGAGAGTTTTGTTGTCGCCATCAATAAACTATATAATGTGATAGACCTATTTTGATATTTTGTTATGAAGATTCTTGTTTAAAAGTTTCATCTTTGTGATTTCAATTGTTCATGTTCGCAAGACCTGGCCTCGGGATCATGAAGACTTAAGTCCAAATTCAGTCATTCATAAAATTATATCGTAAAATTACGCTTAAAATTTGTAACTATCAATGTAATATAGAGACACATTTTAAAAGCATTTCATTTTTTCGATGTTTTCAATCACAAGACAAAAGAACAGTGGACAAAGTATTTAAGATTAAGGAAGCTAGATAGTCGCTCCCATTTTCAAGTTATTTTTCTAACTCCGGAAAGAGAAGAGTCTTGGTGAATTTTGATTCTATTATGACGTGGAATTAAATATATAATCTAACAGGACACATGTATTAACAGTGAAATAACTTACTGTATTTATAGGTGGTGGTAACTAATACACGTTAGTAAGTAGTAAATTTGTTTTCGTTTTGTTCAGGGTACTTTGTGTTGTTTTTGTAGACATTGACCTGAGCTTACAGATGGAGAGCACGATGAAGATGATGGGACTGACCCCCCAGTTATACACGGGGAGGTACTCCAACGATCTCCTCTCACAGCTCCTCGACTATCTCGACATAACCAAAGTAAATCTCATTGTGTCCCATTACTGGATATGATGAATATATATTAAATAAACAATAAAATCAAGTATAATTTTATTCAAACAGTAAAATGCTTTCTTTGGTGATTCATGCGGAATATGAAGGTGGCGACATTGCAGAAAAATACATAACCAGCGTTAGCGGGTTATGTGAAGATCGCTACCTTCATAACCCGCATGAATCATCACAGAGAGCATTTAAACAAACTAATAAGTTGATTGTAAAAAGTAAGTTAAATTATCTAAATTACTGTTAATGTACATTAGTACGTTAGCTAATAAAAACAGCCAAATCGTCTCCTGTGGGAATTTGAGTCTGAGAGCATCATGCTTATTTCGTGCAGTCCGTGATTTTTCTTGGGTCGCTGTAGGTTTCGACCAATCGATAAACGGGGCGTGAAGATTTCAGTCCTGTCAGTTTCTATAGAGCTATGAATTAACAGTAAGTTTCCGTAAGAAATAGAGGAATTCATACTCGGTAGATGTAAATAATAACTGTTAACCCCCAATATTGTTATCTAGCAGCCTAGCGCAATGGGTTTGAGCGTTAAGGAGACTGGGTGGTCAACAAATTAACCATCAGATCCATCTTAAACTTTCAAATATATATTTTTGGCCTTAAATCATTATTAAGTAAAAAAAAAAAAAAAAAAACCCCAAACATTTTAGCTTTAAATACAGAGCTCTTCGTCTAAAGGAGATAAATTTAGCCTAAAAATGGCCACGACCATCCAGCCCTCTTAACTACGAATCTGTAAGCCATGAGTTCGAATCCCAGTGGGCCTTTTATAATTTTTCCCTTTCCAAAAAAATTTTAAACATGTTTTTAGGTCAAACATTGTAAAATCCAAAAATTCTAAAACGGTGAAAGTAGTTTGATTATAAGTACTTTCATCCACATCAATATTGACAGGTGTCCCATACCACCTTAGATATGTCATAACACATATTAGAAAAGCTTACATGCGATTTGATATTATATTTTGCCCGCAAAATAAGCTGTTCTTGGATTTAAACAATAAGATTCTTTCTTTGGTGCTCCACGCGGGTATATAGAAAGCGAGCATTGCAGAAAAATAATAACCCGCCAAAGTGATTTTACTGAACATGTCGGAAACCCTGTTTCGCAAGAATGACTGAGGGTTTTCGACGATGTGCAAAGAAACGCGGTGGAACTTGTGTACAAGACTGTTTCTTTGTCTGTCTGTCCGTATTTTCAACCTAGGTCATATCTTTTGAATTATTAAATGAAAGGTCAAGCTCAGGTTCCAATAAGTATTACTAATCAACGCCCACTGTCCAGTACTTAGAATGTTTGACATGACTTGGAAAATATTAGAGAGGTTCGCTCATGAGGTTTTTAAATCTACCGCGTTAATGATAAAAACTGATTTGAAATATGTACGTAATTTCGCAAACTTTGTTTCTAAAATAAAAATAAGAAAATTGGACGTTATTTGGTGTTATAATGTATTGGTTATGTTTTCAGGCTGTTATTCACAATCATGGAAACAGAACTTTGGCTAATTCCACGTTAGAAACACCGCACATGGTGGCGGTGTATCTCAGGGCTCGACATCAGATGACGTCACCACAGAACGGCGAGATGTGCTATGTACCGAGATACAAATTCATCGACCAGTTCATCGGCAAAATCGACATTACTGTCGGTAAAGAATTATATCACGCAACTAACTTGATTAAAAATATACACTCATATATTTACATTTATATATTTTGCATCTCTGTTGTGGTAATATACCGGTAAAACTCTGTATACTGTCAGATTTTTATCAAAAATTGCACAAGTTTACCGTGCATAATAAAACACACGAAAAAGATAATTATGCCAACTTCTGTTTCTCAGCAATCGGAGCAGGAGAGGCCATTGACCTTGTGCCTCATTTCCATGGCCATTATATCCCGGACACATCCATCGTCTGCGGTAAGAAACACGTGGTCTGTCAGAAAATTATAGTTTGAGATTATTCTATACAATCGCATAATTCAACCCAACTTAACTTTGTAGGAGATGCTGAACTAGTAATTTTTTACGATCCTCTGATGATAGACCAAGATGCCAATATATGTAACAATTTTGCGAGAATTCCGGTCTCCGTTACGTGTTCAAATAGTAGGTACCCGATTCCTCTTGCAGAGGACGTAATGTGTTGTGTCGTAAACGTTGCAATACTGGTAATTTTAAAAGGTACAATAACCTCTGGTTAGACAGTTTTGTGTTAAAGTGCCCAATAAGGTGCATCAAAATTATGTGCTTGATTTTAATACAATATAGATTTCTTTATGATAATCATTATCACTAAAGCAAAATTTTAATGTTTGTGTGAAATGGCGTTGATTTTTATGAATGGTGTGATTAGTTCTACATTTGATATGTTGCAGGAAACCAGAGAAATGATTGCATCCTGTGTCCAAATCCCGTGGACTTCAAAACGTGGGCTCTATTCGGAAATATGACATTTTATGAATTTGATGTAAGTATTGAAATGTACCGTGGCTGATTGTTCATGATATCCTATGCCATCCTATCATTAAATAATCTTGAGAATTCTTTTGGTTATTTTGTTACAGGACATGGAAGGCGAATGGACCGGAAATGACCTGCGCATGATGAATGAAGATACAGAAATGGAACTGGTGCATGCTGGGATGTCTCAAATGATGCAGCAGCATCTTTCGAATCTCTATTCGGACCCTAGCGAGGGTATTTGCATGTTCGTTAACAAATTTCAAGAGGAAACAATGGACAGAATTCAGAAAATGGCGATGCTTGACATCGAAGTGGGAGAACAGCTGGAGATGAAAATCCAAGCCGTTATGAAGGAAATGCAATCATCGATGGACATAAGTTCCTCGCTGCAGTCCTTCCAGGCTTGGGGAGAGATGGAAATGGACCCCGTGAATAAATCGCTGATCATCGGCTCCTACACCGGCCTGAGCATGGTTTACGGGGTGAATATGTTAATGTTACAGTCCAGAATGACGGGGACGCGATTCCCTTCTAACACGACGCGCATGATGTTGGGGCAGATGCTGAGAGGCATGGGGCAACTCAATTACGTAGCAGAAATGCACCCCATGATGGGTAGCATGTACGGACTAGAAATGCTGAAATATGCTCAGGCACTCCGACTCGTGACCCACTTTCTGCACGAAAATCAGCTTGTTCCCGTTAAAGTTGCCCACGTGTTGATGAAGCTAACTGGCGTCATCATGAGTAAGCAGATGAATCCCATGTCGAACCAAACGGGAGGTAATTCTTGGACAATGCCTTCCATGAATTGCCCCTTTGGCCAACAAATTAACATGGTCTCCAAGGCTCTTCTAAAGCTGAGTGATGGCTGGGATGGGGAGGCAGAGTACGACAGACCCGTCGACAAGGACAGAATGAAAATGGCAATGTGCCGCGCCAACATACTCCGAGTTTTCATGCTCAAGGGCGGCTACAAGTTGATCCGAAAAGCTCATCTCAAACGTGTCCTTACGGAAAACGGAATGAAACCAGGTATGTTGAAAGCTTTATACATGTATGCTTATTTCCAGTACTAAAAAGATTTTCCTTTTATCCATCTCCCTGTATAACTGTCTTTACTTATGCTTTAGTCTACAACCAACATACCAACCACGCTTTCGCGTCGACTTCTTGTTGCTACTGAAATAAGCTTTCAACATCACGTGTCAACAAATAATTCAAACATGGGAGTTTCCTGTCTGCACCGGACAGTAGAAACTAATTGGCAATTATTTTCAGTACCTCTAAATGCGTTTGAGTTAAATTGTATGTTTTGCAGAAAGTTTTAACATATTTAACTTGATGAAGAAACACAAAAACATTTCTTTTTTTAAAACATTTATTAAATACGACATATATAGCTTTAATCATTAGATCAATGCCTTTTTTCACTGAACCAGGCCGTATATATGGGTCTAAATATGTATAATAATGATCATTTCTTATAGATGATTTGATGAAGATTCCTAAGGAATGCAGACGTCATCCCTTCCAGCCCTATGACTCTCCAATGGACAATGTCTTTGGTATGCGCTGTTTGTTTTCTAATGCTAGCTGGTTCCTTCTACATTGTGTCAAACCGTGTTGTTGTTTTACTTAAATTGACTCTTCACTGTATCAGTATTTTAACTGCTTTTTTTTTTGGTAGTGAATGATGACGGTAAAATAATGAAAGGTGCAATGAGCCCTCTGGAGGAAACCGTAACATACAAGATGCTGGCAAAATGCCATTGTGAGAACAGGTGCTCTGAGAATACAATGGATGGGTCTTGGATGGGCGGATCCAGCCCGGGCATGTGGGCAACGACTACTCCATCAATGATGAATAACCTGTGGGAAAGCGTCACCAAGTCAACCCAAATGTGGAACAATGTGTAACCAACTCATCGACTGGATTACGCATCGAAATTTTATTTTTCATTGAAGTTCCTTGATTTTTAACAAGTTTGGTTAATTCCCTATTAATTACATGAATTTGATTATGACGAATTGATATTCTTTGTTATTTACTTACGACAGAATATATATGGTCATTGTCGTCAGTGGGAACACGCTGTCGATGATGATGTAGTGTTAAATTGTTTATATATGTATTTAGTACGAAGCTTTTTTTCCCCCTACTATTTGTAAGGTAAGGTTGAACTGTATTCTGTAAGGAATACTCTTAGCAAAGTTTGGGTTGCTAAAGCTGTTTTTATCATGAATGTGCCTAACTTGTTGTATTCAAACGTTGTTCAATATCATTGAGACTTTTCTGTTGTTCTTTGAATTGGAAATAATCGCTAGATTTTGTTTTTCGTTGCTGCATAGAATGTTTCATAAATGTTTATCTATTAAACTCAGTTTCCCCTTTAAAGCGTAAAATTGACACAATTTCAATAGAAATTGTGAATGACGAAACACAAGAGATTGCACTTCACTGAATATTCCATTTCTGATTTATACCTTACTTGAGAAGAAAAAAATCTTGTATAGATGTGAAATTCTAAGTGTTGTACTGTTATTCCTTGTTTTTTCTCAAAATATATGTTGGCAATGTTTGTGATATTTGTTACCTTAAATGTTAATTACAAGCACATTGTTATAAATTGTGAGCAAAATTATTAAAGACAATCATGTTCACTTTATGTATATTTTTAATAAAATGTTGTCAACCAGTTATGTTTTGTTCTTTAACCCAGTATTTGCAACCTCAAATATTACAACAAAACGATTCACTGAAATCGATAGCAATTAAAGTCCAGAAAACCATGGTATATGAAGCTATATTATTTCACATTTCATTGGAAATATATTCACAAAAATGTTTTGGGGAGAAATTTATTCTCCATGAATAGTTATGTAAAATGAAATGTAAAGAAGGAATGGACATTTTATTGAACATTTGCATGATATTACTTTTAATGAAATGATTTGACATTCTTCACAGTAATACATGTCGTGTGCATTTTAATATAACACAATCAAAAATTGTTGGTAACTTTTTAAATCAAATTGCATTATACTGAATGAAAAGCCTGTATGCAAATAAGTATTCATGGTACTAAATTTTAACAAATGAACAATCACATATTTTAGGATAAACCTACCAAAATTAAAACATTTGGAGGGTTCAAACAAGGCAAACTAGACATTTTCTGTATTTGAAAACCAAACTTAACAATAGAACAAAAGCTTTCACTATTTCAGAAAATGTTGCCCTTCCGTGTTCAACTATATTGTTTCATTAAAAGTGTCACATAGAGAATTTAAACAACCAACATCTTTAGCAAATAGACAAGGAGACTCCATGAGAAGCTAACAACAAGATAACATAGGGAGGTATATTTCAGGAGCAACAAACAAACTCTTTAATTACTCATCAACATTTGTGAACACAGTGCATGCTCAAAACATTAATGGGTTCTTTTGATTTTGAAGCATTATGATAACCTATGAACCTATCAAATTCAGAAATTGTTTACAGTATAACACAGTTTCCATGAACATGCTTATAAGGAATTCACACTTAAAACAAAGTCAGTTTCATTCCTTTTACCTTAAAACTGTAAACAATATAATTGGATATAACCAATTACAGGTATAACGAATCAAGTGGAGCTTCGCTATAACCATGTTTTACTGTAACTAATCTCTTCTGATCCAGGAAAACAAAAATGATTCAGTATGAAAGAAATTTCAAATATATCATCAGTTTTCTTATCCTTCACACAAAGTTTGACCATTAAGTACAGTACAAAAATATTGCTCTGCATGGTGTTTGAAAACAATATATAGTAACAGTCATTTCCATGAGAGTGTTTGTATACATGATAGTATGATGGTACAATATCTAACATGGATGACAGAAATATTTACAATATAACGATGGACAAGTGCAAATCTTGGATGAGCAACTATTGGCACAACAAAATCACAGCTCTATTATACAGTTTAAGTCATGGTTTACATATCTACTAAGAAGTTCTACAAAAAATGTGCACATTCAATATCGACAATATGAAAAAATGTTATACCGGTACTGGAATTTGAACTTAATATGCATTGATCATGCCCATCTTTTACATAGACGTAATTAAAAAAAAACAACATTTAACTGATAATGATAATTTAATTGAAAGTGACTAAAAAGAAAAAAAACCCATGGATATCATGATTTCAGATTTAAGTACTATTTCATGGCACAATATCTCTCAGTGGTTTGTATATACATAATTTTACCAACTAATATTCACATTTTCCAGTGTCTTTGTCTGTGATAATGCTACGAATCGATTTTGTAATGTTTAGTCCAATACATTTCATCAATGACTATTTTAATATTTAATTGTACATTTGCTGAAAATTATCTAAATATAAGTAATAAGGAATCATCCTTTGAATCATAATACCAAAAGAATGATTCCTTATTCCTTAAATCAATACATGGTAGTGAATCTATCATTTTATACTGAAAAGAGATGGTAGAGATGGTGATTTTGCCCATGTTCTTTCTGAAACTTTGTGATTTTTTGCTGTTTTACTACAATGATTTATCAATTACTGAACACATTCAATTAACTACAGACAGTAATGAACTATAACCCCTGTGTTGACAGAGAGAATTAAATTCGATGATAAAGCACAAAATGAAACAAGACTAAATAATATTAAAAAGAAAACAAACATATCACAGATAACTGATCCTTTCCACATTTTCCTTTGTGAAAGGGATTTTCCTATTACTCCAACTCTTTTAATTTTTGAAGTCCTTACAAGTGTCTCCTGTTCAACCTTTCACATAACACTGGCCAAACCATTATAGACTCTCTAATGCACTGCTTCTTTCTTTGGAATCCCCGGCTGGTCTACAAATCAGAAAGAATATATACTCAGAATTAAAATTAAGCTTCACTCTGCTTCACCCTATATAGTCCTAAAAATCCATTAAAATAGCATCTAACCTACACTTGAATGGGGAACTAATGATTAGGACTGGAAAAAATGGAGGATAAGCCCATTCAAAACTGGAATGGAAGACTAGTACTTAGTACAAGTGTTGCAGGGTCTTGTGAATAAATAACGCTGAATCCCTGGTATTCGTTTCAGCTACACTAGTTTTTTTATTTTGAGGATTATATTAATAAACAAGAGGCCCATGGGGCCACATCGCTCACCTGAGCAACAATGGCTTTATATGGGTGTTCAAAGGATATTGTGCCATATGTTCCCTTGGTAGAATAACAAAAAAAGAATACAAAAAAGTATCCAAATTTTACACTTATTTTCACACACTTAATCTTTGACATTGTACCTTTATGATTTACCATTTTTACCAAAAACAAGATCCTATGCAAGATATAAAACTAAATTTTTGGTAGGGGTACACTGTTAACTTCCAATTCCCTTTATTTTAGTTCTGCCCCCTCCCCCCCCCCCACCCCTCACTTTATAAAGCGATCAAAATATATTACAGCATGCATATAGGTACATTTTCTTCTTCAACTACTAACTAGTTATTGTATTTTATTAAAAAAAAATCCTATATGTGAAAGACGAAAATTGTACCTCAATGCACTCAAATTAGAAACATTCAAAAATTTAATTGGTCTTCCGCATTATAAACGACTGTTGTTTACCAGGCGTGAACTTGTGTGACGTTTTATAATCTTACTCACTTGATCGATGAATACACTCGAATGAAAAATGTTGTCATGTGATATGTTAAAGAGCTATTATAATCAATGCATAGGCGTCGGAACTGGGAGTGGGGCTAAGCCCC
>WFKH01007768.1:49041281-49070155 GCA_016163765.1 Magallana hongkongensis | reverse complement strand
TCAAAATATATTACAGCATGCATATAGGTACATTTTCTTCTTCAACTACTAACTAGTTATTGTATTTTATTAATAAAATTTCCTATATGTGAAAGACGAAAATTGTACCTCAATGCACTCAAATTAGAAACATTCAAAAATTTAATTGGTCTTCCGCATTATAAACGACTGTTGTTTACCAGGCGTGAACTTGTGTGACGTTTTATAATCTTACTCACTTGATCGATGAATACACTCGAATGAAAAATGTTGTCATGTGATATGTTAAAGAGCTATTATAATCAATGCATAGGCGTCGGAACTGGGAGTGGGGCTAAGCCCCCCCCCCCTTTTTTTTTTGCAAAGTCAGACAAAGCCGTACTCAAAATCCTTCTTTTTTTTTTGGCTTGTCCAGATTTCTGATAAGGTCTAGCCCCCCACCCCCTTTCAATTAGCTTCCAACGCCACTGCAGTGTATTGACAGGCATATCACTCTATTTTACTAAGGCCCACCCTTTATTTTCATCTTTATTCAAAAGCAATATTACATTTATCCCCATAACAGTAATGTTTTAAACTGTTTTAAAGAGGTCGTTTTTATTTAATTGTGTCTGAAAAACAATCAAAGTTGGTGCAGATTTCATATAATTCATCGTATAAGAAGGGGGCCCCAGAAAGTAGTAACAGTATATGATCCTTTTAATTATTTAACGTTTAGCGAGACATTTCTAGTGATTAATCAAAATTTCAGCATCAATCGTAGAATTATAAGCAAGATACAGAGCTCAAAATTCTGCTAGGTTTGAGTCAATTTTTTTGTTCACAAGAGTTTATTACATTCAACTTAAGATTTTTAAACTTGGTATTTCCTATATAGGATTTAAAATGTAAATGAACAAAAGCATGGCCTCAGCTCTGTGAGCAAAGCTCTGTATCTTGCTTGTAATTCGAACCTTGACACTCAAATATGGTTAGTAAAGAGGAAATTGTAAACAATTAAAACAAAAGAAACATGCACTAAAACAAAGAAAGAGCACAATTTATTTTTCATAATATATATACCTATATATTTCTAGCAGCGAAATCAATCTCCGTTTAGACTGAAAATGCCGAGCATCTTAACAAAACACGTTGCATTAATCAACCATTACATAGAGATCGTACCGAATTTCCAATAGAATGTATAGTATTTTATAATATGTGTTAGTGCATCAGATTTTGCTCATTTAGCACAGGTAAACAATCAGCTGTCTGATTTACCAAAGTCTATATTTGATTCGATACGTAAAAATTCCAAAATACAGGCGATAGTTCCCCTCAAGTTAAAAAGCATAATTAACGAAAATGAAACGAAAATCAAAACAAGCTAAAACCACCGTCACAAGTTAAAATGTCAACGCATTGAAATATTTAACCTCAATTTCATACATGCCAACCTTCCCGATCTAGTCGGGATTTTCCCGATTTGAAGCACCGATCCCGATTTCCCGATCGGGATTTAAAAATTGTACAGAAATCCCTATTTCGTAAATATTACGACAAGATACCCCGATTTCCGACATGAATTTTATATCTCGCGCCGTTTCTTTGTGGCCAGCCAATCAGAAATCGGGATTTGGGGGTCGCCATTACTGTTTACCTGTGGCACATGTCGTGATCGGGACGTGTGAATATGCTAATCTACCTGTGTTGGGGTGTTAATTGAAGTTAACCAGGAGCGTGTGTTGATAGTAATTAATCGGGATGTATCGTATACACAAAGGACGACATAAGCGATTGAAGTTAATTGTTTTATAGATAAGGAATGAAATGTTAATGCAACTGACAGCACCCGATCGCTTGTAAATGTAGCCGAGTGATGGTACGTAAAAGTAACACAATTTTCCTTTGCTATGATTAAAGAGTCCTTTAAAATTTGTTAGTCTTTTAAAGAATTATATTATGCTCAACGTAACTATTTTTAAACAATTTTTAGCGTTAACCATCCATGGTACGTGGCTACAGTGAGTGACATATCCACGCTTCAGGTCAATCAGAAGTCAGAATGCAAACTTTTTGCATAGAAAAAATGTGGATCAAGATGAAGGTTTGTACAATGAATTGTTAAATGATTTGGAAAACCATGTGTACAATAACATTAACATTATGATTAACACTGCATTTTATAATATATATGTATCACATTTTTTGTAGGCATTTGTCTAAAGAAAGAGAGCATACTGTTTCCTGGTTGCAGATTCTTTCACCTGAGTGACCTGAATTTTAAGCACACTTGTTGAAAGTTTACAGTTACATTTGTTGTTAACTTGAAAAAATAAACCTTTTTGTTTCATATTTGTTAGTTTGTTTGGATATATTGAATAAAATCTTTTAACATACAAAATAAAAAGGACAAATTATATTTTCACGACTAAATGTCGCAAATTTGTAGGCATGAAAAATGTCGTTCGCGAAAAATCCCCCATGAAGATTTTCAAAAGTTGGCATGTATGCAATTTACTTTACAAAATTGGCACAAATATATTTTGCATGTTTCAAATATTCCCTTCCACGTAAACTGTTGCACAACAAGCAAATTCATCTTTGTCAGTCTGACCCGTTTGTCATGCGTCAAACATGGCTTCTTCAAACAAAGAACTTTCGTTTTCGAGATATGGAATACCGAACCAGAAGTTATTAACTGCTTGACCGCGATTATCTCTTTATTATTATTTTCGTAAATTACTCAAATTTGAAACAGAATTAGCCCATAATTTTTGCAATTTATATTTTCCTTTCCATAAGGATTATTAATGCTAAATTATGTTGAATTTTACTCAGTAGTTCTTGAGAAGAAGATTTTTTAAAATGCACCCCCTTTTTCTACAGTTTCGAGGTTTTCTCTGCTTTCAATAAAGATCGGTCTTTCATTTCTGCAATTTATATTCACCATACCATAAGGATACTTTGTGCCAAATTTGGTTGAAATTGACTCAGTAGTTCTTGAGAAGAAGACTTTTTAAAATGCACCCCCGTAAATTTCTATTGGTCAGCTTTAATATAGTAGTAAAAAGTAAACAGGTGGTCAACACACACCCGTACACAACATCCTCACGTGACTGACCAAAACTCATTCATACATTCACTCATTCACCTCTCATACACACTCGATTGGCAATGCGAGCCAAATGTAAATACGCAAAATATAAAACTTTTAAATAACAACTGCGACACAAGACGACAAATAGGAGATTTCTATCGGATACCTTTGGGCCAGGGCTGAAATCCCAGAGCGACAGCTAGCTCATCTATGCTATAAAGACCATCATGGTTAAAGTCAAACTTCTCTAGCTCCTGCTGAGAGGGAGGGTCTGGCATGTAATCGGGGAGATCCTGGACATTAACAAGCCCGTCTCCATCTTTGTCCCAGCGACGAACCCCATTCTCCAAGTCTGTCAGATATAGAGGATACAAGTCAATCACAAATACTGTTGAATCATTAAAATTTGTGGGGGCCAATTTTCATGGATTGCTTAAATTTTACAGGTTCGTGGGGATGTAATTTCGTGTATTCTCTTACACCTACAAAGGGAAATATATAAATTTATAACCCTAATTTTATTAATTCGTGGAGGATGTTTATTCGTGGATGAGAGGAACCCATGAGTTCCACGAAAATTGAGCCACCATGAAATCTAATAATTCCACAGTAAAGTATAATGTACATGTAAAGCAGCAATTTATAAGTCAATCACAAAAATGACTTTATAATTCAGTAATATTTGAAACAGCAATTACAGAAATGTCACTAAATTTTATCAACACTGCAGCAGAGCTTTAAAGCATTCTTCTAACCTTCATAAGAATTGACAAGTTTCAGGGTAATGTACTTGTGAACCTCCGGGGGTGAGGTGGGCTGGGACACGTCCAGGGTAGATCTCACAGATTTTCCTGATAAAGCAATACATACATCACATTAAACCATGTAAGAAACTCCAAAACAGTGGACAGTTGTACATGTAAATTATCAGTTGACACATGAGCTTGAGCTGCTCTGAGTATGTTAAGGACATTGAGTTCTTCCAACTGAATCAGTGAACTTGATGATAACAATCAACTAAAGTTGATTAGATTAGGTGTAAGCTGTCCTTGTTAATTACCGGCTTGCTTATCTTCTACATCCACAGTGAGTGTTTTGCTGGAGGTAAGACCTTCTCCATCCCAGACTTGTAATTCAAAGGTATACTGTCCAGGTATGAAATCTCCTGTGGCCCTGGCTATTGCTTCATCCTCTCGAAACATGTGTAGAGTGGTGGGACCACTAAAAAAATATCAGTCAAAATCATAATTGGATAAAAAGGTCACATGATATACTGTAAATCAATCTTTTAATATTTGCATGTGAGAACATACTGTCGCAATGATTTCTGGTCTCAAACTAGTTTTTGAATGGTTCTTGCATATGCCTAAGTTTATGAACATGGCTCTGTAGTGAAAATTAGCTGTCGTAAACCAGTTAATCACTGGTAAATTGTGAAATAAAGTTGCCGCAAATAAAAGTTGGTTTATAGAATGTCAAGAGTACATTTGTCCTAAGACAGTCTGACATCATTTTCACACTCTATTCAATATCACAAAATTTAACAATCTCTCTCTCTCCTCTCTCATTCTCTACTTCAGCTGTATATATTTAACTAAGCACAATTTAAACTGCAAAAGATTCACACTTTTTAAAACATATGTCAATTTCCAATCTTTGTACAAATTATTTGTCAACCTGAATTTTCCAAAGTCTTACTCTTTCTGTTCCCAATGATAGAGGACAACATCTTTATCATCTGTGCTGCCAGTTCCATTCAGGTAAAGTTCCTGTATAGGTAATGTGATAGTGATGTGACCCTCTGTCTTTGCTATTGGGGGCTTGTTTTCACTCTTTACTACAGGTACTTGTTCTGAGTTAAGTGGTGGAAGTTTTGTTGTTGGCACCAGGTCCACATCTGGTTTAATATCAGGGGCTTTAGCTGTAGATGTTGGCACCTTGCTAGATTTTGGAGATGCTGGCACTGAATCCAGATCAGGTATAACAACAGGGTTTCCATTTGTAGGTGTTGGCATAGATGTTGGAGACGCAGCTGAGGTTGTCTGACCTGGTAAAACATGAAACCATTGTGAATCATATTAACTTTTCCTCTGCATTAATAAATCAACATGATGGCATGCAATTTTATGTTGACATCAAAGGGAAACACACCACACAAGCTGTCAATGTGACAGCAAACCGGGTTTTCTTTTGTGTGAACAGTATCCATAATCCATTTGTCAAACCTGAATTGATGAACACTACCTATCCACAGAAATGGGGTACTCTATATGCAATATTTTTGCTAAAAGATGACTAAGTTCAACAGCTGGTATTTTTTTTCATAGATAATCAGAAATCAAAATCCTAGCAATATGCACACCTCTGATATATGTACAATTGATCTGCAAAACAACAACTTCCTATCTTGAAAACTGTAGGAGGAGTTATCCGTATAATAGGGGTACCCTATATGCAATATTCTGCGAGAAAATGACTAAGTTCAACAGCTGGAATTTTTTTCATTATCAGAAATCAAAATCCTAGCAATATGCACACCTCTGATATATGTACAATTAATCTGCAAAACAACTTTCTATCTTGAAAACTGTAGGAGGAGTTATCTGTACAATAGGGGTACCCTATATGCAATATTTTGCCAAAAAATGAGTAAGTTCAACAGCTGGTATTTTTTTCATAAATTATCAGAAATCAAAATCCTAGCAATGTGCGCACCTCTGATATATGTTCAATTGATCTGCAAAACAACAACTTCCTATTCCTAAAACTGTACGAGGAGTTATCTGTACAATAAGGGTACCCTTTTGGCAGCCGCCCACCCGCCTGCCATTTTCACCATTTCAATAACCGGATTTTTCCTTTGGAAAACCCGGTTAAAACTAAATACTTTCACATTCTGCAAATATCTTACATAAAAAAATTGTAGAAAATTTACAAAAATGATTTTCCATACCATTGACCATTTCTCTGTGCTCCTTGTCAAGTGTAGCAGAGAAATGCTTCAAGACCTCCACACTCTTGGACAGTTCCGTTATTGTATTGGACTGCTTGCCGACTTTACTCATCAGTGTGTGGAAGTCCTCCTTCAAAACTTCAATGGATCTGTTCAGTGCCTACAATCAGGTGCAGTTGAAAATATGGTCTTATCAAAACAAGAGTATTCATAAAAACCATAGAATGAAGTGTATGTATCTGTTCAAAAGATGAAATTCAGACTTCGTTGTTCCTTGAACTCCAACATGTGTAACCCCATTGCTTTTATTGACAGGGGAAAAATTACCAACACTTACTTGGAGACTTGTTTGAATGGACCCAGTGTCTGCTGAACCAGGCATTCCTTGGGAGTCTTTCATCTACAAGAACATTTATAACACAAATAAGGGGAGAGAGACAAGGAATATTTTTTTTAACAGAATTAAAAACCAATGACAATAAGTTAAATAACTTATATTGCATTCATCAATATCATTCATACTGAGAAATTCACGAAAATCAAAGTCTAATTTACAATTGCATAATTTAAGCAACTTCTCAGAGGCACTGATGTGGATTTTTTTTATATAATTTATGAATGATGTTCCTCTGATCGTCTTACCAGTTTAAACTGATCCCTCAGTGTACCAACAGTAGAGGTGATGCTGTCTATCTTCACTGACAAATTATCCAGGGACTCAGATGGGCTGGTTTGGTTGGCAAGACCCATATCCTCAATCTGAAATATTTTTTTTCAAGAATCAGTTACATTACAGAAATCCAAATATAGGATTAGTTTAAATATATATATGTATAGTTAATAAAGTATTAGCTAAAAGGTTGCTTATTTTCCAAATTTCAATGGCCTCAGTTCCAAAATATAGTGCAAGAGTCCTGTGTAATATTTAGTATTCAGGGATCGACATTAACGGTTGTCTGATTGCCCGGGGCAAGTAAAATCTCATTTTGGGCAAGTTAAACTGTGAACTTACTTGTCCATTCGGGGCAAGTGAAAATTTGAATAGAAATATTTAATGAAAAGTATAATAAACTTTCACTATACAACTTTGCATTCGGAAACTCGGACACCAAAGGCCTCAGTGTTGATTTTAGATAAGTCGTTCCATACACATAAATAATTAATCAATTAATTTAATTCTACCTGCCTTGCTAGTTGAAATAAATTATGCCCTCATTTTATAATTATGTTACATTCTTTTGATAAAACTCTGTATCATGATGTAGTTTCATCTTATTTGCTTATGCACAGAATTTTTATACTGAATATATTTGTTGTACGATAAAACTCTATATCATGATGTAGTTTCATCTTATTTGCTTATGCACAGAATTTTTTAGACTGAATATATTTGTTGTACGACTTATCCTGATCATGAAACATGTTGGTAGCAACGATCACACTTTGAATGGCTTTGCAGCCTTTTCCATTAATAATTTGTTAGGGGAGAAGCATCCATCAAAAATTTAAGAAGACATGTTTTTAAAAGTGAATGAGGTTTAATTACATAATGGCAATTCAAGTTTACAGGTATAGGCTATTTGACAAGGACACATGCACCGTATGCCAAAATTTCTGGTCCATCAATGTTTTAACCAGCAACCTACATGTAGCTTCAAATAAAATTAATTAATATGGTGATGTTTTCTTACTAATTTTCGGGCTACCAATTTTTACATTCGTGCAAGTCAGAATTTGAGTCAGAACTTGAGTTCACTTGCCAGAAGTGGATTGAAAAGTTAATGTCTATCCCTGGTATTTACCTTAAATATACTGTATATTACAGTGCAGTATATAGTCTGAGACACACAATACTAACCACTTGGTGAATGAGGAGCTTGGTCTGTGCAGTCCCTTGCGCCGAGTCCTGGTCCATCCCCTTGTGATCCTTCAGTATAGAAGAGTGGTCACTATTCAGGGCTTTGAATTGTGTCTGAAGGTTAGCAGTTATGTTTTGCAATGCACTCAAGTAAACCTGAAAGAATCACCATTTACGATATTTATCGTACATTCAGGAAATAAGGTATCATTTTTTTAGGTTTATGAGGAAAGAATAGGGGTTGGTAATGTAATCCAATCATAATCCAAACACATAAGGCCCTAGGCACTCTCTCTTCTTTTAATCTCACTCACCTCATGACTTGACAGTTTTGATTGAATTTTTGGCAGCTCAGACCACAGAGAGTTGTTGACCAGCTGTATCATGTTGCTCAGATTTTCCAGTTTCTAAAAATGGAACAAATGTATTGTAGTTTAATTGAACTATTTTTAAACACATACATGCAACCTTCTCCAATATCTGTGACATCTAACTTTCTATGGTGAAATTTAAACTACAGTAAAACGTGGTTACATCTAATATTATTATAACAAATTCAGGCTTACAGGGAAGTAAGATTCATTCCCCTTATCTGAAAAATATATTATGCACTTATTGGATGTAGTGAATAATTCTTAAAACAAATCTAAATCCCTCATCCCTTGTGCTTCACTATAACCATGTTTTTCTGTACAATTTCTTATTCATGATACTGGTGTGTTTGATATGGAGATAATGGCACTTTCTTACTTCTGTGTCAAGGTCAACATGGCCCGACTCTCTACCCCCCGACTCACGACCACCACTCTCCATCTGTAAGTGAAAATACAGTCGCACCTGTTTTAAGCGGCCACTTGTGGGACAATGACAAAATGGCCGCTTAAGACAGGTGGCCTCTTATTCCAGGTTTCAAATTAATGAAGAAAAAACGCCGAGTATATTCATTTTGGCTCTATTGCACAGATTTATTAATAGCATCTATAATGGCGGCGTACACGGAGATGGTGAATGCACAGCTCGGACTGCTGAATAAACAGTTTATATTAATTTTATATGGCCGTTTTAATTTAATTTATCTATCAAAGGATTAAGAGCAAAACATTTTCTGCTAAATACGCCCAAACAATAATTTTCAATTGATTAAATGCGGTAAACAATCAGAAGTAGCGTTTCCGTACTAAGGATATGTACTGAACTACGATAGCCAATGTTTAACCTCTTATAAAGAAGTGTCAAAATTCCATTGGGGTGTATAATAGGCACCCCTTTAATTCTCTCAAAGAAATTTTCTAGAAAAAGGTGTGTATTATCGGCAAATTGCTGTACATGTTAAGCTGTTAAGCGCAATACTGGCCATTTAATAACTTTGTTATGAAGGATATAAGTACATGTAGATATATAAACAACACAAAACAGGTGTTATAATCAATTATCTCATTAAATCTCAGCAGACTTCAAATTAAACACTTAATTATTTGTCATTAACTCATTATCAACTGTCGAAGTTTGGCTTCTTTCGATACGGGGTCACATGTCAGAGTCAGAAGTCATGTGACAAAACAGACAAAATGGCCGTTGAAAACAGGCATGTTGAAACCACGGGACCTAAAAACACTGGCCGCTGGCCGCGTTAGACAGGTGGCCGCTTAAATCAGTTAAAATATAGTGAAAAACTAAACGGGTGGGATTGAAACTGGCCGCTCATGGCGAGTGGCCGCTGATTAAAGGTGGCCGTAACAGCAGGTGCGACTGTACAACTTGTTTTAATAAAATCTTAACAACATTGAAGAAATAATTGAAGATCACAGTCGGTATTTATCACATGTACCAGATCTTATTGGTACCACAATGCAATGTTTTAATACTGTAAAAAATTTGTCACTGTGAATTTGTAACTTGACTATAACATAAAATACTTTGAGTAAAACAAACCCTCGAAATCTGTTGTTGTTTCAGGTCTGCCAATTCTTTCTCAACTTTCTCTTTAAGTTTTTCCACCTCCAACTTCATTGCTTTCACATCAACTCCCAAATCCCCTACAGTCTGCAGGAAAAGAAAGAAGAACACTAGCAACATCAGCTCATCTTGTGCGTGAATTACCCATGCAATGAAAATTTAATACTGTGTAGTTGTGATATGAAACCAATTTTTTTCTGATGCTCAAATGTAATGAACTTATCACTAATGAATAAGCATTCGATATTAAGACTAGAGTAATACAATCATGTAAATGTACTAATTTCATCACTTACCTTTGGGATGATTTGGGACTTGAGAATTTCATGTTTGACTTCATCATTTACCATTGAGATCATTGGGACTTGAGAATTAATTTCGTGCAGATTTCATTACTTACCTCTGAGAGAATTTGGAATTGAGTGGGTAATGTCACTTACATTTGAGATAATGGGCACCTGCTTTGATAGTGTATTGACTTGATTCACAATGACTTGACTGCCTGGTTGACTTTTGCTGACTGCCTCTAAGGCGGAGCTTTGATCATTTACCTAAATAATTTCAGATCATACTGGTAGTTATATGTACATCACATATATTCATTAATTACTAACATCGAAAAATATGAGAAACATTTTGTTTTATGTGTACTAACTGTATCTTTGACAGGATACATGTTTAGCCAAATTTAGATGATCAACTTGATCAACTGAGACAAGATACAAGGATATAAGAGTGCATGTGCATCATTGAAATTCCACATCAAGTATCACATATGTTCACTATCAATAAGCCGATTCATTCAAATTTTCTT
Source organism: Magallana hongkongensis (assembly GCA_016163765.1). Taxonomy (NCBI): domain Eukaryota; kingdom Metazoa; phylum Mollusca; class Bivalvia; order Ostreida; family Ostreidae; genus Magallana; species Magallana hongkongensis. The sequence continues at coordinate 49,059,516 of WFKH01007768.1, read as the reverse complement.
GTTCCCAAGAATAATTCATGTTCTTTTTCCTTTTGACTTTTCACAATTCCATGAAGGAAATATCACGAATAGTATGAGGGTTGTTGCACATTATCATAAAAAAGAGTACACTGTCATTAGATGAGCTTCTTTTTCATCGTCTCCAAAAATTAACGGGATTCACTTTCTCACTGGTGGTAAGAAAATCATGAATATTAAAAACTGAGAAAGTTCAATGAGTTGACCCATACATGCATTTGGGAGCCAGCCTTTGGTTTCCCAGGATTCAGTTTAGGCAGGGTTTCATTAAATGTTGAAATTTCCACACTAGGGTATCACCAAATACCCTTATGTTAAGGTTAACATATTATTAACAATGAATCTATGAACTTCAGCTGGTAAATAAACTATGGAAATTATGACCCCAATCACAGAAAACAAACAAGAATATTTACTTTTGAAGTGAGGCTGGACAAGCGTAGTTTAACATCGGCCATTTCCTTGGGGCTCTGTGTGACATTGACTAGATCTTTTTTGATACTGCTCTGAATTTGTTGCTTCAGTTCATCTACACTGGTCTGTAAACTGCTGCCTTTTACTGTCAAATAAAATTAAAAAAAAAAAAAGTACAGTCATTAAAATCAAATTAAGACTGTCAGACTTTGTAGCATATCTGTTGATGTAAGTACACCATGTATGAAGAATGGGGTTTGCAAAATTTAGTATCAGGTAATGTTTGTGAAATTTGAATCTTTTCACAGCCTACATGATAAAACTTCACGCTAGAGCAAATAGTTATATACAAACACTGGCTTATTTATTGTTTGTACATGCATGTTTAATTTAGTTTTAACATATTTTTCCATTAATCAATCTTCTAGAAATAAAGCACCTTTGTTAGCTAAGGTTACTAAAATATTGATTTACTGCTATATCATTGAAACTGACACACTTCCCGCTACACATGAAGTATCAGTAGCTAACGAAATTATGTGCAATAATGTTACATATTATTCATTCATATGTTAATCAATAAATCATAACATTTTCAATACCGTTTATATGTGCCAACCCATAACAACTAAAACCAAAAAAAAGTTTCTAAAAAAAAAAGATCTCAAAAAAAAAAAGAGGAGCAATCCTAGAATTTTAAAGTTTATAAAATTAATGATACCTAACAAATATAATTAAATTATTAACATGTTTGGTACCAGTACATTACCTTAAAATATCACTATAAGACTGTGCTAATGAAATCTGACATGTAAAAATGAGCCTATAGTACCTCAAAAATACCAGTCAAATAAAATTACCTTTAATATGTCAATCCAATATTACTTTTCAATAGCAGAGCATTCAGAGATACACTCTATATTATCATTTTTTTTATAGAAACTTGAACCCTGCATGCTTTATAGTTGACGATGATTTTGTATGCAACAGCTTGTAAAAGTAGTCTAAATCAATTTGCCATAACAGTTATGAACAAGAAAGGCGATAGAATAAAACAAAGACACATTCATCAGAACTCAATAAAAGAGAATCGACCAGTGGAAACAAAACACAGATCTCAGAACTATTAAAGATACAACAAATAAGTCACCTTTGTTAACTTCTTCCCGGATTTTTTCAACATTTTCTTTCAGTTGTAAATGCATGTATAACAAGGCGCCAATACAAATGAAACAAGTGACAACCATGAAAAATCCAAATACTGACATGCATGTGGAACAGCACGAGACTCGCCCCCTAGTGTTGGGTAAGATAAAAAAAATGTTAACTGTCGTTTTTTTCCAAAACAGATCATTTGTTTTTATAAAATTGAATTTGAAAATTCATTTAAAATTCGTTCAAAGATGGCAATCAAAATAATCCGAAAGCCCACGTAATTTAGTAAAAGCCGAGACATGTTAATGTACGAAAATGAATTACATTTGCCGCAACATTTAAACCAATGACTTTTAAACCTTTCTTTAAAAACTCACTGTCTCATGAAAGATTTACGATCAGTTATTAAAAATTCATCCACTTCGGACGATTCAGACTCCGTACGAAGAAGTTCGTGACCATTTTTCATCTTTCTCCGAGTTTTCCCACTTCCCACTAGTGCGTCAAGTTCTCGACGCTTTTTCATTTTCTTCGGCGGTTTAAAACCGACGTCTAAATTTCCCTGAGAGTCCAACATGGGACATTGATAGATCTGATAATGTAAGTTTAAGGTCTAATCGATTTTGTAGTTCTTGACGTTCGATACGTACACCCGGAAGTTGTAAAACAAAAGTAGCTTTTACAAGTAATACTTCGTACAAAAGAGGTGTCAGGTCCACTCGTACCAAATGAAATAAAAGAGTAGGACATTTCGCCCTTCCTTGCAGACTAATTTCGTTATCCATCTTTAACTTGTGAATTACTTGTCAAAACCTTTGATTTTAATTCTACAACAAACAACTCAACAAAATTCACCCATGGACACACATATTGCCAAAATGTATTTGATGTGATTCTTTCGAAATAAAATACATAACGTTAAACCCTTATAAAAATTTCTGTTTTTACAAAGTATCAATAAAGTGAAGTGTAAGCTACTGATCTGCAAGCCATGAGTTCCAAATGGTGACTACATTTTGAATATGATGATTAGAACTTTAATTCACATCAATATACATAATTTTTATATGAATTTGAGTGCAGATATGTTTAATAATGTATATCAAAGTTATCCTTTTCACCAATTACCAACATAAACAGTTGTTTTTCTTGTGTCTATAGTTACTGGGTATTGATGAATCATTGTTTTGATATTTAATGAGTGTCTGAAAGTGTTAATTAACTTAAATCTGGAAACATTATATCCATATTAATCATTCATAGACTTCGAGGTATATGTGTGGCACCAGTAGAGATCAAAATTAATGCTACATATCAATATCCTTTAGCTCTCTTGCTGATATTGTCTTAGGGATGATATGGGAAAGAGAGTATATTGTTATGTAAAATGGGCCATGTCTCTCACTTGAACAACATATTGACCAACTGACCCAAGCAGCCTACTCCAATTCCCCTTCCCCCATGAAGGCCTTTATCTAACACAGAGGATACAGTGCAACTGGAACTTGAAAATTCTGCAATCTATCTTGCATTCATTAAACTGTCATTAACCAAAGCCTCTATTTTCTTCTAAATATTTCTAGGTAGAATTCACAAGCACCTGACGTTATATATTTTTCTTATAATTAAAATATATACCCTATATCTAATAATACACAAGGTACCCATCGCTGCCATCTTGGATTTATTTCAAACTGTCACATCAAGTGGAATTTTTGCTTAAAACTCATCAGTAAAATTATTTTGCGATCCTCTCCATCTCCCTATCGGTGCTTCAACACCATAGCAACCAATTCAACCAAAACGGTGCATTACACCTGTCATTAATAAAAATCACCCCTCAATCTGCATCTACTGCCTTGGATATTAAAGCTATGGTGTTGAAGCACCGATAGGGAGATGGAGAGGATCGCAAAATAATTTTACCGATGAGTTTCAAGCAAAAATTTCCAGCTGATGTGACAGTTTGAAATAAATCCAAGATGGCGGCAATGGGTACCTTGTGTATTATTAGATATAGGGTATTTATTTTTATTATGAGAAAAATATATAACGTCAGGTGCCTGTGGTAGAATTGTATGGATACCCCACACACAAAGCCTTGCGGCTTCTCTATGACCCCTTAATGCATGAGATATTGATCAGGAAACTTGATTTGGGAATTGTGAAGTCTTATCTATATGCAAAACTGCATGAATATGCACTTTTGATGAATTAGAACTGTCATTTCTCTGTATGAATTCATACTCTGTCATTTCTGTATTACTTATCGGTAAATAAGATAATTCAAAGCTTAAATTTTGCTTACAGCAGGTCAAATTTTCCAAGTCTGCTTCATTGTCATAATATTGTAGACATACCTTCATTGAGCTGCTGTTGTAGATCTTTCACTTGATTGGACAGCCACACAGTAATGAAGCCCATAACCGTCACAGAGCACACCAACAGTAAAATAATCAGCATCTTCATGAACTGCCAGCAGTTACAGATCCCTCCATGGGACGAAGAGGGAGAACTATAGGGATTCCGCTTTCTGTAAAATAACCCTCATTATTAAACCAATGATCTTTTAAGTTTCCGACTCTACAGTTTATTTTATATAGCATACTGGTAATTAACCTATACATTTAAGAAGTTTGCAAAAATAGAAAAAGAAGCTATAAGCGATAAAATACTACTAATTAGAGTGGGAATAAAAACAATTTCTTGAGAATTTTAAGTTTCAAATTCTTTCTTTATATATATTGTGGAAACATTCCAGTTTGCAGGTGCAAATTTTTGTGCATTTTCATCTTTTTAATGGTTCATGAGATGTATTACTAATTTAATTTATGGATTCTGTTGAAAGTATTACATGTACTGGCATAAGACCAATTCTTGCCAAGGACCATTTCTCGCCAGTGCATTGTTACTTATATATAAGCATTGAATCCTTATTTTTTGAAAGATATAGTCTCATAACTGCAACGGTGTGTACAAATTGAATAACGGGCGTTAGCGCGTTATGAAAATTTGTTTGCACACACCGTTGCAGTTATGAGACTATATCTATTCTTTCAAAAAATAAGGATTTAATGCATTATATTTACATTTTTTTTACCTTCTTGCCTTGTCTGCAAATGTGAATTATACCTCAAAATTACTGTACGGTATTATCCTATGGGTAAGTTTAAATTAATGGAAGAGCCATTGTAACAGCCACAAGCGTGATCTTTGATTTTCGCTTGTGATGTTGCACTTAACAGCATTCAACGTTTGTGACGTCACAATTAAAACTTGTGATTTAACCTTTTAGTACCCTGTCTGTGTTATGGTGCTATATCTGCAGTAGCTTTCCACACACTTTACATGCAAAAAATATGTGGAATGTAAATATATCATTTTATCACCACAAAAAACTTTATACAAAATATTATGTAACAGTGCACTGGCAAAGTGCACTGGCAAGAAATGGTACTTGGCGAGAAGTGGTCGCATGCCAGTATGGATAAAGACTGTGTTTGATAGTTTGTTAAAGTGAGGGGTACCCAAAAAATCCACGATAACTGCGTGGGCCCTTACAAGCTTCAATGATTCCACAGTACCATGCATGCTATTTTTTGAAACTTGAGCTTTAGAATTTCTGAATAATATACCATTCTCAATTTAATAAGGGCTATCAAGTATCCAAGTTACAAATTTGCTGATAAATGCTTATCAAAAGAGTCAGACAGGAAACCGAGTAAGTGGCTATAATTGAGGAACTGGACCCCAAATTTGTTATTTCTTCTAAATGCCTTTAAGAAAAAAATATATATAGGATATAATACTTGTAAGATATCCAACTCAGCAGCAAATGCAAGATACCTGTAATTACATCACAAAGATCATAGCATGCTTGTCAGTGTGTTTGTCTACCATAGGCAGTCTGTCATGTATGCTAAGTCTTTATAAAACAAACTTTTTTTCACACCACCTACTGACCAATAGGACCTATGAAAACTTCAGCTCTGGAAATTAAGAGTGAATTAACACTTGGGGTGATTGGAGAAACAATTAGATATAGAAACATTAACTATACATGAAGTTGATCAGGTCCAGCACAATCTCTTGATTTAGCTATATAGCTTGAAAAAGCTATATAGCTTTATTAAGCTATTCAGAATAGCTTGATAAAGCTATTTATATGCAATTTTTCATGGAAATGTTTATTATAACAAATAGACAAAAAATCACAATTAACTAACTACTCATATTTGCACCATTGACCATTATAAAAAGTAACCCTTATTAGAGATAGATTTAACATTGCATCTTTTAAACACTTTAAAGCATAAAATATATTTCCATTGTTGGGTAACTGTCCACCACTTTGTGTGCATTAAGGCTTGGATAAGAATGATTTCTTCTTATTGTGCTGAATTATTACCAATCAATTATCTTGTTTCCCATAACTGACCTCCTTTATATTTCATTCAAGAAGTAAGTTAACTGTGTGGTCATGAATCAATTACTCCAAAACCTTAAGCAGCAAAGTCTCTTTAGGCGACACAATTTGATGAGTAATCTTTACATGCATTGTTTACAGAACAGTTCAGAGTTGAAAACTATCACTGCACCAAAGTGCGATTTTTTATACATGCTGAAAAAAATACACATTTAAGAAAAATGTATGACAAAATAGCTAAATCAAGCTACTCTGAATAGCTTAATAAAGCTATATAGCTTTTTCAAGCTATATAGCTAAATCAAGAGATTGTGCTGGACCTGTTGATGAACTGCAGTAAAATCTCTTAAAACTAAACGTGCTCAAATGGATCTGCCCCTCGACACATATATGGCCAGAAATTAGTCCTGACTTTTACCCCTTTCTATTTGTAACCAGTAACATTGGTTACATTGGTTACAATGCTTGATTATAAATGATTTACAAACTTTGATGTACTTGTGACATGTTACAGTGGTTACTGGTAACATTGGTTACAAAATATGGTTAGGTTCGGGTTAGGGTTGGGGTTAGGGTGAGGGGTTAGAGTCAGTTTAGGGTTAGGTTAGGGTAACAATTGTAACCAATGTTACCAATGTAACCAAATATATAAAGACCCCCTGTAAATCATGAAAATGACTGTCACCACTGTTACCCTATGTCACCAAGAGAGAAATGGGGTAAAAGTCAGGACTAATTTCTGGCCATATCTACCTCGACAGACAACTCTTTTAAACGTGATAGTGATTTTCTACAGTTTTGAGCATTGCTACAAGTGTATAATGCTTCTATTCCAACCTCACACATGAGACAATGCCAGCAGTCATACCTTCGAACTTGCTTCTTTCCTTTCAGGGGAGGGAGCTGAAGCTCGTCTGATTCCGACGAATCATCTAACAGGGTCATCATGAGTTCCTCCCTCTGAATGTGGCCGTTACTACCCTTCTTCATTGTTACTTCTCATTACAACCCTTCTCGAAAACAAACTGGTTAAAAAAAAAACTGAACTTTGACAAACTCGAGAACTTTTTTTGTTTTTCTCAAACAGGAAGTTGTTGTAGGATTTATGGTAATTAGGTTGTACCAAAAAATTTCGTTCGTCTAAATACTGTCCCAAATCAAGCTTCCTTGAACTAGTTACACATAACAAATCAAACTTCCTGGTGACTATCAGTTTAAAGGGTTTAAACATAACATTAATATCCATTGCCTGCATAACTTCTATCAGCTGATAAGAAACCATGTGTTTACATATGGTTGGACACAATGATGTTGATAACTTTAGAGTAGCATACCAGACAAAAGTGTACTGATTAAGGAAATTCTGTATCACCATACTCTTAAAAACAATGCCTGTTTGTTAAACAATAGGTTGGTCTTTAATACCTTTACATTCCAATATAATAACTTTTTGAAATAAGGCCACACCAATATAATTTCTTGTTCAGCGGACCTGCGCACTCTTATTTAAACAAAACTATACAAATATTTTTTTTAAATTTCCAGCATCCAGGAAATTCTGCGCTGTTTTCCATTCTATTTCCGCACTATTTTTCGTATTTTAAATCGTTTTAATTTATAACTCAGAAACATTTAGAAAAAATATAATTGTCCGCACAAATTTATTTACGTACCTCCTAAAAATTTTCCCTACAAAAAATAATTTTATTATTTAATCGCTCCCCCACTCATACTTTTTTCATTAGATGTCCAACGAACAAGAAATTATATTGGTTTGGCCTAAAGGATTAATTCTTCCAAAGAATTAAAATATTCAAAATTCAAGACATCTGTAAATAACTTTTTATTTCAACAATAAAGAAAAAAAAAATACAAACATAACAAATATTGAGATGTACAGATAGTTCAAAAATATTACTTAATATTGCAATACAAACTTTTTTCCTGTCTGCCAAAAATTTGCTGGGATTCATTATGTGTAACACATCATGAAACAAAATGGTCACAAATGGCATAAAGCCTGTCTAACTCAAATCCTTTCATTTCAGAGTGTACAAAGACTAGTAATAAACAGTCATCTACAGGTACATTGTAGTATGCAATACCATTCAATCTCAGCAATTTTCTGCCACATTTTCTTTTTTAATCACTTGGTTTACAGTACAAACATCTTCATACATGCCATTTATGAAAATGAATTTATGACCATCAGTATAACTTCCCTAAATATGCCTTTTAAAAATATACAATATTTTCACTATTTTTGTTGTTGAAATTTTAGAACAGGATATAAAAATATAATACTCAAGTCATCACACTGATCAAGGCCAATCTTAGCATGAAGCTTCCATCTTCTTTACTAACATATACTCCTAGAGTATCATCAAAAAATAAAAAAAAAAAAAGTTTTATATCCATTATATCTAGCCAGACATGACAGACAAACCAACCAAATTTCAAACATTGTCTCATGACCAGTTGCAAATCAATCTGAAACGAATTTGAATGTGACATAACAACAATTGAAAAAATATTTGAAGTATGAAACAATTTAAGTATTTTTGAAAATTCACAGATAAAGTGGGAAAATAGAATTTCAAAAACATCCTTCTTCTAAATTTGGAATAGTATATCAAAATGTGCATATTTCTATCAAAACTGCACTTTACTTTAAAATCCAAAACACGTCCAAAGAATGCATACCTTTGTACTTGAAATATCTTAATTAACAAAACTTCTGTCAGTCTTAGATTTAAAATGAACCTTACAATCTTATAAAAATTGATGAGAAATAGTAGGAAAATAGTACAAACAAGGAAAAATCTTGGACATACTATTATATAAACCTTTGCCTTAGCCACTTGACTGGACTCATCCTATTTCCCCTATACACAGTTTCTAAAACATGATTTGGTCAACTGAAGTCTATATACATTTAGATCCAAGTCGTACATAAAACATTAATGATAAATTATCATCTGAAACATTGTGACAAAATTCACAGACTTAGAAACACGTCATATGCTACACAGCATACAATGAACGGTGTACATTGAAAGACAAAGCAAAAAAACATGGCCATTAAATGGCTTTGGCAAGTACTAACACGTACAATACTTACATAACATGCATGAATGACATATCGTACTCAATCTAATAAATCAAAATTTTGCCATGAATTATCTAATAGCCTGTATTTATTGGGAGGAGACTGTAAACACGTTGTGTATGAATTATGAAAAATTACAGTATACAAAAAAAAGAACAGATGAGTTATAGACAAACTAGACATCTACAGATAATTCTTGATTGCTTTGAATGATAGCATCTAATAAGTACTCTAAATTGTCAGAATTCCTGAAAAAATGGTGTTCAAAATGAACCCCTGGTAAAAGTCGGTGAAGAAGAGAGTGGACCTTCTTCATGAACATCTTTAGACACTTCTTGGGCTTTTTGCACAAAACAACAGAAGGTTCAAACACTTCGACAACCTTAACCGTGGAGAATTCAGTGTTAGCCACACCCTCTTCATTTCCACTCACAGTATCATGTGGAGTCTCTACTACACAAGTTAAACTTTGAACTGCCATTTCATTTTTACTTTCAGTTGGAAAAGTTTCACTAGTCTTTTCAACTGCTAGTAGCTCCATGAGAGGGTCAGATCTAGAGGCTGAAGTACTTTTCGAATCACTGTTGGCGAGAACACTTGCTAATTTGTCCAAAACATGGACATCATTTTCACAATTGTCAACTAAAACATCAGAGGTTGTAGGAACTTTGTCGTTGCTTTTGTTATCATCACATTTGTTGTCTATGTCATGATCCTCCATTGGGACTTCAGGGGGAGCAGTACTGACTGTGGTGAGTTGTGCTTCTTCTACATCCATAGGAACCATTCCTTGAACATTAGCACTCATCTCTTTGTCCTGGAAAGAGTTCACAAGATTTTGTGTTTACTGATTAACACTAAAACTTATTTTAATTTTAATGTAGCAATGATAAACAATATATGTCAATAATTTTATTTACAGATTAATAACTTATATTAAATTTTACCTGGTTTGTATCCTTAATGACTTCATCCTCTATAACCATGTGAGTTCCATCTGGAATTGCTTCGGATGAGATCATTTCTTTGGGCTCAGTTGTCGGCAAGAAGCCTAGGTATTCTGAATCCACATTGGTTTGCTGATCACTTGCAAAGTCAACATTGACAGATATTGTTTCACAGGTTGCTTCACATGTAAAAGACTGATCCTGCACAATTCCTGAATCTGAGAGACTTTGAAATCTTGATGTTGGGGGTGGGGAGGATATATTGGACGAAATATTGGATACATAAGCAGTACAATTTTCTAGCACTGGCATTTCATCATCTAAACACTCACTCTCAACCTGATATTTATGCAGCGAGTGAATATCCGTGTCCTCAGATTCAAGGTCCTTCTCTCTATTGCTAGAGCGAATGACGCGCATAACAAATTCTATGAATTCATCCACACTCTCAGTTTCTGCTTTCACTGTATGTTTCAGGTCGGCTGGTAGTAAACACTGTAATAGTGTAACAATTTTATTTCTCAGTGACACAAGGCGCATCATGTCTTGAATGAAATGTTTTTGTTCTTTCAATAACTTTTTCTCACGCTGACGGGACTGTTTCTCTTTTTTGCTATGACTTTCTGCATCAATACAACATGCACAACTGTTATTCTTCACATTACGAGACCTGCGTTTCCTAGAGATTTTAGCTGGTACCTTATCAACATGACACACAAAATCTGGATCGTTGGATGGACAAGTTTCCTCTCCTTCCTGAGCTGTTGACAAAAAAGACATGAACTGTTGCTGCCATGCAATTGGAGTTAAAACTGATTTTCTTCTGGATGAAGTTTTCGTATTTAAATTTGAATTGGTGACATTGACTTCTGATGAATCTGTAGTTGATGTTTCGGGTACAACCTGAGAGTCACAATGTTGTTTTATCACACAACTTTTAGATTCATCAACTTTATTTTGGACAGCATTTTGATGACCTCTAGTTTCAACAAGAGAATCAGGTTGCAGTTCATCAGAAGAATATATCACAGTGTCTTTATCAGACACCTTTTGCAGAAGAGGTGTGTCAGGCACTTCTGGCGGTTGAGATTCAAGACAGTCTTTATTAACCCCACATAAGCACCCATTGTTTTGGGAATTGTTATTTTGTTCACAACATGACTGAGTATCTGTACAAGATGCACTTGCTGGCTTTGCTGAACCTTGTTCTTGACTAGTTAAACCTTCTGGGGATCCACAGCTATTGCTGCTGTTGAAAGGTGAATTGCCATTGTCCCGAATTCCAGAAAACTCTTGAGAAATGCCCGTTATCGGAAAATCTGTGCAGTAAGTCTCACTGTTCATCAAAGAAGAATTGAAGTTTCTTGGTTCCTTCTGTAAATTAGTACAATTTGAGGTATTTGCCCTTGAATGAAATTCAGACCACGAGGACTGTTGATTTCCCATCCATTCGTCATTGCTTGAAAAGATACCATGTTTCAGTTTTTTCCTTTTCTGCCAATCAAACTTCCTTTTACTGGCACCATTACCCCACCATTGTTTTCTATACTTCTTGCGCAATCTTCTGTACACAATCTGTGAATCTCTTTTCTCTTTCATAGCACCATTGGTTGGAAATGGTTTGTTGGAGTTACTCTCACCAATACTCTGCAGATGTATTATGAATTCTCTTTCAAAGCCTGCCATCTGGCTAATTTGTGTGGTCTTTTATCTGTGTCAATGCATTCACCACATTCTTCATCTGAAAAAAAAAAAAAATAGAATTTTTTTATTTAAACAACTGTTTGCAATTTACAGCTATGTATAAATAAAAGAAACAAACCCTCAAAATATTGGGATGTAATACTTTCACATGTATATTGTCAGATTTAGTTCTTGTCCATTTTCTTTTATACAAGGATACATTGAATAATGAAATGTGTGATTACTTCTAGCTCATCTTCGCTAGCCAAGGGTTTCTGATCAGCACCGCTTCTCACGAACCCTTGGCATATCGTGCTATCAAAAGTCGGGATTTTTTTCCTGGATTTTGATTGGGGTTTACTGAAACCGGTCGACCAATCAAAAAGATGCAAAACAATCTCTGATGCTTTCGTATTGTTTATTCACGAGTGTCTCTAACACGCATAGCTCAAAACCCGTATTTTTCTCAGTCTTTCTGTTTGAGCCTTCATAATACATGTAGCTTGCATTCCTTGCAATGGTGCAATGACAAGTACCACCTAATCTGTGTATCAAGAGAGGCATGCACTCATAGACAATGGATTTACCGCTCCAAGCCTTACAACCTTCGAATGAATTCGGTCTATATGTAACATTTAACAATATTCCTATTTATTGCATACGCTGGGCATTAAAAGGTAACTTCAACATGTCGACATTAATGTCTATGGAGGCTGCCATTACTGCACCAGTGACGTTTAAAGTACGGCATCTTTCATTATTTGGCTGATTTATAAATAGGCTGGCAGATCACGTGACGAAAAAAAATCCCGACTTTTGATAGCACGATATGCCAAGGGTTAGTGAGAAGCGGTGCGGATCAGAAACCCTTGGCTAGCGAAGATGCTTCTAGCTCTGCCTAGCTTATAACCTTTAAAGCCTTTAGTCGAGTATTAAACTAATGGCAAAATGACTAAGGTTCAAAACAAAGCTGGGGCAATTAAAATTTGTCTCTAATACAAGTACATCTTCAACATTGTCTGTGATCTAAAAAAAAATGCATGGCAGTAAGAATAGTACTATGGTATTATAGAAGGAGCGGTCATATAATTCAGAAAACTGATACTCTTAGCCTTTGGATTATCTTCTAATGTTTGCATATAGGACTACTAGTAGAACTTGCGAATCATTTGAGCAAATGGGTGTATTAAAATTGAAACAAGCTTAATAGAATGTGTCATCTTTGAAAGCCAAGGCCAATTTGTTTGATCCTCTCCAATCTAAATTTGGTTGCATCCCTTATAACTCATTAAAGTATTGACCAATGGGAGAAAAGCATGTTTGGAGATTGATCAATCTTTCATTATCTAATCAAAGTTTTAAAAAATATAGTGTTTTTACAGCTGATGCAATCACAGCACACAACATGCAGAATTTAAACAGGTCAAATGTGATATAACCTGCATAAATCATCATTCTAATAATTCTTTGTGATTAAGCAGGCAAGGGTAGGGGAGGTCAATGTGGACTTCAGACAAATGAATGGAATCGGTATATTCAACTCAATTGGTCAATAGATTAGATTACTGTAAAATAATGTCACTTAATAAATTAAACTATCCACTACCTTCTTACTAGACTGATTTTTCAAACAAATCGCAACAGGTCTGAAAAATTCACCAACACCAAGAATTGAATGCAGAGCACTTGTACAAAGAAACGTATACAGTGCTTGGTCAATGCTATAGACCCCTTCAGAGTAACTGCAGTACAACTCTTTTGTTAAATGGTCTATTTGATTATTTGAGATAAATAACAAGCCATGATTCGCCTCATATCAAATAGAAGCCATGTGTATCTAAGGAGACAACTAAGAAATAGAGTATTCTCATCTTTGGATGGTGGAAACCAAAATTGCTTTGAAAGTTCATTTGTTTCAGTTCACATATTTTCCCATCGTTTCATGGGACAGACTTGCGTCATACTCAAATATAACGTCAATTTAACTAACGTCAGCAAGATTCATTACCATACTATCCAATCCATGAAGAACCTAAATACCTAAGTTATCAACTTATACAAAAAACCAAAAACACTACACTCTTCCTCTTCTTAATTTGTTATCTAGTGTAAAATAATTTATAATCGTCAACATTTCGTTCAGCAAATATGGCCGCTTGATGTAAACATGAAAATCAATGTCTGTTTTAGACGATTTTTTAAATTGTCATACCACTTTATGACAAGAAAAGTTGTCTAAATGAAAAGAAACGACCAAACACCACATAAAACATCAAATATAAGACATACCAATTAATTCTTTCGCTAAACTTTATCCTAGGAAATTTCTCTTGATTATTCTGGCGCGAACACGACATCTGTCGGCGAAATTGGTTACACTTCCTGTTAGTTTTGGGTATTACTAAATGAGGGAAATGTTGGTGATTTTAGCATGAGACTCAATAGCAGTCATATAATAAGAATAAACTTAGGGTTATCATATAAATTATATTAAAAAATTAATTTTTTTAAAAAAATGGGGATAAAAACTACTGATATATGGAGGATCAGTGATTTTAATATTCAATTCGTTTACAACATCACATAGATCGTCAGTTCTACTAAACTTCCAGGTGATGGTTGCGTAGATGAATTCTTCCTCGGCGTTTAAATCATAGGCGTCGGAACCGGGGGCTGGGGGGGGGGGGGGGCCCCCCCCCCCCCCTCCCCACACTTTCAATTTGCTTCCGACGCCACTGAAAATAGTGACAATTTTACAATGTTTGATATCACTAGACACTAAATGTTTGGCAACTTTGAATAAGAAAGTAGTAGCTATGAATTATTTAAAAGCTAATCATAGAATCTGTTCAATATACATGAATATGCCAGCAAGCAATTAAGCTACCGAGGAAATACTCTGATATCATATTGCACTGAATAGCCGAAAACATTTCAGGTCATTCTCTCTCTCTCTCTCTCTCTCTCTCTCTCTCTCTCTCTCTCTCTCTTGTTGACATCTTCATCCTAGTCAAATTGTTTTCTGTTTGATTGATAATGAACGTTAAATTTCTTCTTTTCAATTTCTATCAACAGCCAATGCACTACTTTTACGTTCCTCAATTCTGTTAAAAACCGTTAAAAGTGTGGAGAATCATATTTTAAATGCTCAAAATTTGAAGGCATTATACACAAAATCTAAATCTTGTTATACGTGAAAATTATGTAGACCATTTCTCAGTATCTTTTTTCTAGGGTTATTGCCATTAGTAATTACTATGTCTATGAGCTGTACAGCTGTTGACCAATAAACAATACAATACAATAACTTTAAACATGTTTCAAAACATTGAACATTCATAATGTAACTAATTTCATTAATTAATTAATCATTAATGAATTATCTTTTTACTACAATTGCAACAAGACGTATATCGTATTATTATACTTGTTAGCATTACATTTTATTTCTATGATCTATACATTGTACATGTTTATATATAAAAGTGCCAAAAGAGAATAACTCTTATAAAATCTTTAATCATATCTCAACTTAACCACTTATTTATAACGTTACCAAATCCCCAACCTGTAATAATGAAAGAACTAAATAGTATTATTTTTAGATTTTTATGGAACTCTGATGTTGATAAAGTAAAAAGAAAGATTGTTACACAAAAATATTCTCAGGGAGGGCTAAAAATGCTTGATTTAGAAAATTATATAAAAGGATTAAAATCTACATGGATAAGAAGAATTCTTTATAATAACAATTCTTAGTGGAAAATCTTGTTACAAAATGTAGTAGATATCGAACTTTTATTAAGCACAGAAACTGAATACTTAGTTTACCTAAAAGAGAATATGAAAAATGATTTTTGGAAAGAGGTTTTCATAGCGTTCAAAGAAATTCAAGATAAAAACCAAATTAGTAATTGGAAAGAATATATAAGCCAACCTTTGTGGCATAATAAAAGATTTAAGATAGGGAAAGAAACAGTTTTTTACAGATCTTGGTATAAAAATAATATCATATATGACAATGACCTATTGAATGAACAGGGAAATTTCATATCTTTAGATACACTTCAAATGAAGTATAATATAAAAACAAACCATGTAACTTTTTTAGGACTCAAGCATGCTATAATATCTGATATGAGAAAGTGTAATATATGTAGAGATGTATGCCTAGATAAACCTTTTATTCCGATAAATATCCAGATTTTTGTCACAACAAGAAAAGGATCAAAAGCCATGTATGATGTATTAAATAGAACAGAAATCAAGCCAGGTGCTCAGGAAAAGTGGGGGAAAATCTTTGAAATTACTGACTTACAATGGAAAAAGATATATTCTATCCCATTTCTTACTACCAATAGTGCCAAGTTACAATGGCTACAATATCGAATCAATCATAACATTTTAACAACAAATAGTACATGTATTATGTTTAAAATCGGGAAAGTTGAGTCAAAATTATGTAATCTATGTCATAATGAAGAGGAAACAATATGCCACCTAATGTGGAATTGCCCAACTGTACAGCAGCTTCTTATTAACTTCATAAATTTATGTCAAACAAAAAATATAGATATTGAACTGAATCAAGATACTTTCATTTTTGGGGAATATAAATCTAGAGAAAATATTAGACAGAGCAATGTAATATTTATTCTAGTTAAGCAATACATATACAGAAGCAGATGCTTTAAAAGTAACTTATCAGTCCTTGGAGTATTATACGAGATAGAATCTCATATTAAGGCAATAAAATACACTGCAAATGTGGAAAACAAAATGAATGAATTTATTAACACATGGGAAAGATGGCAAAATTTGTTTTTATAATTTCTTCTCTCTCTCTCTCTCTCTCTCTCTCTCTCTCTCTCTCTCTCTTCCTTCTTCTTCTTCTTCTTCTTCTTCTTCTTCTTCTTCTGCAGATAACTTTCAATTTATGTCATTTATCTAAAACTTTCATGTTTGTGTCATTATAAATGTTGTTCTTGTATGAAATAAATAATGTAAAAAAAAAAAAAAAAAAAAAAAAAAAAAATTGCGATTGTTGTGTGAAACTGCAATGGCATACTAGTAGTCATTTATTACACAATAAAATGCTTTCTTTGGAGATTCATGTGGGTATATTTAAATCCACTGAGTATTTTCTCCTATATTTCTTAAGAAAACCGATTGTGATTCATAGCTCTATATAGAAACTGACAGGGGTGAAATCTACATGATCTAGTTCGAACCACTTTATCGATCGGTCGAAACCTTCAGCAAACCAAATCATTATGATGTCAGTCTCAAATTTCCATATAAGAATGATTGCATGGCTACTTCTTCTCTCTGACGTACTGATGTACATAACATTTATTTTATAATTTAGCTACTTTTATTTACTATTTATGATTAATTCAGTATTTTTTTTTAAAAAAAGATGAAAATATAAATTAACAATAAAATGCAATATGTGTTATTTCATGCGTGCTATGAAGGTAGCGATCATTGCAGAAAAAAGTTACATAACCCGCTAACGCGTAATTGCGTTGAAGGTTTTGATCAATTGATAAACTGGAAAACTGGATCGTGTAGATTTCAGCCCTGTCAGTTTCCATAGAGCAATGAATTACAATCGGTTTTCGTAAGATAAACAGGAGAAAATACGTACTCGGAAGACGTAAATATAGTCGATTAGGATAGCCCCACTGTACAACATATCTTACGATAAATCTTGTGATGGGTACGTAAAACTGCACCAGGTTTATATGCATAGAATTTCTTTAAAATACATGTAACGTGCATAGTTTTGATAGAGAATGTCGGTTTTTAGCTATCCGAACATACAGTTTACTTATTTTAACTCTGGCATTATAATAAGAATCAGCAAAATTTTAATTTATAAGACAAATGCAATATACTAGTAAGAGATTCTCAAATCTCAAATCTATCCTCTCTACATTTACGGTCACTGACTAGAGCCTAGAATTAAAACGTCCGAGTCAATCTTAGTTGATATAATCAAAACTGTGCAATCGTTTCCCCCAATTAATATTTTTTCACAGCATTTTATTATAAAGAAACTTTAATCGACTTGAAAAAAACATCAGTTCAAAACTAATTTTCAAATATTTTTATTCTCTCAACATTAACAAACAACAATTGTATAAGTTGATAAATATCACAATTTCAAAAAAATATATCATGCTCTCGAATAAATAAATAACTCTCATTCAAACATTACAACTACATTTCACATTATATAATCTTTCATAGAAAGTACCAGTCTAAGTTCATAATACATTATGAGTTTCATTATCATAAAGAAATTCCCCACACTTAGTCCATCTCCTCTACAGTCGGACCCTGACTGGAGCTAGAGTGTCCTGGATTTCCCGTTGACCCGTTTTGATGTAGTTTGGCCATGATGGGTGAACACACTTTCTGAACCTCCTTCAATTTGAATTCATATTCCTCAACCTCTGCCAGGGCATTGTTGTCAAG
>WFKH01007768.1:49027346-49038176 GCA_016163765.1 Magallana hongkongensis | reverse complement strand
CTTGACAACAATGCCCTGGCAGAGGTTGAGGAATATGAATTCAAATTAAAGGAGGTTCAGAAAGTGTGTTCACCCATTATGGCCAAACTTCATCAAAACGGGTCAACGGGAAATCCAGGACACTCTAGTTCCAGTCAGGGTCCGACTGTAGAGGAGATGGATTAAGGAATTTCTTTATGATAATGAAACATCATAATGTATTATGAACTTAGATTGGTACTTTCTATGAAAGATATATGAAATGTTGAATGTAGTTGTAAAGTTTGAGTGATAGTTGTTAATTTATTTGAGAGCATTATTTTTACAGATTACGATATTTTTTTTACTTATACAATTGTTGACTTTGTTATTCAATGTTGACAAAATAAAATCATTTGAAAATTATTTTGATGAACTTTTGTTCGTGAGTCATTAAAATTACGGTACTGTGTAAATTATGGTAAATGAGGATTTATAATTATTGGAGAACGAGCAGAAGTTTAAATTAAAACTCAAAGGTGAATTAAAAGTATAATCCTTAATCCGAGTCATGGACCAAAAAACAACATTTGTTGTAGAAGTTAGAAAGCCGAACAAGGTTATTGAGAGGGGGAGAAATACATGCAATTTACTCTATTATAATATGAAAACAAGTAGCAGTGGAGTAACTTTGGGGAACTTTGGATATGACACGATCCATGTAATTAAATAGTAACAATGAGAAAGCTATCTCGTTATAAAGATATACCAATTTATTCTACCTATGGTCATAGATCACAAGTAGCAGTGGAGTAACTTTGGGGAACTTTGGATATGACACCGAAATCGAACATGTGTTATATTATCAAAAACTGAAAAATACCTTTTATTAATGATATATGTAATATAATATTATTTTTATATGCATGTAACACGCATCTTTCACGAAAGCCTATTAAAATTATTTATGTGAAAAAGACAATGCGTATCAATGCCTTTCCAAAAAGCGTACTAAAGGCTTTTCATGCAAATAAGGGCATTATGGTGCCTTTACAAAAGGCGTATAAAAGTCGTAATATAACGCTGCTTTCTAAAAGATGACAAAAGTACATGTTAATATAGTGCTTAAAAATTAATAATTGGTGGTGATTACCTGAACTTTATTTTAAACCAATATATCATGTTAGAATAATATTTCCTACCTACTGGCCTCTCCTGTTAACACATTCAATGTTATTTAAACTGTAAGATATGTTTGGTATTTATTTCTTTTGCAGTCTTTTTTTTATCTTAAATGTACAAGACAATTTACAAATATGCAAAATTCATCTTTATAGCACACGTAATCACATACAAAAATATTTTGTAAATTTTGGTTTTTTTTACTTCAAACGATCCATCATTTTCATGTTTACAGCGATTATTTATCAGAAATGAATAAACAAAGGAGAAAAGGGGTTTTTTTTTTTCAAAGTAAGGTAAATTCATAATTAAAGTATACGCCCAAAGGCCATATTTCTGATTAAAGAATGACTATCAGTATCAATATAAGATCATTAACCAAACGTCAGTTAATTTTTGCGATTTTTTTCTATTTTGTCTTTTTTTTGGTGGGGGGGGGGGGCTGGTTGATAAAACACCAATAGCTATATTTGTTTTACAAACTTGAATTCCTGACTCAGAGGTCAATATTTTATCTTCGCCTTAATTTGCACTTATTTAGCATGTGATATGTCAGTCAAGTAGAAGGCGAGAAGGCTTTTTTTTAAAGAATGGATTGATTTCAATATATAACCAAAAGAGATCTGCTTTAATAGAACTCCGGACAGGGACCATGAATAATGTAATTTTGGTTAAGGCACCCTTGTTCATCAAAACCATGTTCCTAGTCTGTCTGCTAGATGCCCCGTAGGGGATGAGAAGATTTTAAAAGATTAATGCAATTTCACAATATAACCTGAAAAACCCTTCTTTAACCAACCGGAAACCTGACTCTATTTTGGTAGAAGCACCCCTGCTTTTCATAAGTATGTACATGTAAATTGCTTGTCTGCTATATAATGAGTAATAGAGGAGAATAAAACATGCAAAAATTTAAAGCAAATATTTTTCTTATTACCAAATATTCTTTAGAAAGTAAATCAACTTTTTTTCTACCCCTGATTTTAAAAGCAGCTATCAAGTTGAAATAGATATAAAAAAAAAATCCCGCCTATATATATATTTGAAGATGTCACCTTGGATTGTTTTAATTTCGGAAGTTTTCAATACGGGACTTCAAAAGAGACAACATTTTATGAAAAATGTGTAACATGGAATAATTTTTAATTCTGCCTCATAAACTAGTATAGTGCATTTTGAAGGATTTGATCAACGTATACAACACCGATGACAAATGTTTTAAATGATCCATTATGGTAAATGATGCTTCACGAGGAAAAAAAACACCAATTAACTAGGGCACATGGGCACATGGTGACATCGAATGGGTTTCCAGATACAGAGAGGATTTGCTTTGTTAGAAAAATTATTTGCTTCACGAAAAAAAAGACTATATATTTGGGACACATGGGTCTCTAGATCCAGAAAGGATTCGCTTTATCAAGAGTTATCCAGTACCCAAATCAGCACTGTCTTCAGTCTTAAGGCATACTACAGAACATTTTATTTAAAAAATTATCCTTCAATTGTAGGACTACTATTCGCTCTTTGTATCATATTTGATACCATATTGTATAATATATTTGATACAATATTGTACCAGGTTTTCTTAGCATCCTTGATAATGGAGATCAGGCTTTGTATCTGAAGTTTATGTTTCAAATCCAATGTTACATGAATCACAAAACTAGGTCAGGACAGCATTTTCTTTGAACATTCAGACCTGCTTTGAAATACTCAAAAACTTCCGCCAGTATCAAGATAATGGCATACTCTAAAACCTGGCCTGGCCTATCCCTATTGGCCTGGCCAGGCCTCAAAATTGGCCTGGTCTCACTTTTGGCCTCAAATTTGGCCTGGCCCCAAACTTTGGCCTGGCCTCAAATTTTGGCCTGGCCCAAAATTTGGCCTCTTCAAAAATTTTTGGCCTCAGATTTTAAAATTTCTCTTTTTCTCATTTTTTTTTTTTGATTTACATTGAATTTTTATTGATTTCTCTTAGATATTGAACATTCAATGCTTTTTTAATGTTTACGGAATAATCATATGGAAAAATATATATGACAAGTGACCGACTGTTTAAGTTTAATGGATTTAATCTATTCAAACACACAATAAATACCTATGACTTGCACGCACATCAGTGATCTTACTATTGCCAAGGAATGGATAATGCCAATATCAAAGCGATCAGCTTAAATAAAACTAAGAGCCGCCACTCTCTCTCTCTTCTCTCTCTCTCTCTCTCTCTCTCTCTCTCTCTCTCTCTCTCTCTCTCTTTTCCATTCAAAAGTAAAACATCGTTTTAAGAGACTGACCTGACTGAAGGATTAATAAATATCTCAAACATTTGTAAACTGGTATATAGCATCAAATTTCTATCACTGTGTGATGCACTTTAAGATTTTATTGCACTTTTAAAAGTTTGCTTACATTACTTGTCAACACCAATCAAGCCCAAATTTCCCTCTCCAGCAGAAATTCGATAACACCCTTTTTTTGTCGGCATACTCTAAAACCTGGCCTGGCCTGGCCTGGCCTGGCCTGGCCTGACCCCATTGGCCTGGCCTGGCCTCAAAGTTGGCCTGGCCTGGCCTCACAGTTGGCCTGGCCTCACTTTTGGTCTCAAATTTGGCCTGGTCCCAAATTTTGGTCTGGCCTCAAATTTGGCCTGGCCCCAAATTTGGCCTCTTCAAAAATTGTTGGCCTCAAATTAAAATTTTTTTTCTTACATGTGCAAAGTTTTTATTGAATTTTTATTGGTTTTTTTAATGTTTAAGAGATAATCATATGGAAAAAATATATATAACAAGAGACCTGACTGATCTCACGGTCTAATTTAATTAATGTCATTTGTGAATGACTGCAACATTGCATCCTCGGATAATTTGATTCAGCAATGGTAATTAATCATCACCTTTTGATTAGAGTAGAGTTTCATGCGTGTGTTGTTTGTATATTTAGGAAACAATATTTTGATCCAACGGAGAATTTTCATTATCAGAATTGAACAAAGCAAAACCTTTGATGTTGGTTAGAGAAATAAATTGGCTTCCACCATTATTTTTTCCTTAAACAAGTAGTTGATATAAGTTTGATTTAAGTACATTAAAAACATGCCATGGTTATACAATGGCAGGGCAGTATCACATTCTTAAGTACTTTAGAATTTAAAATAAACTTGATCAAAATTTATCAGAATCAATCACTCATACCTGTAGTAATGTATATTTGTTACTATTATTTTAATAGAACTATCATTATAAGACACTCAAGCCATCTACTGGGATGTTTAATATGTATTGAACATAAATAATTAACAAATCAATAAAATTATCAAATGTGTAAAGGAAATATAAAAAAAAAATTGAGGCCAAAAATTTTTGTAAAGGCCAAATTTGAGACCAGGCCAATTTTTGAGGCAAGGCCAAAATTTGGGGCCAAGCCAAATTTGAGGCCAAAAGTGAGTCCAGGCCAGGCCAATGGGGCCAGGCCAGGCCAGGTTTTAGAGTATGCCGAAGATAATAACGATCAAGTTCTGTATCTGAAGCTTCCTCGTTATTACACATCAATACAACAATACATGTACAGTGAAACTTCTCTAAACCGGCAGGCTGCCGGACCGGACAAAAGGGCCGGTGTACAGGGGGTGCTGGTTTACTGAGGTTCAGTAAAAACTAGCCATTGTCAAGAAAATGATGTCACTGTTTGATCCATTTATATATATGCAATACGGGTATAGATATACATGTATATTGCTTTTTGTATTACAACTTACTTGTAACTTATAGTCAATAATGAGATTTAAAATTTGTTTTGGTATTTTATTGTGAAAATGAACTATGCATATTAATAATGATTGTATAATATTTTACAGGTGATATGTAAAAGCATTGCGCAGACATGATCACAAAGATAGAACACCAACGTTGTACATGTACGTGTGTACAAAGTCATGTATATTTAGTTCAAAGTTTCAGAACACAGCACTAAATTAATGTTAAAAATATAGTCGCATTGTTTCATCACCTTTTATCACTTTCATCATTCACAGATCACAACACTAATGTTCAAAACGTATAGCAAAGCTGTATATGTATTTCACTTTGTATCACTTGTGTCACTGCTTAGAGAACATGTCTATTGTTTACTGGGTGGTTCTGCATTTCTTCCTCACTAAAGAGTCTACAAGCCTCATGATGATGTCTCCAGTCAACGGCCTGATGAAATCTGCTCTTGTTTCTGCGTGGATTTTTCTCACTTGACGCAATGTTTCTAATTCGGACATGGTGAACAGCTTTTCTTCTTCTTTTTCTTCTTCCTCTTCTTGTTCACAGACGATGCACAACTCGGAGGCTGATTCCGTCTGCTCGATCTTGCTGAGGAGAGACTTGATCATGAGTTTCTGTATCTTGCCTTGAATGTCCGTATGATGCCTTGGTCCAAAGGTTGCAGAACGGAAGTTGTGTTGGCTGGGAGGAACTTAAGCTGAACAAGGCTGAGGCGAAGTTCAAGGGAATGAGATGAGGCGTTGTCAAGAAACATCTGGACGTGGCGTTTCTTTTTTTCATTGTTGAGTTGATTTCACGAATCAAAGTGTTGAATATTTCTGATGTCACCCATGCCTTTTTGTTGGATTCATCGCTAACTGGCAGGTTTTCTTTTTTGATGTTCTTGAAGCAGCGGGGTTGGTTAGCTTTTCCAATCACAAGTGGCTTTAGCTTTTCTCCTGTTGCACTGCACGCAAACATCACTGTTAGTCTTTCCTTTGCACTCTTGGCACCGTTGCAGGAAATGTCGGTTTTGTCTGGAAGAGCTCTGTAGTCTGTATACAACAGGCCGGTCTCGTCGCAGTTGAAAATATCTTCTATTCTGTATTCATCGATGATTTCTGCTATCCGCTGTCTGTAGTCCTCTACTGTATTCATGTCAACACTGGCACTTTCTCCGCTGATCTTGAAGGTTGTGATTGAATAGCGGGCCTTCGATCTGTCGAGCCAACCATTGAATGCCTTGAATCCAGCGATGTTGAGGTCTTTTAAATACTGTAAAGCCTTCTCTTGAATGATATGGCCAGATATCGGTATGCCTTTTGCTCTAGCTGTGCAGAACCACTTGTAGACGACTTTGTTGATGTCGAAGAACTTGCAGCTGTTGTGGAATCTGGACTTTGCTGGGCTCGCATTCTGCTCGTAATGCTCGATGTAGAATTCTTTCTTCTTTAATATGTCGCCGACTGTAGACCTCCCAACTCTGAACTTCTCGCCAAGGTCACGTTGAAAAATTTTGGGCCGGGCTTCATGTTCATTTATCAACTTGGTTTTATCACTGAATGATAATTCAACACGTTGACGCTTAGCTGGATTAGACATGTTTGATGACAAGACAAAATGAAGACAGTATTTATGTGAAAACACCGCTTATATCACAAACACTGTAATTTAAAATTTGGGAAAAATTATTTACAGCTTCTATATAATTTTGTCTTAATTTGGAGGCGAAAATGGAGTCTCATAATTTTCAGCTAAATATCGACAGAAACACACAAGCTGTAAAAATAACATAGTGGTTGCAAAGTAGAAACTGTTCACTATGATCAAAACGGTAAACTAGCGTCCCGTTAATTATTTTATTATTAAACTACCGAAGATACAGAAAAATAATAACTGATAACACATACATACGTAGTTTTATTTAAAAATTAATTTCAATCACAAAGGCATATGTCAAACTTCCATTGAAAGGCCGCTTATATCAACTTGCGTTTACATTGAAACTCTGATAAGTTTTTTTAGTTTTGGAAACATTTATCTGAAATGAAATTAAAATATTTTTGTGTGAATGTAGAATACACTCAACGAAACTTCTAAGTGTTCACACTGATAAAAAGAATAATTTTGAAATTACGAAATAAAACGATGTGAAATTTTTAAATATTTCGTAACTGATAAGTCTTCTGATCAATAGCACAGATAAAATAAAACAACACCGTTTGAAATCACTTACCCGTGACGAAACGTCAGAACATTAAATTGGTATTTTTCTGCGCATGCTTAATATGATTCGCAATTTTTTGTGATTGATATTAGTTTTTGGTAATAGTTTAAAAAGAAAACCACTTTACATGACCAAAATGATCACTGAGAACACAGCCAGAGCCGTTGGATTATTGGTGTCTGCATTGTTTCTACATCAGATTGTACTCACTTTAAATTTGCTGTTTATTTTGTCCTCGACATTGTTTTAAATATTAAGCAATCCGAAGGAAACTTTATTTTATATAATTTTTCTATTTCATAAGTGTACATGTAACATCATTTTCATCGGCAACTCAAAACAATCCAAAAGCTTTGAGCGAAATTCAACCAAACCGGAAGTGTTTGTGATATTTCGCAAAGGTCAAGGTCTCGGGTCGCAATCAGAGGTCAAGGTTAATGCATCGTTCTTAACAATTCGAAAGTAAAGTGGAAATCAGTCACCCCGACGGCAAGACAAATACATGTGCTTATTTCATATAGGAAATACATTATGCTGGGTGAACACTTAGAAGTTTTTGTCGAGTTTATAAAAACACAGTAGATAAGACATTTAAAAAAGTCTAATCAAGAATTTGTTATCTAAACAGTTATGCCGCTTGTATCATTGACGTTCGATTTATCGCCGAGGTCTAATCTTTACTCATTGTAGTATAAAAATGAATACAATAACTAAATACGAATCGAATAAATGAATTAAAAAATAAAACAAGAATAAACACAAAAAACCATGAACTCTCAATCATTTAATATAACAACATTTTTTAAACAACCCGTTATAAAGCCATATTCAACACCTTTCACACTGGCACTCTGTCGAGTCGGTGTACCTGCTGTTTTCACACCTTCCGTCAATTATAGAGGTGTCTCTGTCCTCTGGCTATATGCCGGTTTTGTGAGGGTATATTTTACACGTTTGTTAAAGATCGGCCGTAAAAAAACGGCCGGTGTCCGGTATTCAGGAGGTGACGGTTTTCTAGGGGTTTATATATAAGAAATAAAGAGAGAGCTGACCGGGACTTTTTAAATCGGCCGATATTGAGGGGGTGCTGGTTTTCAGGGGTGCCGGTTTTGAGAAGTTTCACTGTAGTTATATTAACTGTACAAGTCTGATTGGGAATGGACAGGATTTCCTTTATAATGTATCCAGCTCTAGACCCTAACACAATTTGAGTTATTCTCAAATTTTAAACCTGCCAAAGCATCTGGATAATCACGATCACTCGCCGTATATTTAGAAAGATAAATAATGCAAGTTTGAATAAGGACCATTGTTTACCCAGATATGTAACCTGCTTAAAAAATTTAACTTCCTCCAGCGTCCGAAATCTATGTCTCAGATTCAGCATCCAAACCTGTCGAGTGCAAAAGTATCACAAGATGAATCATTAATCCAAGTTTGGTAAAGATAAAACCTCAAATAATTTAGATATGGTATAGAAGGGCGCCCGCTGTAATACTTTAACCTGCTCAAAAAAACCTTAACCTCCTCCAGCATTCAAAAACCTTTGGCTTACATTCAGCATTTAAGCCTGATGACTGCATTAGTATCACAAGATGCATCATCCGTCTAAGTTTGGTGAAGATAAAACCAATTATAACTTAGATATGGTAATAAAAGGTCACCTGCTCTAAATCTTTCACCTGTTCAAAAAACCTTAACTTCCTCCTGCATCCGAAACCAATGACTCAGATTCAGCGTTCAAGCCTGTCAGGTGTATATGTATCATAAGATGGATGCACACACCATGCAAGTTTGGTAAAGATAGGACCAGTAATAACTTAGATATGGTCATCAAAAGGCACCTGCTTCAAAAACTTTAACCTCTTTTAGCATCTGAAATTTATGGCTCAGATTCAGCATCCAAGTCTTTTAAGTCCATACGTATACCCAGATGCACCATCCATGCAAGTTTATTGAAGATAGGACTACTTACAGTTTAGATATAGGACTTGTTCCAAAAACCTTTAACCAGGTCCGGACGCTGACGCCGAGGGTAAAGTATAAACTCCTCCCGATTTCGTCTTGGTGAGCTAAGCATTTTTTTGGTTTTCCCCCCATATGGCATCCGACTTTGAACAAGTGTGCTTTTGTTCAATTAAATCCGGTGCCATTTCAACTAAGACAAAAAATGAATGTGTAATATGTTACACTGGATAGTCATTATCAAGCACGAAATTACAGTCTAGGATAGCGAAAAAGGAATACAAGCCGTTGTTGTTGGCGTTAAAAAGCTTGATTGTTGCTTGCAATATTCGCTGCATGATGCCTACGTAGACCATTGTACAGTGTAAAGTTTTGTTCATAACACGCACCTGCAAGATCCTCGCCCTGAAGTGATTCAAAATATGTAAAAAGTTGTACTATTGTTTCGACGTTATATGTAGAATTGATATATTTTTCAAAGTGATCCTATTTCATTAAGTAGAACAGTAAAATACTGAATGTTCATCTAAAAAAGAAGTGAAAACCATGCAATATTCAATCATCTTCTGAACACACTTCTGCACCACTGAATGAAGATTTATAGTTTCAATAAACAAAAAACCCAGCAATGTTTACCTACTATAAGTCAATTATCTATTTCTATAAATCAATAATTAACATATTTGTAATATTTTCCTTTTTTAAGCGTATTTTAGGGCGGAATTTAAAGGCACATTATTCATAGAAAGGAGAAATATAATTTTTTAAAACTCATTTCCCTGTTTAATTCTAGAGTAAACTAATGCAACAAAACGTTAATTAATTCAGTTACGTAATCTGCATGTTTAAAACATGTATATAACTCGAAATATCATGATGAACTTGGAAGTTTGCACTTTAAAACTTTGATACATAATTAAAACTTATGTTGATTTGCAAAAGTAAACTTTCAACTTAACGATCTCCGATCCTCAGCCATGTTCGATAAATATAAATTATCAGGGGGGTTTTTTCGTACCATTTATTTAAAGCTATACACGCAATGATTGAATGACGGAGAAAATGCATGTTTTTGTTTACTTATAAAAGTTACTTTATACTGCACACAGGAACAGAGTAATTTTTATTAGAAAGTGTACAGATAGAGGCTGGGCGCGGGCGCATCATTACAGGATTAAGACGCACTTCCTCAAAATAAAACTTATATAATAAATTAGGTTGGAAAACACTAAGTGATAGAAGAAAAAACAGAAATTTACATTTATGTACAAAATAATTAATAATTATAAACCTAAATATTTGCATGATATGGTTGAACAACTTAAGATTAAGAAATTTGCCAGACAGTGTAAAATCTGTAGAAAGTGAAGCAAATTTTAAGCAAAGTATGCAAAACAAAAATCCTGTAGATAAAACAAAATCTAAATTATACAAATATGGACAAAGAAATTTAAATATATTAAATTGTCAACTAAGAAATTTTTCCAGTTGTGTAATCTTGACCCGTTGTGAAGTAGTTTGGCCATGAGGGGAAAATTAATGCAAATTTTTATTCTTGGGTATCAAGCACAAAAATTAATTGTGAAGTTCTCGGCCTAAGGGTCGGGGTTCTTGTGTTAGAATGGGGCTTTATTTGTCATGCAATGAATAGTGAAAATGCATAAATCTTTCTAAAATCTTCCCTGCTATGGAGTATTGAGTGATATTGCAATCAAACTAAGTACATTGTTATGATAAGCAAGGGTACCA
>WFKH01007768.1:48961021-49021384 GCA_016163765.1 Magallana hongkongensis | reverse complement strand
TGGTACCCTTGCTTATCATAACAATGTACTTAGTTTGATTGCAATATGCTCAGTAGCAGGGAAGATTTTAGAAGAATTTATGCATTTTCACTATACATTGCATGACCAATAAAGCCCCATTTTAACACAAGAACCCCTGACCCTTAGGCCATGAACTTCACAATTTTGTACAAGTACTTAATTTTCTGCTTCATGCTCAAGAGAAAAAATTTGCATCAATTTTCCCCTCATAATATATGGCCCTTAAATTTAAGTGGAGGTAGGGATCATTAATTTCACAATTTATGTTCCTCTTTCCATACAGATGTAATTTGGTCCAGATTGGCCAAGTACCTGTAATCTATGAGAAGAAACAATTAGTCAACTAAATGACTCGGGAGACTTAAAAACCCAATTCACCAAATTATTTAATTCATCATTTTATACAGGTAAAGAGAACTTGATTTCTTTAGGTTTGATATAATAAACAAAATAATACCTTAACAAATTCATTCTTTTGTGTTTTTAATAACACCAATATAAAAGTACATGTGTAACAATAAATGTACAAAATAAAAACAAATGTCTTATGTATTATATATGATACTACCCTAAATCATCAAAACGGTAAAATAGGTGGTGTTTGGTAATGGAAGGCCGGTACAAAATTAATTAGTTCAAAGTCAATCATGTTTACAGGCATAGAAGTAATAATTTGTATGACTGGATCAATCTGGAACAATGAATTTAGTATACAAATTAATTTCTTGAAACACGTTAAGAATTGAAAAAAAAAAAAAAATGAAAAAGTGGTCATGTTACACTATGATAAAAACCTTACAACTTTTTATAGTTCATAAAACAATGTTGAAGAGTTACCCAACATATAAAAAAGATGCAACCTTTAAAAAAAAGCCAAATTGTAAAAAAAAAAAAAAAAAATGGATTACTTCAACCCCATGAGTATATCATATGCTAATGTTAATGAGTAGGATGTGTAATTTCGATGCAATTGCAATTATTAGCTGACACATACAAATCAAATGTAATGATAGGTACATGTCTATTTGATTTTTATTGTAATGATGAGTCCCAACTTGTATACATGTATAATGAAAGAACACATGGCTTGTCCATGTCAGTTTTATGAGTACATTTGGATAAAATGTAATTACATGGGTTTGTATCCATTTCATGGATCCCTTATTAGACTAAAATCATATTTTTCTTGTCTATGTGATTTTTAAAAATCAATTGTTAAAAAAAATTTCTTGGTCTGCTTTATAAGTCCACTGAGAATGTAACCAGGTTTCTTGGCCATGTCTATTTCACTAGTCCCTTTAGACAACATTATGAAATCAAATGCTGCAGGCCAATATCTATTTTATGGGTACATTTGGAATGTAATCAAGTTTCTTGTCCATGTCCTTTTCATGGGCCTTTTTCAAAAAGTGCAATCCCAAGTTTTGTGTCCATGTCTTTTTAGTTCAGATTTTGTCTGATACACAAAGCGCAACTCCGGCCAATACCAACAGCATGCCTACATAGGTCTCTGCAAAATATCAAACATTGTTACATTAAACAGCTACCAAGTATACCTTAATTTCAAAGATCCTGGATAATTACATAAATTTGTACTTGTATTCATAAACTTAAAGCAAATCTAGTAGAAACAACAATGTAATTGTTATTACTTCTTTCATTTAGGTATCCAAACATTGTATTGTAGCTAAGGAGAATGTTAAAAAAAGAAATTGATGGTATTATAATAGAACAAACATATGTAATCACAGGTTACAAAGCTCACCGAGACGAGGCATCACCTTTATGAGGCATCACCTTTATGAGACCACCTTATTCATATTATATGAAAATCATAGTTAATGATCTTGGATATTCATGGATACTGTAGTGTGGTTTGACATAATATCGTATATCATATTAAAAAATTGTTTGATAATCATATGTTTATTTCATACGGTATTGTAGGATACAATGTTTAGCAATACACTACTATAAAATACTATAATGCATCCTATGATACTATACAATATTGTGTCATGTTATATCATATGATACAATATAATACTGTAATCTATAATGATACAATATGATATTGTAACATTTGATATGACATTGTATGAAGATATGATATTGTACATCATATAATATGATATGGTATTGTATTGTGTTATACAGTATTGTATTTGATCACACAATATAGTATCATAATATATGATTAAATATAGTATCACATGATACAATATAATATAATATAATAATCACAATATTGTTACATATGATATTATATTGTATGATATAGTATGATATCGTTTTATAAATTATGATATTGTATCATATGATATTTTATTGTTTGATATTTTATCATATGATACATAATGACATTGTATCATATCATACAATTTGATACAACATTGTATCATATCATATGATACAATATCATGTGATACAATATCATGTGATACAATATCATGTGATACAATGATATTACATAATACAATATCATATTATACAATACTGATACAATATTGTATCATATGATATAATTTTATATATCATACAATATATTTCATACAATATATATCATACAATATTGTATCAAATGAAACAATATTATAGTATCCTTTGTAATATCATCTGATACAATATCATGTGATACAATAATATATTATACAATACAATATCATATTTTACAATATCATATCATAATATACATATTATATATAAAAATATCATATAATATATTATCATATCATAATATACAAAAAATTTGATACAATATCATATTGAGTTATATAATTTTTAAAAATATAATATTATATGATATAATATTGTATCATATAATACAATAGTGTATCATATCATACAATACATTATCATAGGAATCATGTTATATCATTTAACAACCAACACATCTATCTAGCAAGTTTGAGTGAGATAGGAGTTTGTTTTAGCATCCTTTATAATGGAGATCAGGCTCTGTATCTGAAGCTACCTCTGTGATTCATTTATATTTACATAGTTAAATCAACCATGCAAGTTTGAAATAGTACTATTATCTATTAAACATGTGACTTTTTCCAAAAAACAAAACCTCCTCCAGCATCTGAAACCTATGGCTCTGATTCAGCATCCATGCTTGTGGAGTGCACCAAAATCACAAGATGCATCATCTATTAAAATTTGATAAAGATTGAACCAATAATAATTAAGATTTGTCTATCAAAGGGCACCTGCTCTAAAAACTTCAACCAGCTCAAAAACCTAAAACTCATCCAGCATCCGAAACCTATGGCTCAGATTCAGCATTCAAGCCTGTCAAGTGCATAAGTATCATAAGACGCACCATCCATGAAAGTTTGGTGAAGTTAGGACCAGTAATAACTAAGATATAATCGTCAGAGAGCACCTACTCCAATCAAAGTACTGAAGTACTGAAAGCCGGACTCTTTTGATGTGTTTTATGAATATTGTGCAGTAAATACTAACAAAATCTCTCTCTCCCTCTCTCTCTCTTTCTCTCTCTCTCTCTCTCTCTCTCTCTCTCTCTCTCATATGCTTTTTATTTCGGCAAAGAGCCGGATAGTGACTAAATTTTGAAAGCGGCTATTAGCGAAGAAATATATCTGTTTAGTAGAAAAAAATCAACTGTGATTTGCACTTTGAAACAACCGTTATAAACTCAATCCCCTATTTCTTTGATGTGCAACCCAATACAAATGCTTTGTAAAGTAGTTCATGGAAATTCATGCGCATTGTAAGTGTCAAAAGGGCATACTATAAGTCTTGTTTTTAAAACACGTAATTAGTAAGAAACAAAAAACTACTCCTCGCTAAATTTATTCGCAATAAACTCTCCAAAAACAATACATTTCACAAAACATGGTTGTCTGTAGAACTGTTTGGTTTAGCGGAAGCTTTTACTTTGACGCTGTTCGGTTTTTTGTTTACTTTTGAAGCTGTGCTATTTATAGTAACGTTGGCGATTTGCCTGCCTACAGCCAGGACTCTGCTTTCAGCAGAGCCCGGCTAAAAACTTTAACCAGCTCTTAAAACCTTAACCTCATTCAGCATCCGAAACCTATGGCTCAGATTCAGCATTCAAGCCTGTCAGGTGCATCAGTATCATAAGACGCACCATCCATGCAAGTTTGGTAAAGTTAGGACCAGTAGTAACTTAGAAATGGCTATCAAAGGGCACCTGCTCCAAAAACTTTAACCTGCTCCAAAAACCTTAACCTCCTCCAGCATCTGAAATTCATGGCCCAGATTCAGCACCCAAGTCTTTCAAGTCCATAAGTACCGGTAGGTCCAGATGCATCATCCATGCAAGTTTGGTGAAGATAGGACAAGTAATAACTTACCGGTAGATACAGGACCTGCACCAAAAACTTTAACCATGTCCGGACGCCGACGCCGACGCTGGGGGTATAGCATAAGCTCCCCCCAACTTTGTCTCGGTGAGCAAAAAATAGATGAAATTGCAATAAAACAAGTTGCATCATATGTCTATAGTAATTATTAGGTATGTGTACATACCCCAATGTCTGATCTTGTCACCTAGAAACCAGCCGGATATAATGGTAAAGAGAAACGTCAAGGAGTTGGTTATTGGTACTGCCACAGACAGCTCTGAAATTATAAAAAAAAAATGTTCTCACTGATTGATTTTGTCAAAATAACATTATTATTAATACATGTATACCATTTAGATTTTTTTGTCAAATAACTTTATTTTACATGCATACCATTTGAATCTAAATAAAAGAGGTCTTCTTCACTGGTTTTATGATAAAATTCTAATTTTTTTAATTATAAATTTAAAGCTCTGATATCACAGAAATTTATGAAATATTCCATCATAAAAAGTTGCATTGAGTCAATCTTTTCTGACCTGAAATGCTAATTATTATTTCCTACATTTTGGGTACACAAAAGTCATTAGCTGTTTTTACATTTCAGTTCATTTACTGAAATTCTTATTGTTTTGCAAATTATTTTTTGACATTATTGTAATTTGAAAGTCATATCTCAGCTCGTATCTAGTTGTGTGTATAACTCTTCTGTACCCAAATAAAACTTTTTTTTTTAATTTTTACCTTATATAATACTTTTTCAATATGTTAAGTGTTAAAAAATTTAAGGTATATTATTAAGTTGTTGACCACCCAGCCTTCTTAATTCTATACACCATTTCTGTATCTAGGATGGCGAGTTAACTTTTTTGTACCTTAAATAATACTTTTTATCAGTTTTTCTGTACCTAAAATGATACTTTTTTCTGTATGCAATACTTTTTCTTTATCCAAAATTACATATTTTCTAAACCAGTACTGTGAGTACATTACAACTCATTAGCCATTAAATTTTCAATTCCATAAATCTCCTCTATGCACCATATGTGCGTGCTGTTTTTTGTTTTGTACACTGACTTTAAAAAATGCATTTAGAAATAAAACAGAGATCTTTATATGAATAAACATGTAGACAACCCTTACCAGCTGAGGCGAGTGTGAGATAATACAACACGGAACCACACTGGTTTACAAGGAAAGGCACAATGTACTGAAATGTGAAAGTAGATAAATATATGAAATTGACTATGGCTTGTATTTTGTTTCCTTTCTTGTACTATTTTAGTCTAGCTTGTGAAATTAGTGTTTAAGGTGGTATGGGACACCTGTCAATATTAATGTGGATAAAATTACATTATAATCAACATAATTCCACCGGTTTAGAATTTTCAAACTTTACAAGGACCAAAATATATATATATATATTTTTAAAATTTTTGTTAGGTAAAAATTATAAAAGCTCCTGCAGGAGTCAAACTCTTGACTTACAGATTTGTAGTTAACGCTCTAACCCATTGCGCTATGCTGTTATGTAACACGGTTGGGAAAAAAAATATTTTGAAATATAGTTCATTTTATTGTTTATTTTGATAGGAAGTACATCACAATATGGAGGTGTCCCTACAACCTTAACACCAAACTAATTGCAACAAAAATTGTTTTGCGAAAAATAAAGTGAACCATATATACATGTACTAACTTTCAAACTATATGCATTAAAAAGTCTAATAAAAAAAGTAACAAAACCCTAATCATAAGTAAGACCATTTCAGAATACCTGAAATATTCTTGTAATAAAATTTTGGTAAAGGTTGACTGTAAATTTAATAAATAAGCCAATATTTTATAATCAACTAGACTGCATGTAATTCACATAAAACTACAGACTGAATTGTTTAACATTCTGAAATGTAATAAAACATTCATCACTCACATGACAATTAACATTTTAATTTCATTTTTCCATGAAATAATTGATAAACTACACAAACCTTTAAAAAATGCTTTAACATTTACCTTCCAATTACTGATGAGAAACTTAAGCTCCATCAAAAACTGTCGCACTTTTCCATCTTCTTTCACGTTTTCGATTCCACTGCTTCCTTTTTTGATAAAGGGATTTGTAGCACCCCACATCGCAGCTACTATGATGAACCATCCTGCTGACATACTGTATCACCTACAAAATTGATTTGTAATAAATCATATTGTAATTTAATCATTAGTTATAATTAATAAATCCAAAATAGGACTTTTTATCAACTTAAATTCATGGTTAAGTCGTCCATCCTTAAATGAAGTTTGATTATATAACATCCCGTCTACTGTATACAGGGAAATATTTACCCCTGTTTTATTTTTGCCCCTTTCGCCTTCAAATTTTGTCAGAGGGCAAATTTTGAGACTGGGCAATTACACATTTTTTAAAATAACTGTCTTATTTAGAAAGAGTATCTAGTTCTGTGTCTGGGCGAATAAAAGAGGAGGCAAAACCGTTTGCAAGTGTAGTATAGTTAAGGCTATATAGAATGTGAATATTAACCTGGATAGCTCAGTGGTTCAAAGCTCCTAACTAGAAATAAGGGGTCCTGGCCATTATAACTCGGTCGCATGCGGCCAATTTATCTTCATTTTACACAACAATACTGAAAGTACATTTGAATAATTACAGTACCTGTTATGTATTATGAATATTGACTTAGCCATGCATATATATCACACAATACTGCAAGTATCTATAGACTATAGGCCTAGGTCTACTTTTAATGAAAAAAATCATTATCATCTCTGGTGTTAAGGGTGCTTTGAAAATATGAATAATGAATACATTAGCTCAATAGTAACTGAAATGTAGAACTAGACTGTGAGTAAACATGGTAAACAACCTCGTTTCCTCTCATCAGAAGCCTAGTCATCCGCACAGTTCACGGTTATAGTAGCTTTAATCCGGATTGCAACGTTATCGATTTTGTCATTTATTTTAGGCACTGGGTAAATTTAGTGCAAACTAGATTATTTTGAAGACAATATTTTCATTAAAAAAATAACCAAGTTGAACATTTGAATAGTTTATATTTTTATTTTTATCTATTTTATATCTGTTAGAAATAATATACAACACCCCATTCTTTGATTCTATTTGATTTTTTTCTTCGAGATGGGCATATCTGTCCTATATTTATATGCTTCAAATTTGACAACTTCCGCTTATTTTGATGTCCCGAAGAATTTTGATATTTTTTTGAAAATTGGTCAGCTTATTGATGGTACGTTGGAAAAGTGTGCGGTATTGACTCTTATATGATATATTTCCTCTTTATAAAACGGTACAACTGCAATCGAAAGCATTATTTGCGAGACTGTAAACACTTAAATTTACAATGTCTCTTCCCCTCGTTTCTCTCTGGGTGGGGCACACCTCTACTACAGGGAGTAGGGACGCCCATGTTTATTTCTTACGATTGTTGATTTTATCATTATATCACAGAGTGATTAATAGGTTTATTTACAACAGTGAAACTTATAGTTGACAGATAATTTTGTAAATACGTCAGATGGTCATTCAACCAAAACATTACTGAAAAAATAGATTTTGTTGGTTTATATAACATATGATCTTCCTGTTCAAATTTTAGCGATTTATGGCATAATACCATGGCTGTAAATATTTCCTTTATTATACCACACGGTGTAATTGATAGTATTGTTTAAAATTAATACAATTGAAATGTGGTTAATAATACAGAGACATTTGTAATATTAATGTTAAAAGCTACTATTAACAGGCTGATTAAAGCAAGCAATTAGTCAAATATAGCATGAAAAATAAAATGTCTCTTATTTTCATATGGACACCAATACATGTAAAATATAGAAAAATGATTACCATTTTAGACTGTCTTCGCATGATTTAAAAATTGAAACAGGAAGATATGACAATTTACCAAGAAATAATAGGATATCTAATTTATGCAGTAGTAATGAGATTGAAGAATATCATTTTGTACTATAATGTCCATTTTTCTCTAATTTAAGACATAAGTTTATTAAATTGTACTACTCCCGTAGACCAAGTGTATTCAAATTAATTCAATTGTTTTGTAGTACAAACACAAAAGAAATAAGCAATTTAGGGAAATATCTGTATTTTGCAAATAAATTTAGATCTCAATATTTAAAAACTACATAAAGTGTGTAGTTATTATGTCAATGTGAAACAAATATGTACCTACTATAATTAGTATACTATCTTTTGTCACTCTATGATGTATGTACTCATCATGTTCCTATGTTGTGTTATTATTATAGTTGTAAACCTATGAGACGATTGTATTACGGAAATAAAGAACTTGAACTTGAAAACATTATTAAAGAGCTTTCAAAAACAATGTAATTGAAATAATAACCAAGGGGTTTGTTTACAGCAAGGTACATGTAAATTGCAATTTATTCTGATTGTATCATAAATTCATTACTGCTGGTTAATTGATGCACGTATAAATAAATGAAAACCTTATTAATTTAAGGAGAAATACAACGAACAGCTAGCTTTCACTGTGATATATTATCCCTTGGTTTTGTTTATGCTCTGCTGTAAGATTAAAAGAAAAAAAAAAATTAATTGAAAGATAGCTCTCTAAGTTTTTTAATAAAGCATGTGTGATGCTCTAATGTATTACTTTTAAATGTAATAATCCCTCAGCCATTTTTGATAATGAAAAGGACTACCAGTACTGAGAAGAAATTCTGGTATATGTCAGGTTTTTTTTAAAAAATGAATGCAAATTAAGCTATATACAGCTATAACTTGTTCTTATAACCACAAATTACTCCATAGAGCTTGTTTCACTAACAACTCCTGATACAGTGTATTTAGCTCTGCAGGAAATATTGAGTTGATAGGTTGTAGAGCTGTAGTTCCTCCAATGCAAAAAACCTGCAATTTATAGCATACAAAAATGTGGGATAGTAGCCTTACTTTCCAACTTTTACTTAAAATATCAAATATTAGATATCAAATATTTCTTTAGATCTATATGGTACATGTACTACTAAATTTTTCCTCAGAATCTTTCGTAAACACCACAACCACTTCCATTGTGTAGTGGTCCACTTAGTGTAATTTTCAGGATTATCGATTTTTTAAAGGTTAATGTTTTAACTTATGTAGATAATTATTTTGGACTAAAATTGAAGGATAGAAAAACAATGTTTAGGTTCATTAGGTTGATAATGTAGAACAAAAATATACTTGATGTTAATTGTTTGACATTGAAGTCAGAACGTGTAATACGGTACTATTCATGTCTGTCTAGGTACCAAAGCAATGATGATAATCATGATACTTTTCAATAAATGATACTATTCTCTTTCATAGGTCATAACACCTGTTCCATAGATCTAAAAGGAGAAAATGTCTCTTATTGACAGTAAGTATAGATGTTGGATTCAAAAATATCTATAATGCTTTGAAGCCATGAATGTGTAATACTGTAAACCAACTTTATTCGCTTAGACTTTATTTTGCGATTTGCGGGAAATGAACTGGTTTAAGGGCAACTTATTTTCGCGACCAAGCCTTATCAACGCCCATGTTGTTATTACACTTGTACAGCAATAACTTGTTCGCAGCAAGAAATATTTGCGATGACGAGGCTCTAACATACTTCACAGAAATTTCTCGCACATGAATAAAAGTTGGTTAAAAGTATAATGTTTGACCATGAAAATGTAATTATCTGTATAATGTTTAACCTTTGACCTACAGGTACAGAGCAGGCTGTCGAGTATGTGGAGCACCTACAGACTCGGCTGTGGGACCAGGGCGACCACAGTATGGACGACGACCTGACCTCCCTCCTCGCCATGATGGAGAGCCCCTTGTTTCGACAGATCCTCAATCTACAGGAGTCACTGCAGGAACTTAAACAGGTATGCTAAATCTCAGGTCAATAAGAAAAAGGGGGGAGGGTGGGGGTCACAAGTTATGGTGTTGCTTGTTTTTTGATGTGGAAGTTGCCTGTGTTTTTTATATAAAAAGATTTCAAGCCATCCTTGTAGTAACTAGTACATGTATTGTGATTTTAAATGTAAAATACATCTCAAGCGGTCAAAATTTTAAAAGTATTTTAAGCAAAAAATGCTCTTCCACAGTCATTAAGTAGTCAATTAAATGTAAACAGTGTATATGTACCGAGTATTGTATATGTGCTTTATATATTCCTTACATGCATACATGCATGTATACTGGTATATGTTTTGCTTTGTTTATTTGTTAGACAATGGATGGTCAAGCTAAATTTAATAGGTTTTGTTCTAGTAATGAATACTGTTATGCCTCTATAAGCAAATAATAATGATCAAACTGATTCACTGTAAAACAAAATCTGATTCAAGAAACCCAGTGAATAGTGCCTAAGGCATACAACTACCCTATTAAGGAAAATGTTATCATCTTTAAAGTTCATTCACGTGAAAAATTTGAAATAAGAGAGTCGATTTCTTGCAAAGATAAAGTAATGTCAACAACTTAATGTCTAATTTTTTGGCTTATTCCAAATCTCTAGATCAGTATAGTAATCTGCAAAATCAGTGCATATTGAATGAAGTTTTTTGATACAATTATGTTATTATATATAAACTGGTCCATTGTCAGTCAACATTAAACCAAATACAGAGAAAGATCCTTCCATACTGCCTTTATTCATAATGGTCATGAAAGTATACAACTGTGTATTTCAGGTCACACAAGCTTATCCAGTGACTGAGGACAACTTTGAAATCACTTACTCGGGTCAGCTGATTCTAAATATGCCCCCAAATGGTGTCCCTCCCAACCAGACCTTATCTGAAAATGCAGCTGCGTTTTCAAGTGAAGAAAACTTGAAGGCGATTGCCACCACCCCAGGTTATGATGAAGAGTTCCGGAAGACCATTGAACGAGTGGCCAAAGGGAGGGAGGTGGAGACGATCAAGCTCTTCAAGCCTGAGAACACCAGCCTGGGGTTCAGTGTGGTGGGGCTGAAGGGCGAGAACAATGAGGAGACGGGGATCTTTGTCCAGGACATCCAGCCTGGGGGAATAGCAGCAAGGTCTGTAACTCTTGTATATTTAAGTTCTCTACCACCACTGCATGCATTTAAGAATGAAATTCATGGCATTTTAAAAGCAAGCTTTCTTTTTGGTATAAGTTAACAACTGAAATTCCAAAGCTGATCATTAAAAATTCCCTTGTCTTTACTCAACTTTTAAACTTGTTTGGTATTTAAAAATTTGTAAAGAACTGCCATACCATTATTAATCTTTTAACCATGATTACATATTGTTACCAGTACACTTTGGGGGATAAAGGGAGTGGTAAGGGCTATGGTGTGGGGAATGTTTCATAATGATTACACTTGCAGAAATGTCATTGTTCAAAATCCTTACCCATGCAGTCTTGGATATTTACATATTGAAACTTTATGTGGGTTTGAGAAAATGGATTATTGCAGATAGAAATGGAATTTATTATCAACTTAACTTTATTTACATTGAAATTACTCTTTACTTTCATTGATGCATTTTGGCCAGTTTTGTGTGTGTGTGCTGAATCATGAAAGTTGAACTTATCAAAGCACTTCAATGACAAGAATTTTAGTACACTTACACGTTACCAAAATAGTTGAGATATTTCATAAATTTATTCATAATAGGGCCGTAAAATCAGAAAATGAGTTGTATGTACAATGTCAAAGTAAACACACAATATCCTCATGCAGTCATAACATGTTTATTATTCTATTGACCTTGTGTAACAATGTGAGGTGTTTTCTTTGGGATAAAGAAACCCCAAGCCTCACTGAATAATGCATAGTCAACATGTTTTATTGTTCATACAAATCCTAAAGTAATATGGTACCAGAGAC
The DNA here is from genome assembly GCA_016163765.1 of Magallana hongkongensis. Taxonomy (NCBI): domain Eukaryota; kingdom Metazoa; phylum Mollusca; class Bivalvia; order Ostreida; family Ostreidae; genus Magallana; species Magallana hongkongensis. The sequence continues at coordinate 49,009,122 of WFKH01007768.1, read as the reverse complement.
CAATGATGGTGACGCATATAGCTTGTTTAATGTTCAAACTGAGTGTCATCAGGATTACAAAGATGTTTTAATTTACCAATGGTTGCATTGGGTATTGTATTTAATTTGCTGAGTGATATTGTAAAACTGAAGCATAAATATTTTGTTTGCACCAAACAAATACTAGTACAGCAGATGCTAGACTCATTTGAGGGGCATACGGCAGGATCGTAAATGTGTCTTGACATCTGTTTTTTAGATCAAGCTCATCATTTGATTTTAAAGTAGGTAATAATTGGAAGTAATGCTTCATGAAAAGTCATAAAGCAATACCAAGCAGGATTAATGTGTTGTAACTATTTAACACACAGCTTGCAAATTTTCATAGGTATTTTCAAATGTGGATCACCATTGATAGCATATGCCAGTTTATTTTGAACAGTTTTTTTTTATAACAAGCTCTAGATAGGTTTTACGCATTTTTGAGTTACAAAAATTTGGATTTTTTTATTATTCATTGTGTGTTTTCTTGGAGAAAACTTTCTCTTCTAATTTTCCTCTATGTTCATAATTCTTCCTGCAACCAGACCTTTCTCACTAATTTATAGGATAATATGACAATTTGAAATGAGGATTGGTTTATTCTGAAAATAAAAGCTTCGGTTGGTTAAAATCAGCTCTCAGAAAATACGACCCATGGGGCCCCTTTAGTTTATTTATGTGATTGCTTATTATTGAAGATTGTGAAACACAGATCATTTGACTCTGGAAACCACAGAATGTTGGTAATACAGTATGTCTGCTGTCTGCCAATGAATTCTGTGAATACTTGCTTCATGCTTCATTTATTCTCCAAATACCAGAAGTATGATAAATACATATGCAGCATCAATAGGGAGATACCTTGCATTTGGAGACCTGTTTTCCGCAATTGTCTTATCAGTGTAAATAGGTTATCCAGGCACCAAAGTTTATTGTTATTTTTTTTTTCATTATCTCTAACGGTTTTGTTAATAAATTACTATGAACATGACCACTATGATGGATATTGTTTTTATGTCAAATGTATCAGAGATCAAGGCCACACATATACTGTATTGATTTTGGTCTGTCTGACTTTTTGTTTGTCCTTCTGTCTGTAGCTTCCAGCGAACTTTTGAGCTATAGAAAATGTAGAAGAATGCGCAGACTTTATATGATGATTAATTAAAAAAATGACTGGGAAAGTTCAAGGCTGTTAATCAAGTTCAAGGTCAAACTGAACATCAAAAGGTAAACTAGTCATTATTTCATGTGGCCATACTCTGGACATATTGTTTCACAAGCAAATTCTGCTGTGCTCTTTTTATTCCCACACAAAAATTATGAAACATGAGAACAATGAGAATAGACAATATCTAAATCTAATAGATTTACAGTTATCAGAAAAACTTTTATGATTTCATAGGATTAGATTAACAAAAGACTGCTCAATAAAGGGGTCAATAACTTATTGATTTATTAAGAATTTTTTTTTATTAATCCTGTGGAAGTCCTGTCTGCTTAACATAAAACTGTTGCAGTATCCATGAATTGCCAAGTTTGTTTTCAACACAGTAGTACATGTTTACATGCTGGATGTCAATTCATACAAATTGTCTCCCTCTTTAGTGGCACCAGGAGGTGGCGCTCATCACTAAATAGGAAATCAATATCAGTTTCCCTGTTATTGACAGTAGTTCTGCCATCAGCTCAGGTCCGCTATCAGAAGTGAGCATATTCAATATAAAGCCAAAGTCTACCTTGCTATCCTAATGACATGGATTCATAAATGCGTAAATTAGACAAAAGAAAAAAAGTATTATGGTCTCAGTCCGGTTCATGTTTCAGTACAGTTATTGTGCAAAATATCTAGGGGGTTTTGTTTTTTGTTATTTGGGCAGAAAACTGTTACATAATTCCTATTCTTTTGGAGGAAAAAAGATTCTGCTCATGACTCAAGTAATTTCCATCTCTTTGAGCAAATGAAATTTTAATCACTGAATGAGGAAGCCCTCCAAGCCAACAGGGTTCATTTGAAATAAATATTCAATATCTTATTAGTAATGTATTGTTAGATGGGAGAGAGCTTTAAAACATATTGATTATAAGTCTGATGAGAATTGAGTAGACATTTTTTTCCCTGATAGTATATACAAACAAGCTGGGAACTGAAGAGAGAAAGAGAGAGGGATTGAGAGAGTGGAAAAGGAGTATCATTGTTTTCTGTGCCAAAGTATTGACTATTTAGCACCATCAGGAGAAGGATGCAAGAATTAAACTGTGTGCTTAAATATTGATAAAGTAGGAACATGCATGTTTACTGTATGTGTGTTTGACCACTATACAGTTTGTGTTTGGATATGTATTGATCAGAGCACACCACGTCTTCAAGCAAACAGTGTTTAGGAATGTCAGAAAATGTTGCATTTTTCAAGAAGGGGCTCTTCAGACTAAAGTGTGTTGGGATTTAGTTGAAGTAGGAAGTCATTAATTAAATTTGTGATAATAGATCAAGAATTTTCCTCGGAAACACCTTCACTTGAGTGGTACACAAAGGGGAAAGAGAGGTTTCCAAAAATATCATTCACCGGCTTAAAAGATAAATATATACACCGGCTTACTGGGCTATGTCCCCCCCCCTAAGCTTCATTACTAGCAACGCATGCTCTCAGGAGTTAGGAGGAAAATCACCACCGATTCTTTTATGAGGTGTCTCAGAAAAAACCAAGAGCCTATCACCAGTGGAGATTGATAAATCAGTTATTAATTTATTGTGTTAATGAGAAATCACAGTTCTCTCCATATTAAAACGACCACAATGCTAGCATGAAATCTAGAATTCCTAATGAAATTGATTGTTGTTTTAAAGGAGTATAACAATATTGTTCAGTGCCGATGCGAGCAGAAACTTATGACAAAACCTCGGAGAAAAATGATATAGGCCGGATAACAGTGCTGCAATATGTTTATGTTTTGAAAAATCGGGATCCAGATTTGTGATCAGCAACAGACACCATATATTGGGGAGATTTTTTCCGGTGAACATGTGGCCATTGGTGTGTTATCTGCAGTATAGATCAGAGGAATAAGGTTTCCCAGGTAAAAGATAAAATTGCAGATGAATTATTGATTGGCCTTTATACAAGTATGTTCTATCAGATCCGAACAAGCCTGCTAACAAATTTTTATTGTAATTAAGATATAGCTCTAGATGGAGCTAAACTAGCTGCTTAGGGCTGTACATGATACCTAACATGTTTACCTTCTGCTATCTAGAGTACTTAAACAACAAAAACACCTTTTAAGTTTTCATGACATAGCAAGTATTCTATCAGTTATAGTTGATGGCAAGGTTTTGATATCTTGCACCAGATGGTCACTTTATTGTTCATTTGAGAGAAAGACCTGCATCTCTGTATCAAGGCTTCTGCTAAATTGTCATCATAGCAATGAGTAATCCCCCGCCACCTGCATCCAATAATATTGAGAAAACAATATTTAGGCAGAACTTTTTAGTGTGTGGGGATTAGCATGGAATACCTCCTGATGAGTCACCGTGGAGTGTAGGTACCTGATTTGTTTGTTTTCTCATATTGTGTTACCTGCCTCCTTCTATCAGAGCCAGAACAAAACTTGATACAGTATACACTGTCATGCCAAACACACTTTCTCTCTACATGTAGAAGGGGCTGAGATTTCATGAAAATTCCATTACAAGGTAATCGGGATGCCAGATTCTATTTTATTTTTATGAAGCCTGCAGTTTGTTCACCTAGTTCCAACATGGCATTAGATATTGATATTTTATGGATAACCCACTTAGGATACAAGTTTCTTTTTAATCAAATTCATCAAGAGAAGCTTAACCTGGCAAACCCCTTACTCTTGTGTGCTAAATCTCTCATTTATGAAATATATTCACATTATGTAAAAATGAAGCTTTTCCATCTTTTCTATCTTTTGTCTAATATCTGCTGTGAAGAAAAATTCCAGACATTTAGAAAGACACTAAACCTCAAAGTCAGCAACATTTGTATTGTGGTTATATTTGGTGCTTTTTCTAGACCTGAATTTATAAGCCCATGTAAATTCAATATCGATATGCTAACTTAGGAGAAATTGAACTGGTAACCTTTTCATTTCTCTGCTTTGCCAACTATCCTGTCTTTCCTGGGCAATCTTTATGCGATTAAGAAATGTGGGGAAGCAACGGAAATAAGGGACTAGCCTTTCTTTTGTGCTGTTGATGATAAATTTGATGAGCAACTGACTGTCCGATTAGTTATTAATCACAATGATAGTAATTGCTGATCAGCCGGCCTGTCTGATTAGAATTTTACTAGCATTGATCTGTTTGTAAGCATGGAATAGCTGTCAACTTTACATCTACCTCCGAGGGGGCATTAAACTTGTTAACTCATTGCTTTCACCCTAGCACAACAATATGAAATCTAGGTCTAGTATGCATGTATCTGATGAATGTATGTCCAAAATGTTTTGTTTTGTTTTGTATGAAGAATGTGTAGAAACAAAATTCTCATATGAATAATCACCAAATGTATCAACATTCTTGATGTTTGATATGTAGATTGAAATTTTCAAGGGATTTATAAGATACAAGATATGCATTGTTAAAATATAGCTTTTGTTTGGATGTACCTCCCCCGTTACGTGGTGGATTGTATTGGATTTGATTACAAGGCTACATTTAATCAATGGCATATTTTATTACCTATTTATCTATAAATCCAACTACTTGGTCTAAGAATGCAAACAGCATACTTACAAGGTCTATCTAAGATTTCAAAAGGAGGTATTTTTTTAACTGATAAATTTACAGTACATTTATCAATTTGAGGTGAAATAAACAGAAATCAACATATGTGATCTGCAACTTTCAAGGAGGGGAGAATGTTTATTACACTTTAATCACACCAGTTCAATTGAGTAAATAATGCCATCTGTCTGAGAGAAAAGTTCAAAAGTTAATGATGATGGAAAAGATACTTCACAAGAGTGTATGTAAACCCAAGCTCTTTATCACAGCCAAAGGGCAGGGGGAACAGAAGATGGGGCGTTACTATTAGATAAACACCATCCCCAACAAAGACGGTAGGAAAGTGGTGGAACTTAATTACTTATTTATATACTTCTGTACAACCTGTTGGTGTGCTAGTCAATGACTGATGGTACATGTATACCTGACCCCTGGGTCATCATTTATTAACAGCATAGATTATTTCTTGTGGTCTTTGCCTTTGAAACAGATTTTTGAAAATATGTACAGTTCATTTAGAAATATGAAATGAAGAAAATATATTTCTAAATTGATAAGAATATGGAAATTTGTGGACCTCTAACCCTGAATTTATGGTATTCAATTAAAAAAATGTGTTCAGTTCAAGATTCTACCTACTTAAAAAAAACATGTAAATGAATTTAATTCATGTAGTTTTCAAAAGAGTGAATATTCAAGTGAAAAATCCGACTAAACAAGGTTTTTGCATGCTGCATGTGATTAGTTGTGAAGAACTTACAAGAGATTTTTTATGATTCTCTCGCATGCTATTCTATAATCATAGATTGCTTTAAGCAGAGCAGTAATTTCTCCCCAATTTGGACCATCATTGGACCCATTATTCTCTGTAATATTAACAATTGTGAAGAAATGGTATTACTTAATGTCGACCATTTTTAATAACCTCAAGAATCATGTGTTTTTTTGTGATATTAGTAGCACCATTATCTCTGTGTGACATCACATATCGGGATGTCTAGGAGATGACAAGATGGCTGTTACTTGTACACCACTTCTATATGACACATTATTTGTCATACAGATTTATAATTACCAGGCATTATTAACACTGTCTACTGTGTAAATCATTAAAGTTAACCAAGAACTCAAAGAAATCAATTAGGCCTTCTCCAAAGTTGATGTTTAAATAAATTTTTGGTGAAGTGTTTGCACTTATGAGATTGCTATCAAGGGTCATTAAAAACTACAATCTCTTTGTGTTAATTTTATTGTTTTGTAATCAATACATCTTTTAGTCTCCCTTTGTATTTTGATTAGAATGCTGCCACACAAAAAGTGAAGTTGCAGTACTTTTAAATATATAAATGTGCAAGATGTAATGGGAAAAAATACTTAATTGCTAGCAAAGAAAGTACACTTTACCTACAGTTACATGAAGAAACTATTCTATTGAGAAAACTTCAGCAATTCCCTATTTAAGAAACTTTGCAATCTTTTGGGGGCCATTTTCTTCCTCCTTAACAGGTGAAAAGTTAGGACCAAAAAAAGTGTTCTTATTAGATCTGTTGAGAGCTGGGAATACAAAAGCTAATGATAAATAATTGACATTTATGTGTGTAGGTTTGCTTCCTCCTGGGTGTCATGTTCATTAATGTGTATTGTCGGATTGCCTGTGCTCCCAATGGCTGCAGCAGAGAGCCAGGGCTTGCTTGTGGAACCATTGTTAGAGATACATGTCAATAAATGAAGCTCACTCCGGCTAAACTTGGGCTTTTCTGTTAATTACTGCAGGCAGTATTGCTGAACCTGGTTTTTACACGACATTATTGCTGGTCCCAGCTTTTACTCTATACGAAAGCAAGCTACACAGCTTTTTATTTTTTGATCATCACCGTGTTTATTGAATTTTCATAAACTTGTTTGACTGTAAATGGTTTATGATTATGGTACGGGTCATTCGCTTCACAGACTGTGGATGGGGGCCTCAGTAGAGTGGAATATGGATCACTTTAATTTTTATTTTTTTATTGAAAGAGAAAAATATTGGAAACTTTTGTGAAGAAAGCATTTCTGGTACTTTTTAGACTTTGGCTAAAAATCAGTTTTCTCAGTGGATAATTTTGTTATCATTGAATCTGACCAAAATTTGAGTTGTTCACAGTTGAGTACATAAAGATCAGCGGAAACAAGCAAAAACAATAATGACTATGTACCAAGTGTATAGCTATATGCTAGAACTCTGTGAGTCATCTTGGTGCCATTTTGAAGTTATAGCATTAATGTCATTTATTTCTTGTCAGAGTAGCTGTACTGATACAGATAATATAGAGGATATGTCTTCTTGTCTCGAGGCAATTATTAGAACAACATCAGCAACATAGGACATTGTTTGTTTAGTGCTTGTATTAATTCTGATAATAAACTTTACCATACATCAGTAAAATTCTGTTTTTCAAAAATATCAGGATTTCAATTAATTAATTTCATGTACTCTGTATTTATATTGGTACAAAGTAAACAAAAATGTCTGCCATTGAATGGATCTTTTCTCTTGAGACAGAATTCATATTCAAATTTTATTGCTGTCTATGGTCTCGACATTATTGTGTGTGTTAAAGAGTACATACGCAAGCAATGGTGTATTGGCAGTGGGTACCAGTAGATTTAAGCCATGACATAACAGAGGAATCTGTCATGTTATGCAAATCAATATCACAAGCTAAGAGAACATTTAGATTCCAATTCCTTCTATTATTGGTATAAAAGCAAAATCTGAACAGAAAAAAAACTGTCATTGATTCCTCTTAAGGGAGCCATTTCTTGGATAATGTTGGACATGAATCTGTGTGATGTATGGGTGAGTTCCCTCTAGGTCAGCCACGGTAGATCTCAGTGTGTCATCACCGGGCTCAAACAGCCGTAATCTCTGGAAGGTGATACCAACACTATTACAGAAGTGTGGCATATAATCACAATCAAATTATGGCCAGCATCAATTTTTATTTTTTTTTTGCAAATGAAAAGTGGTTTTTAATAAATTCCAGTGTATTATTTTAACCTTGACTGAACCCTCACAAGTTTGACTTTTTGTGATCAGAATTACTGGAGTTTTTGATTTCTATGCACATTACAAATAATCTGCACTCTGCCTGCAAGGTTATGGGGATGATTATCCTTTAAAGTGTGATAAATACAATTGACGCTTTAATAGAGAATGCTTAGATATATTTCATCTTTTGATAAAATGCACTGCTGTACGTCTGTTTGTTTTGTCTGTATCCAAACCTTGAAAAATATGGGTTTTTTATTAAGTACAGGGCAATTAACGCAAGACTAGATGCATTCATAATGCTATCTAGAAATTTTTCAATCAGTTTCATTTTGCTATGTAAGGAGAACAAAGATATGAATTTTATTTGGGATTTAAACAGGGTATTGCAAGACTAGGTGCATTCACATGAGTTTTGCAGTCAATTTCAATTGTTATGCCAGTGCGGGTTAATACTAAAGTTTGGTCTTTTTTCAAGTTATTTTTCTTTTATTTCGCAGGGATGGCCGTTTGCGAGAACAAGACCAGATTCTGGCCATAGATGGTCAGCCTTTAGACATCTCACACCAAGAGGCGATTCGGATTCTACAGAGTGCGCGGGGACTCGTGGTGCTCATCATTGCTCGCGGTTACCAGTCGCCACAGTTCGAGCCTCCACAGCTTGTCAATGAGCCTGTTCAGGGTTCTGCTCCAAATGTTCAAGCAGAGGTTCAGTCAGAAATGGTGGTAAGTATCAAATTATGCCTCAGTTAAAATCAAGTTAAAAACCTTTTATGTTACTCAACATGCATCATTTTCAGCAATTTGAAGTACAAAGAAACTGTTAAAGATATGCAAACCATAGAAATTTTTGGCTCTATGTTGCATAGCATTTTAGCAGCCAAAGGAGAGTTGGCTTGAGATTGACTAGTAATTGTATTGGACACATCCATGATAGAGATTCGTACATGGAAAGTATGTTCAGATCTTGGAACATGGAATTAGGATTGTAGGGAATGCTCTTGTATCACAGTTTGCAGAATTTGGTACATGTGTAGCTGTCCAAAACAATTTCATATTTGGCATCACATGTTATGAACACATAACACAAGTCTGTTTTGAATAATGCATTGTGATAACTACAGTATTAGAGACAACACTCAAAGAACTCTGAGAACATTTTTCCAGTTCTTATAGGACATATTGTACAAAGAAGCATGTGTAATAGCACAGTAATGATAGTAAGATTATAATTCTTAAATGTTCTGTGATGATACCTTGCATTGAAAATATGAGACAAATTACTTGGAACTAAGTATTAAAATATTAGGAATATACTGTAAAATATTAATTTGGATTATTCTATCTATTTCAATGTCATACAATGTTAGTGGGCTTAAGTTGATTGTAATAGAATGTTTTTCCATGCACCATTGTCCCTTAGCCCCTTTAGAATTATTATTCCCAGTACAGTTTGACATAATATAAACAGAATTCTGAACTACCGTAGTTCATGACCATTGTGTTCATTGTGTTCATTCAAATAATCCTGGAGGATATTCACTGGGAATGTGGGTGTATATTTTTAATTATAAAGCAATCATAATTAAACATGATCATTGGACTGTAGAGTTTCTTTTTAAACATGTAAAATAAAATATGTATTTTATTGATATTTGGCAATTATTGGAATCAACATTTTTGGAACATTTTCTTGAGACTAATTTATATCATATATGGCTCTTTCAGTCTGCTATCTTTAGCAGATATATTTGTTAGACTGTACTTTCCATCTTTATTTGGCGTGTAATAACCGGGCTTCGGCATCTGCTCGTCTCCTTTTGCCATTGCCTGTGATTGCATGGCGATGAACCTAGTATCGTTTTTCATAAAATCTCCAGACGGTTTTAAGACCTAATGAAGCCCGGGCTCGGTAACACGATAAGCTGAAGCATAATCTGACGGGTCTGACAAAGTTAGTGTCAGCCTTTCTAGCGGGAAATCCAGAGAAATGAGAAAGCGCACTGGTCAGAAGGATTTTTTTGTCTATCTATACGCTAAGGACTCTTAGAATCGAAATCATCAATTTTCATGTTTTTTGTGCTATTAGAAGCAAACAAATATATAACCAAGTTTTCTGTGATTCTTGTGAATAAGAAACTCACAGTACAGTGTACAGAGCCAGACAAATGCTTTTAGTTTTTGGTCCCTGGTGTGTGCTACAAGGGTGGTGACGCAATATAATTGGTACACAAAGAGAAAGAAAGTTGGTCATGGAAAGTGTAGAAATCCTGCAGTCAAAGAGTCATTGAACTCAGTACTATTAAACTTGATTCCTGACTTCTCCTAAATTCTCATGAAGATCTTTTTGAAAACAAGGTCGAAATTTCATCTCCATCAAATACCCGGTACTTAAAATTCATATAAGAATGAATGCAATTATTTTTTCACCTCTGATGTACAAACATGTCTTGAATGCTATCTCATCATTATAGTTTATATGAAATTATTTTTATAGAATTATTTGAAAACAATGAGTAAAGATTATGCTCTTGAAAAGTAAATAATGCATGAAATGCAAAGTGGCCCCCTACTTTATACAACCCCCTCTCTGATTATTTTGTCTAAGAATATAATTTCCCTTTTATCTGGATTGCCGTATAACAAAAAATAAAAACTACTTGTGTAGCTAACACATGTATTGTATTAATATACTGTAAATAAAAAAAATTCTCCATTTTTTTTAGAAAGAAGGAAGTGGACATAACATTTATATGCATGGAAATAAAATACAGATATGACTAAGAATTTGGTTAACTAATACTGTTGATCTTCGATATCTCGAACATCGATATCTCGAATACATTGGATATGTTGAAGTGATTTGAAAGTCCCAACCACTTATTCTTAAAGTATTTTACCCTTGATATCTCGAATACTTGGATATCTCGAAGTTTTTAATTAGTCCCATCTAGTTCGAGATAATGAAGTTTGACTGTAATTCAGATGAATTTAAATTTGCTTTGTCAAGAAATTAGTTATGAATTCCAAATTTTTGCCTTTTTCTAAGTGCTAAGGGCACTAAACAGGGAGAAAAATACTGAAGAATTTAGACAAACTGTATAATATTCATTTTAATGTAAAATGTTTTGATTGATAATGAAAATCTTCAATATTATTTATTACTTTCCAAATAAAATTTGCAACTGTCTTCTATTTCTTTTGGTATAGTTAAATACTGAGTGGACTCAGATTGAAGTCATAGATCTGGAAAACGATGGATCAGGGCTAGGATTCGGGATCTTTGGGGGACGCAGCTCAGGTGTCATCGTCAAGACCATATTACCAGGAGGGGTGGCATGCAGGGTAAGTCATTAAGGCCACTGGCCAGAAAGCCATAATTGTGGTTTTGCTAAAATCCTTTATAGGTGGATCTATGTTCCATACAGCTGCCAATTGTTTTATTTGAAACCATATTAAAAATTCAAGCAACGAACGGGACTTTTGCATATGTTAATCCCCACTTCCTGTTCTGTGACCAAGTTTCAATAGGTATTGATTTCTGGCACCAGCGTAATTTTACAATGTAACTGCTAGATTTGGCGCTCAGTTGAAATAGTAACACCTTTTTAGTACTGCCACTTGTTGACAATTTAAACTTTAAAAAATAGTATTTCTAAAAAAATTTCTAAAAAAATTTATTTCCATTGCTAAACCGTATATCCTGGTTTTTTTGTGAGGATCCAATGGTAACTTTTTTTGCGTTCACTTTTACATTGCAAAAGAATATGTGGCACAGAAATTATGTCAGGTATTATTTGCCATCAAAAACTTTTCAAATCGTAAGAAATTACTTATTTGCCCAGATAAAAAAGGTTACAAGTATATACTAATTTTGCAAATTTTGTGATCATAAAAAAAACCCCTTATCTACAGCAATATTGGAACCAAAGTTGAAATTTCATGAAACAAAAAATTTTAAATATCAGTACCTGGCACTTGAGTTTTGATTCTTCTTCTAGTTATGCAATTTGAAAAATCAGAAAAAATCTATTTGCTAAAAATATACAAGCACAAATTAGTTCAGACATCTTCCAATTGAGATACATTAATTCAGAAATGAATAACTCATCAGAATTTGAAGACCCGAATTTGGTGATTGCCAAATGAAGGAACAAGTATTTCCATAAATTGATTACCACTTCTGACCCCTATATCAAATCCCCCTGATCCTTCACAGTGAATTTTGTAGATTCCTTGTGATTAATTCCCCATCACAGCCAAGTAAAGGGATCTTCAGAGGCAAATTATAGCTTCTAACACCCCATTTTAGACCACTCTCAGAATAAATGATACTTTGCATTTTTTTTTCTGTCCTGGAGCCTTGAGAATCAATGGTGATCAGGTCTGCTGAGATTGCTTAAAGCAAACTTAATAGAATTTCCTGTGCCTGGGAGGAATTGTTTTCATCAAGTCATGGATGTTACTTGTAAGGCAACAATTGCGTTTTGGTCTTGTCCCGTTGTCAGAGGATGTCAGTTACGCAGCTTCTCAAAAACTCGTTAGTGGCGGTTTAATTCTAATGCCAGAAAGCTTTAAGGGCCGACTGCCATGTTAGATTTAAGCTTTAACTTTTCACTTTTACTATTGACCTTTTCAGTGTCTGCCAATTTTGGGTTTTTCTTAATTGCCATTGTTTTAAGTCTGAAAACACCCAGAGAAAGTTTGCCGAATTTTTTTTCAATTTTGAGTCTTTTTTAAATGCAGGGAAACAGTGAGTGATGTGTTTTATTTTAGATATTTCATGCATAACTTAAAGAGAAAACTATTGAATTTTCACTTCCTCCATAGCAAACCAAGAATCGTGGCAAGGCTTTATTTTATGAAAGAAGAAAATGATAAATGAAAAATCTTTAAACAAAAAAAAAAATCCTTATTCATAACCCAGTTGTAATTGAATCTTTATTCTGTTTGATTAAATATAGAATTCTTCTGCTGGACAAGAATAAATTAATTGATAATACAGCACTACAAACATTAGAGCATGTTCAGAATCTCAATCAACATTGTCAGATTTCATCCTTTTCACCAGAGGCTAAATATTGGTCATAAATATTCTAATTCTTGTATTGATGTTGTTTTTTCAAACCCTTTTAGCTCACCTGAGCCATAGGCTCAAGTAAGCTTTGTCCGTTGTCTGTTGTTATTGGCTTTGTCTTTGGAAACTTCTCACATTTTCATACACTACTCCAGAACCCCTGAGCCAATTTTAGCTAAACATTACACAAAATGTCCTTGAGTGAAAGGGATTTAATTTTGTTCAAATGAAGGGCCATGCCCTCTTTTAAGGGAAGATAATTTGAATTATTGAAAACTTGTAGGCATTTAAAAAAAAATCTATTGTAAAAAACAAAAAATCTAGTGTAGATTCAAGTTTGTTCAAATCATGACCCTTGGGGGTAGGGTAAGGCCACAATGGGTGGTTGATTTTTGACATAGGAATAAATAGAGAAAAATCTTTAAAAATCATCTTCTCAAAAACTGTTCGGCCTGAAAGGCTTAAATTTGTGTGGAAGAATCCTAAGGTAGATTAGATTCAATTGTTAGTTCAAATTATGATCTCTGGTGATGCCTAAATTGGGGGGGGTGGGGGTGAAATTTGACATGAGAATAAATAGAGAAAAATATTTACCATGAGAATATATGGAGAAAATTTTGAAAATATTTATAAACAAGATCTACTCTTCTTAATTATCAAATTATTTTGTATTTGATACCCTGTTTGATCAGAGTAGTGGCTATTGTTGCTTAGGTGAGCAATGAGGCTCTTGGGCCTTTTGTTTGGTCATAGTAAACATGTATCAATGTTCTAAAACAGAGATGATTATAAAGTTGAGAAGACTTAAATACAGTGGGTTCCAGATAATCAGATTGCTGTTAAAAGGATATTTTGGTTATTTTTATTAATAATTAAAACACCAAACTATTTCTTAAATATTCTATAATCATTTTTTTCTGATAACCTAATAGAAAAAAATTGCGTTTTCAGTTAATCTAAAAGTATTATTGTGGTACGGTAAAAATAATTCCCTGCTTACCTTTTCAATGTCAGTTCTGTAATCATGATAAAAAGGATGATTTTTTTGCAGAATGGACAACTTCATAGTGGTGACCACATTCTGCAGATAGGGGACGTGAATGTGCGTGGTATGAGCTCAGAACAGGTGGCTGCCGTTCTACGACAGTCAGGCCGAGAGGTGCGACTGATAGTGGCCCGACCTGTCAACGAACCCTCCGCTTACCCCACCCCTCATGCCCCTGTGGTCCCCACCCACCAGTTAGATGAACACCTGCAGCAGATCAATGCTTTGCTACATGGAGAACATATAAACCAGCACATGGCTGATGAGTTAGCAGCTGGAATGATCCAAGTCCACATGGTAATGTCTGAGAATCATTTCAGATAAGGAATTTGAACCAAATATTGGACACTTCTTAGCAACCTTTATTTGCCTATATTTGAAATTCTATACAGATCTGAAAATAACTGGCCCATTAGTTTTTCCCTAATATTTTTCATATGAGACAATCCCTGTAATTGACATTTTGCAATGGTGACAACTTCAATGGAGTTTGTATTAGCAATTCAAATGAAAGTCTTATAGACTTGATCTTTATGTATGGAAAAAATGCACTCTATCAGTATATCTATACATGTATAAGACACATAATTATAGAGGTGTTACATGTGCAATTGTAATCTCAAAAGTAGGGATAACATTGAACTGTCTCACTGTTTTGAAACCATAAGTAAATGTCAGAATGAAGGTGATGATGAAGTGTTTCACACATTCATACCCACTCCACACGAACCAAGACAATTCATTTCTTCAGACAGACTAATCATGTAAACACACATGAAATCTGTCAGTAATCATTGTTTCTGCTGAATGTAATTACTTTTATGCATGCTTCAACACATCCACTGATTATCAACAGATTGGTATTAATGCTCCTCTGATGTTGTGGGAAACAGTGGATCCATAAAGTTGGATTTATATCATATCATAACTAGGTGTAGTAAAATATGGAGGCATGAAACAAAGCTCATTTACCTGTTAATGAATTATCAAAGTGCAAGGTCAGGTCATAGATCAAAGGTCAAGCTTATTTTATAGGAAAACAGAGAAAAACTGTTTAACACTACTTGGGCAATGCAAAAAATTGAACATACTAGCTTTACTGAGTAAATAAAAGCTAAGATGTGACATGCATTGTCTTTGCAATCATCAACAGCTGAGACAAATGATGTTTCATCAGTAATTTCAAATCTATATGCTTTGTTGTGTTTGTGTTTTTACAGCCTGCTTACAATGATGTAGGAGCAGACTATCCAGAAGTGGAGTACTTTGACGTCACGCTGATGAAGGACAGCCAGGGTCTGGGAATCACCATAGCGGGCTACGTGGGCAAGGACAATACACCAGGTACATTGATAATTGTCCAGAAGGGGGCTTGGTATGGTCGGGTATTGGGTATTGGTATTGGCTGGTGCTTGCATTAGCTGTGAAGTGTCGAGTCGTATATAGATTATATTTCCAATATGTCTGACACACCATCACATTTGAGTCAAATATTTTGAATTTTAACCCATACATCCCTATGTGTAATGTAGATTCCAAATTAAATGTGAGGAATTAATATCCATGTAAAATCGCGAGAACAACCCCTTGCTGATTTTAGAATCTCACTTTTTTTCTGGCAGTTACGAACTAAATAAAATTATAACAACAGGTTGGTGCTCTTGATTTTGTGTTCTCGCGATTTGATACTGTAAAACGAGAATATATGGCACACTACAAATTTAGCTCCTTTGGTGCAACTGCTCTTGAGCACTAAAATTAGAAGTGCGCCAACAATTTTCCATATGTATTAAATATCTTCAAGTTACAAAACAATAACTTCAGTCCTCCTAATCCTAAAAGTGTGCGCTTACGTAATTTTGAACGGTAAATTCTGTTTGTTTACACTACACAATTACACAGGTAAACAGCATGGGTAATCGAGTAAGCTCTGCCAAAACGGGAATTAATTAATTTTATTGCTTATTATTATCTATCATTAGCACCTTCAAAATTGGACTTCTCCCATTGTCACTTCCATTTAGTGCCTCTAGATGAAAATGTGATCAAGCGTGTCGATTGTCCACGCTGATAATCCATGATTGATTAATTTCTAGCTCTCTGATTAGCGGATTTAAAATAAATTAGACGATGCCTCTGTTTGATGTAAAACTACTGTGAAAAAGACTCGCTCATTGTTATTGAAACTTACTGGTAGCATTCAAATTCCTCACTATTTTCGGAACTCTTCTAGTGTTATCTCAGTCGCTACATTAAATTGAAGGTCCAATAACTCAAACTTGTTTACCAACAAAAACTTACACATCATCGGCAATAAATGAAGTTTTATATCTACCTACTGTTGATTTGGACAAAAGTAAGTGTATATTGTTCTCAACGACAGTTTACCATGTATGCAAGTTAGAAATCAAAATCGTCGTGTTTACGTGCTTGAGTGACACAGAATTAAATTTGAGTGTAACCGTTGATCAAACAAGAACATATTTAACCTTTTTAAAATGAAAGGTGCATGTGCTAAAATTTGATTGTGCCAATGTATTGGCACTTGCGTTTGTGCTAAAATACGAATGCGCCAAATTTTCTCATTTTACAGTACAACATGGCAGAATTGGGTAAAAAAAGGAATATACAGTATGTCTTTGTACATATATAAATATATTTTTATTCACACAAAAGCTGGAGGACTAGTGATGCTATTCTTGCTTCATTGTGACTGTGTCGCACGAAAAGTACAAAATTTGCATTCTCAATCAAAGCCACAGGTTGCATTGACAGCCATAATAAGTCATATGTATTGCTATCGGTTGCTTTTTTATACTGTAGCAGATAGATCAGGCTCTATTTTGAGTACTTTAGTTGTTGGGCCTTTCTAACCATTATTTATTCAGGCCTTTAGCCAGGGCAGAAAAGTGAGAATTTTCCCCTCAGAAATGTAATGGAGAAAAAAACAATTTGTGTCAAGTGTTAGGTCATCAATCAAGCCGACCAATTATTTGTTAATTGTGTATACTTAAGAGTATTGATTTTCTCCCCTCTCACCTATACAACATGCTACCTTATTTGTTCCTGCTATGACTTTGGCTGGATCCCAGCTGCTGCACTCAGAGGTCTGGAGTCAGTCGGAGTCCTCACGAACACACAATTACCTTATAAGGCGAACACTATTTCAACTTCAAATCGTAGTACATTTACCATAATTTCAATATTGAAAAAAAAAACCAAACCAATATCTCTGTTCTTTTAAATGCTATACCACAGTATTACAATAATTAAAAAAAAAGGTTAAAATATCACAAAAATATGTGTTTTGGATAAATCTAAAGATTTTATTGCTCTGAGTACATTCTGGAAAATTGCAAAATCCAACTCTTATTTGCTTTCAGATGATCTTTGTGGAATTTTCGTTAAGAGTGTGGCGGACAACAGCGCAGCTGCTAAAGATGGCAGGATTCAAGTCAATGATCAAATAATAAAGGTAACAAGTGACTTGTTTTGTTTCGCCTTCTCCGTAAAGTGCAAGTTGTTGAAAGAGCAGATAGGTCATAATAATGGAGCTAAACAAATATTTGAAGATGTATATTCAAATGTAAGACTATGTTCAAACATTTGGTCTTTTCTAATACCTTAGTACATTGTATTAAGCTGTACAGTTCAGGTGACCATTTAAAATAACCACATATGCATACATCAAAATAATAATCAATTATCAGAATGTGAATTGATCAATTTCACTAATTCAGGGTATGAAGAATTGGTAACATACACAAATTGGTACATGTACAGACAGATGAGCCTTATAGAGATGCAAATTAAAATACAAATGAATTAGTCACATACTGGTGTTTGGCAATTCTTTCAATTCTGCTACATAATAATTCTGCACCTTTGTCTTAAAATTTGCATCAATTGAAACTTGTGTTTAAAATGGTTCTCATTGCAAAAACATTTTTTGTTTTACGATGAGTTGCATTTTTGAACTGATTTTCAGTATAGACATAAGACTGCTCATTTGTATGAACATCAGCTTAGAAAGGAAATCGGAAGGTTGAGCTTCTTATCTGCTGCAGACAGGCTGATGGCCTTCATTGATTAAAATATTTTAATTCACTTTGAATTGAAGCAAATGATAAAACCATTACCCTTAGCAGTGTGCACATTGTGTTTCTTAATTATTCATTATCGAAGTCAATTGCCCGAAAACAGGCTTGACATGGTAATGGCGGTAGACTATTTAAAGGTTGACCAGGCAGGAAGATGAGGTTTCAAAGGCATGGTAATGAAAATTTGTAGTTTACATCGAAAAGCCATCTACCAATTTATTGTGGGTCTGCCCGAAGAAATGACATTTTAAAAGATTTCTCCTTCCGTGAGTGATGATTAGTGCACATTTCGCCTCGAGGTGTTAATTACCTATTCAGGTGCTAAATTATGTAGGAGATGTGCATCTGTGTGTTTTGTCTCTGGCTCTATTTGCTATATTTTATTTATGAAGTATATGTATATGGGAGAGTTAAAATCTGAACCCTCGGTGATGAAGCTGTTTGCAATCGGCGGTAAAATAAAATGCATGCTGGGCTCGTCAGAGGTAGTTAATTTTAGAATTGTCAATAAAAGATAAATTGCTAATGTCATGACACAATGAGAACCTATAGAAGTGATATTAATCAATATTTGGAGCATAAAATTTTAATTAAACCGACATTGAAAAAACTGAAAGCAATATGAGCCCATTCCAGTGTATAAATAAAACTCTACTCAAAACTTCAGGTTTCATAATCACCTTCTGGTTGACAAAAACCAATTAAGTTTCTACAGCTCTGAACACGTTTACATGTATCATTTGTTATTCATTGAATGATGTAATATCTTTTCTTTGCAGTAAAGTTTTGACATTTTCAAGATTTTTTTTTCTGCACAAGTAGAATTTGATTTGCTAGAATAAAACATATAAATAAACTCTGATTAAAGTAGAGTTTATGGATTTAGAATAGTTCACACCCAACGAATCATTTCCCTAGGAAGTGTAAGTTAATTTTTATTGTTTATTTAAGGAATGAATTCAATATTTATTAGTTTTATATGATATAAAATGGTTTGGGGCAGTTTACGCTTTATAAATCGCGAGGCGGTTTATAAAAAAGCGTAAACTGTTCCAAACCATTTTATATCGTATAAAACTAATGAATATTGAATTCATTGCTTATAATTTAATTTTTTGCTATTAATTGTAGATAATAATGGTCATTTGACTTTTAAAATGACATTAACATGTACAAAATTCAAACGCAACTTTCAACGGATTGATACGTTTTTGACGTTAGTCTTACTATGACGTAGCCAACATTCTTTATACGATATAAAATAATTTTTTTAGCCAATTAGAAAGCGCGTTACAACCAGAATTAAATTATTTAATGCTATTGTTTTTTTCAAAAGAAAGTATGTCACAGTATGGAAGTGTCCCATATGTAATAAACTCTTTAAAAGCCATATACAATGATGTTAAAATGTTCAATCATAAATTCTAAATCGGCTTTCAACAAATATTGGTTCAAGGAAATATCCAACACCTGAATGGTAATGTTTTCATGAAAATGAAAGATTTCACATTGCTTCAAGTCTCAATAATGCTGTTCATGATTAAAACATATTTTGAGAACACTGCACCTTCTTTTTATAGGTGGACAACCAGCCTCTACATGGATTCACCAATCACCAGGCAGTGGAAGTTCTCCGTAACACGGGACAGATGGTCCATCTTCAGCTGGCCAGGTTCCAACACGGCCCCAAGTATGAGAAGCTACAGCAGTACTTAGGTTAGTGTTATATATGTATCATGCATGGTCCCAAGTACTGGTAAGAGAAACTCAAGCATGTTTCTAGGTTAATTTTATATTATGTATACATGGTCCCAATTATGAGAAACTTCAATAGTACCTAGGTTACTAAACAGTTATATCAAGTATATTGAAACAAATCCTAGCTGTGAAGTTTATCCCTTTCTAATGTGATGTCCAAAACTTCACCTTGAAGCGTGAATCAGCAAATTGAGGTAGGTACATGAGGGATCTTCCTTCCTATCATAGTACATGTAATGGATTCAGGGGGCTAACCCCATAAAAAAAAAAGTGGAAAAATGAATATGAAATCATGACCACTTATGGAGAAGCGAATTGCTCAGTTTTAGTTTAACCATTGACTTAAGATGCTAGAGGTAATGATAAATATCTACCGTATGTCATGTATCGTACACCAGTATCGAGATAGCATTGAATATATGTGTATAATGTATCATGAGAGGTTCTCAGACTGGTAAAAATACCTACATTTACCGGTAAAGCTTGTTATCCTACTGATAAGACTGAGAAAAAACTTTGAGGTATTTGAGGATTTGTGATATACAAGTGACACAAATATATTGAGAAAACAGTGGTTTAAACTTCCAACTCACTTCAGTATATCCATGTTATTTGAGATAAAGATGTTCTAGATATCCAGGTTTAACTGTTTATAGCAAATACCACACAATTCTAATATGAACATTACATTAATATAGATTGTGCTGTTTTGTACAGATTTGACTTAATTTTCCAGTAGTCCTACTACTTTGACTAATTTTGATAAAGGCCTGCAAAAAGTATGATATACTATATGTAAATGTACTTAACATGTATCTGAAGAAAGATGTGTATCTTATTAGTACTTATCATTACTATAAAAGCAGAATAAAAATGAGAGTGAAAATAAAAAAAGTGAAATGGTTGTTTTATAAAGAAGTTGAAGACAAAGCTTATGTTTGCTGTGTTCTTTCAGAGATTTAAATCTAGAGTTATTGATTTATTGCACTGAAGAGGTTGGATACTAGAAATTAAATTTATCTCCAATTTTACATCTCTCTTTAAAGACTGATGTTACCGATGCCTAAAATAGATTCCTTTATGAGCCTTACTTTGAGGATTGTTAAGTTCCCTCCCCTTGATAGCACAGTTTTTATTTTCAAATATGCCAATTCAAAGCTTTCTTCATTCAAAAAATAATGCCGACCAACAAATATTTTGTTTTTGTAAGGAATATCATAAAATTTAATAGTCATTTACTAGATAGATAATCAACAGAGAGAGGATCACGGACATCTTTTTCTCAGACACTGTAATTGCCAAAGTACTCGATCAATACTGTTTTGATTTATGTATTCTTTTATGCTGTGGCTCTATCCCATTATATATAATCTATGGTGTAAATGTAGTGCATTATTAACTGCCTTCCTTTGTGCTAGAACTGGGAAAGTTACCTGGACCAGTTAGTGTTTATGCAACATGTACGACATCTGTGACAGCCATTTTGTTGTTGCAGATGCTGTCTAATTACCCATTTTCTCAATGACATTCTTATTCTGTCTTTATATCTCAAGTGAATATCATACATACCGGTAAATACACAGAGAACATGAATGAAATTAATCAGAGCTGAATAATTTATGAAAAATTTGATAAGTTTGAAAACATTAACACAAAACCAGTTGGATGTAAAGAATAAAAAAATGCAAATTTTTTTTTAAGATATGTAATCATCATGTTGTTTTCCATATTTTAGCTCAGCCTCCGTATAATCCCCAGCAAGGTATGGTAATTGCCCCTCCCCCACCCTCCCAGATGGATGGGTCCATGATTTCTCCGATGGATGGGCCTGCCACCATTGTGTCTCCAATGATAGAACAGCCCACACAGGCGCGCATGGTGAACCACGTACAACAGACCCCACCCCCCGACCCAGGGGCTGGCCAACAGGTGGAGCTACAGGACATCACCCTCAACACAGACGAGGACTACTGTAAGTGACCAGTAACTGTTCTCAGTTGACTACCAGACAATGCATTGTCAATATTTGATTACCCATACTTTAAGTGACCATTAACTTATTCATTAACTATGAGACAAAGCAGTTGAACTCAGAAGTGACCAGTAACTGATCTTGTTCAATTAACTACATAACAATGCATTGGAGGTGTACTGTAAGTGACCAGTAACCTACTGTAAACCAGTTTTCACTCACAGCAATTTTTCTTTGCAATGTAGAAGTGATAAAATGGTTTTCAGCAACATATTTTCGTTATATCAAATCTTAAATATATCAAGATAGTTATGGACTGGTCCTCTGCAAGGAACATTTGCAACTAGGTTCCTACATATGAATAAAAGTTGGTTTACAGTATCTTGTTCAATTATGACAATGCAGCAATGCATGGTCAATATTTGTTGCTGTGATACTTCAACTTTGTGGCCATTGCTTGACCCTGCTGCACTTTATATGTTCAGTTGTGTGTTGGTGTTAGAGTCTATTATCTGGGCTGCCAGCCAATGCTCTTGGTATCTATATCATTATTACCAGTAAAATCTGGCAAAGTCCCATGATGGCTGTTGCAAATCTGGTCCTATCCATTAAAAAAAAATAACATTTTGTGCCCCAAACCATTTGATTACATGAATGGTCTAATTCAGAGCTGGTAGCCTTCATTCCATTACTCTGTACAGCTAAGCGTGACAAGCTCTGATGATCTCCCAAATAACAAAAGAAAATCACAGAGGCTGAGGTAGTCTATCATTTGCTACCCTAGGCTAGAGCCTGCATCAGGGATGGCTTGGAACTTTGTTTTATTGCTCTTCTCTAGCAAGGAGGAGACTTTCTAAACATTTAAAGGCTTAATTGCATGATTTGCTGCATTCTTTTATCTATAACTTATTCATGGATATGATAAGCCTAAAAGAGAAGACATTATGAATATTGATAAATGGGGATTTACTTCATGTTGTAAATATTTCTTCTAATCTCTTCCCAGAAAAGGCCCTCCAAACAGTTTGGCTGAATGATTTTCAAGAAGTTGTCAGTCAAGCTGATGTTCAAGATTAGAAAATGGTTTTAAAAAAAAAACAACTCTACTTTTCCCAGAGAGATTAATCTAGCAATGAAGTGGATTAACAATTGATTTGTGAAGAACAATTGCAATGGCTGGGATTGATCAATAAATCTACTGATGTTCTTGTGAACAGAGAGTGACAACTCATCGCTGTTTTGAGATGAAAGTGTCCAAAAGTGTTTTAAGTGTTTGGGATGAAAAATGTCAATTTAGGGATAAAAGTTGACACAGAAAAGTATTTGATGCTACTTGAAAAAAGAGGAAACCTGTCGGGGTTTTTATTCTGTTTTAGTTCTATTGTTCAAGGCCATTATTTATTAATTTCCAGACATAATGCTGTCATGAATGAGAGCATCAGATGTTTGAAGTTAACTATTGCATGACCATTTGTCAGCCTGCAAGACATTTACTGCCCAAAAGTCAAGTGAAATAATTTAACCTAGATAACCCAGAAACCCACATTTTTTTTCCAAAGAAAGATGAGTTTTTGATGTAGTAATGTATGATAAAAACTCTTTGTCTATAAACAAATCGTGCAAGTTCAAAGCAGAATTTTCTTTGGAATTATTTACAACACCTTTCAAAAAAAGACAACTGAAAATACTAAAAGATTTTAAAAAAGTTTCTTGGTATTAAAATTGATGAAATTCATTGTCATGTCATTCATGTATGGGATGCAGCAATAACCAATTTGCATTAGAAGTTTTTATTTTTAATTTAACTTTATTTGCCAAAAAATGAATGTTTGTTTTTCACTTAAAAGGATAAATAATTTGCTTTAAACCAAATCTCATTCACATGTGATAAAATTTAGTGAGGTTTGCAAGGACCCTCCCCCCACTTTAGAAATATCATTTCATGCTGAATCGGGTTATTTAAAGTGTCTTGCATTTGGTAAAGCAGCAGTAAAAGCTTGCCATATACATGTCGGCTTGGACATAAAAACTAGTCGCTGAGAACCAGTTTATCCTTGAAAAAACCTGAGACAAAGAACTCAAAAATAAAAGTTGCTTTACAGAAATCAAAGAAAATTCATAATACATCATAAGCAATAATTTCTTACCACCATTTCAGCGGGCGATCTGTCTCCTGACATAGAGGAAGCCATCAAGGCATGCTGGGAGCCGATCGTGGGCAGCGAATTCGAAGTTGTGGTGAGTACCGATAATATTAGTCCAATGGTGCAAATATCTGACAGTCTGTTGAGATATCTTGAGATATCATGCTGATTCAAATGATTATTTGCCTATGATTTATTGAAGTTTTGCATGTAGACATATTATCAGGTGATTGGTTTGTGAAAGGTTCTTTTCCTCCAAAGTTTCTATTTTTGATATTTGATGTCTTTACTAAAGGAGTCTTCAATTGTAAAAAATATTTTTATCTAGAAACAAAGAAAGACACTTTCTTTCATATTATTAAATGATTGAAATAAGACTTTAAAATTAAACCAAAATTCATGCAGAGTTAAGGCTCCTGGGCTTTGAAAAGTTTTCATTCAGGTTTTGGATTTGTAATTTAAAAAAATTCTTAAACTCATAGAGTACATTGGGTATTTAGTGAAAGATATACATGTATTAGTAATGTGATGGATTCATAGCATAGTTGATGAAACAAAACTAAAATTAAATAATAAAATAGCATGTCACGATCTTTTTCTTATTCTTTATTTCACTGTATATTTTCCCATACCCTTGCATGCTCAGGTTGTTGATATCACAAAAGTAGTGACAATGTTCTTACTCTTCAGGTGGCGCAGCTGTCAAAGTTCCGTGAGGGTGGGGGCCTGGGGATCAGTCTGGAGGGGACGGTGGATGTAGAGAAGGGGGTGGAGGTCCGACCCCACCACTACATCCGCTTCATCCTCAGTGACGGACCGGTTGGCATCAACGGCCGCCTCAAGAGTGGAGACGAACTGCTGGAGGTTGGTTCTGTCCCATGTTACAATATCAGACATTTTGTTATTTTGCAATGATTTGATCATATCTTTCAATTTTTTACTTTAGTGGGATTATGTGATATATATCACTTTTCTTTTTGTATATGCCAGTATACATATAAATAACATGATTACTGTCTTGAAATATAAGATTTGGGCAAAATAAGAAAACATGATAGAAGACAAAGCTTACTGTGCCTTGTTCTTGTTTTTGACCTGAGCCTGAATTACATTTCAAGACAGTAATCATGGAATTCTTTTATCCTGCAACATAGTTGTACAATTGACCCCTACAGTAACCTTTTTGACAAATTTTGATGCATTTCTGCAGTTGAAACTATGATGCCATGGCATAAAAAATGCAATTAGGATAACCTCACTTTGCCTTTAAACGTTGGAGGAGGCTATATTGGGGCATTGACCTAGCTTTGGTTTATTGGGTTAACTTTATTCTATCACTGCAATGGCTGGTTGCAAAATAAATCATCCTTTTAGACAATTTGTACATGTAATGTACTAATATGGACTATTATATATATGTCTACCTACATTGGTGATGTCATGGAACATTTTGCAGGTGAATGGTAGAAGACTACTTGGTTTGAATCACAAGGAAGTTGTGGGGATTCTGAAGGAACTTCCTCAACATGTGCGTCTTGTGTGTGCTCGCCATAAGGAGACAGAAAATTACACGGATCAGGACAAGATAGACAATGGCTACTCGACATACCTCCAATCAAACTACTCCGGAGTGAACGAGGTCTCTCCGATTACGGAGAGACTTGTGAAGGCCAAGTCGGAGAACACCCTGGCCTCGACGGATGAGAGCATTCTCCAGCAGATGATGAAGAACAAATCCCGTTCCCTGGAGGAGCTGACCAACTTCAAGATGTGGAGCATTGAGCCGGTTGTGATAGAACTGTGTAAAGGGGACAAGGGTCTCGGCTTCAGTATCCTGGACTACAAGGTACAACTCACATGGGCTACTTTCACATTCACTTTGATTACCCTTTTTGTAGTGGTGAGCGTATACGCTAAAAGCTTAATGGCATGTAACCAAACCTTTTATGCAACCTGATGCTTTGTTAAAGCACTACTTTTCTTCAATTTTAGTATTTTTAAAATTTCTTAACAAGTAAAATAAACTTTGAAAGTCATTTTCCTACTTTGTTTGAGCAATGTTGAAGAAAAAATAATGTAGATAGATACTTCAGATGGAATGCTAAATATGAAAAAGGAGAGATAACTCATTTGTATTTTGAAAAATTCTTCTGCAGGACCCAGAAAACCTTAATAAGACTGTGATAGTTATCAAGAGTTTAGTCCCAGGGGGTGTGGCCCAGGTGGATGGGCGTCTACTTCCCGGGGATCGACTCATTTTTGTCAACGATGAAATGCTGGAAAATGCCAGCCTCGACGAGGCTGTGAATGCCCTGAAAGGGGCACCAAAGGGGATCGTGAGGATTGGTGTCAAGAAAGCTCTGCCTCTAGGGGGCATTGAAGGTCACCAGCAGGCTGAACTTCAGGTAAACTGAGTCATTGTTTTGTTTGTATGGAATGCTGTTTCCAGTTATGTGCATTTTGCAATGAAAGCTTGAAAAGAGTGATATTCTTAATTAACCATTTGATTTATTCAATGATGATCACTTGTTTTGAGCTTTGTCAAATTAAATCAGTCCATATCTCATTAATAAATTATTTAAAAAATTGAATATCTTAGATGTTTAAAATATTGAAGATACAGCATCATTAAAAAAAATATTGCTTCTACTTAGAAATTTCATTGTAATTATAAGTGATATTGTTTTTGAGTTTCAAAGCAAGTGATCTCTTGTTTATAACCAGCTTGAGGATTGAGTAACTTTGTGATTGAATAACTAAGAACAGTATTCCCCTTGCCTTGACAGCATTCCTTCCCCTTCACCAATGCGGGTTACCCAGCGCCCAGCTTTCTTCCATCCCCTCCCTCCCAACCTCAGTACGCATCTCCAGATCTCGTACAACGAAAATTCACAGAACAATACTCCTCCAATGAAAATGTGGTGCACAAGCAAAATGACAGCTTTTACGAGAGTGACGATGAGGTAACTTCACCCCGAAAGAACAAGCCTGTCACCTCCCCTCGCAGAAGTCTTGATCGGCACAAGAGGGAGTCCACAGGGTCCAATGTGTCATACGAGAATTCACAGGTTTTGCTGGATATCAAAAACAGTAACATTCAGAAAGAGACAGTACAGAAAAAATTTCCTGTTCCCCAGCCTAGATCTACATCAGCTTTACATGACTATGTCAACAACATGCCCCCTGAAAATCTGCTAAGTCTCACTCAGGAAAAATTACCAGCAGACAGCAAGTCCCCCTTTGAGAGCCCCAGATCTGAGTCGCCAGCAGACTATGAGAACACAACCTTTGCCCTGCCCACTTATGAGGAGGCTACCTCGGGGGATCTTCAACCTGATTTTTTCAACATGAATGACCTTGACCTTCCAGCAGAAGCACCACCTGTGCCACCAAGATCTGAGTCACAAGAGGAGTTATTTATAGAAACTGAACAAATTCTTAACCACACCCCTCCTGATCAACCGTCTGATTTTGAAGAGGTATTTTTTTTCTTTGACCTGCATGCTTATAGAATTTGATTTTATGAATTTTGCATTTCTGCAATGTATGGCCTTTTGCAAAATAAATCTTTTATTTTTAAGAATTTCATTTAAACAAAAAATACTTAAAGCTTCTATGAAATGATATGAAAATGATTACACAGCTTAGTGCATTTCCATGTACAAAATGTACTGTACAAAGCTAATTAGATAGGTTCCAATCACATGAGAAGCAAATTCTACTCTGCACACTATATATTTTTTCTACCATATCTCCTGCATTTCCTCGACTACAGTACTGACCAGACCCAACCTAAGCCAAACCCAGAGAACTTTACCATGGGTTCAATCAAATACTTTTTAGCAAACTTTTAAAACGCTCAGTATTTTATTATCAGATTGCATTTTGTAATTTTGTATATGATGCATTCTATTTGAAAAAGTACTAAGGCTGCAAATGCCCAAAGTTAATTTTATGTTTAACGTCACTTTCAAAATACCAAACCTACGAGGGAGGGTGATAAAATTAAACTAAACAAAATTTTCAAACAAATGATTTTAATTCATTTATATTAATACAAATACAATGAGTATTCAAGCTACATGTAGAATAGGTGTTTGATGATCTGATCTGTCAGTTTTAAAGACAGTCTCGTTGAAT
Organism: Magallana hongkongensis; assembly: GCA_016163765.1. NCBI lineage: Eukaryota > Metazoa > Mollusca > Bivalvia > Ostreida > Ostreidae > Magallana > Magallana hongkongensis. The sequence continues at coordinate 48,981,078 of WFKH01007768.1, read as the reverse complement.
ATCCAATCTCATTGAATATCCAATATATAATGCATAATGTGCCTTAAATATTTCATATTTCTACAGATTGCAGTAATTTAGTTGCAAAAAATAAAATAAAACTGAAAAAAAAAAATTGAAAATTGGGGTTTTTTGGTGTTTTTTTTTTTTTTAAATGACAATGTCTTCTAGACCTAAGCGTGCAGGTGACATTAAACATAGATTTAACTTTGGATAGCCTTATAAAGAATTTGAAATCGTATTTCAGCTGAAATATAAAATATTTGATTGAAATAAAGGACATATGGTTGGCTTGGGATCTATACTGTGTTTAATTTGGGCTTACTTTGTCTCCGTATTAACACTATATGACTTTACTGACACTGATCATGAGAGTGAGAGTGAATTCTAAATGAAGCCAGAAAATGAGTCTAGGGTTTTCCATAAAGTTGGTTCTGGTCAGTTCTGTATACCATCATTCATGGTTCCTGTTTGTATTATTTTAAGATCAAAATGTTTGTTGTGAAGAGAGATTTGTTAGGAATGTTATTATTGTGCTAAAGTTTAACATGATTAGAGAGCTGCCCTTTGCATGAGATCCAAACCAATCTTTGTTCTTGTTTTGTCTGAAAATTTGTTGTTGATTAATCAATGTCTGTTGTCTCGTGATGTTCTAATCCTTGCGTGTGGTTGATTTCTGACAGTCACCGCGGAGTGAAAAGGGAGGAGGGTCAACCCCTAAAAGGACCCCTCCCCCCATTCCCCCAAAGCCTAAAGTAGTGTCGCCAAAAGTACAACAGATTGTTGTAAAGCCAGCCCAAAAGGTAACCCCTGGACTAACAAACAGGAATATCTCCCCCTGCCTAACAGTAGATAACGATACTTACCACCAAACCTGGCACTAAAAGCTAACCTCTTTTTGTTTGGTTAGAAAAATTCTGCAAAATATCAATGCCTCAAAATTTCATTTTAAATGCATTTTTTTCTTAGTCTTTTTGTTGTTTAATAAAAACAATAAGAAATCAAAAGAAACAGCAGAATTTTTCTGAGAAGTTGGATGTTTATGATTTTAGTTACCACCAAATTATCACAGGCCTGTATTCATGTAGACACTATATATTTGACACTGATTATGGTAGAGGCTCAAAATACAAATATGGGTTAAAGTTAGAAATATTTACTTTGAGTTTAATTTCATACAAATTTTTGATCCTTTTTTTTTCTTCATCTTTTTATGCTTAAAATTTTGTTATAAATTAAAGACTTGATTTTATTGACTTCATCTTAATTATAATAATTCATTCATTCTTCATTAAGTTTCAATTTTTATGATTATACAATATAATGTGTATAATATGTGTAACATGCATGCATATTTCAATTATTGTCTGGTATTACACCTGTATGATACCTTGTGGATCATACTAACACACCTCTTCACAATTATAAATATATTTGGGACTTGTACATGTATTATTTTTAAATACCTATTTTTGGCTGTTGTCTTAATTTGCTTATTGTAGACATTTATACTTATTGTCTTCATATTTACAAGGTAAATGGTTTCTATTATTTTACTTCCTGATAGATATGGATTGAAAAATTAATTTGAAACTCTTTTTTCATCTTTATTCTCTCTTTTTTTAACTCAGCATTTACAGGTTTCTTGTCAATGCCTTTTAGATTAAAAAGATTGAAGTCTTGTACAATTATTTGGTTCTCTTGTTTAATCTGTTTTGAAACAATCATTGTGAAGAAGACACTGTATTACATTAGCGGGTACATAATGAAATGAGTCATCTACACAAGTAAAGGCAATAATATTTAAGTTTGTCATTCTATAAATGATTTATATAGAGAAATGGCTTTGTTGTTGTTGGGTTTTTTTTTCATCATTGAGAACTTCTTGTTTTCTCTAGGACACTGCCCCTCCCCCTCTTCCTGTTTCCTTACCCCCAGCTCTGGACGAACAAATAGATCATACAGAAGAGGAGTTAAGCATCAAGGTATGTGGAATATAGCAGGTGCCCCCTGTATGAAATAATTGCTGTCTTATTTAAAATTTCCCAAAGGAGTTATTTATTTTTAAAATGTTTTCTAATCTAGCATATTAAATGGAGCTTAGCTTTTTAAAAGTGTTTTTATTAATACAATTATGTTCAGTTTATGGTAAGTTTTAATATGATTATTTTTTATTAAAAAATATTTCATGAATTCTCACATTCTTCTGCTTTAAAGATAAATCATCCATCTCTTGATAATTTTTTTCCTTGCTAGTTGCTACAATATACATTTATGCACAATAAATGTACCTTATAAAGAATAAAAAGTTAGAAAATATTTATTAAAACACTCTATATTAATGTGCTAATGACTAATATGTAGATAATTAATCCAAAACGAGTAAGGGTAAGTGTCTGCATACAGGAATAAAGTGTACACAAATATTGCATGTAACGTGTATAACAAACAATATGTGGCTCGCATTTCATTCTCGTTAACGCTTTCAGTCAAAAGAAACAGATACATGTAATATTCAGAATGATGATGTCTTATAATAAAGGAAGAGAATTGTACTAAAACTTTATTATTCAGAGGCAATTTAAACTGATCAGTGTTTGTATGTTTTGGGTACTAAGTGAAGGGTACTAAGAAAGATGCACATGACAAAAGTAAAGAACCCATACATATATTTCCTCATAGAAATTTATCTATCTGAAAGATTATAGCATGTGACAAAATATTTACCTTAACTAATTATCCAGTAGAACTGTAAATATATGTATTTTTCTGCATGCTGCAGATACATGTACTCTTTTCTTGACCTCCCAGTACAGATTACAAGAATATGGCCAAGGTTTATCTGATGATTTGTATTATTGTACACAATCGGCAAATATTATTAAAAATAATGCAACCCTATCCAATTATATCAACCCCCCCCCCCCAAAAAAAAAATGATGGAATGAAGAGCTACATTTTTTGCAACTAGCTAATTTGAGGCATCTAATTTTTGACTTGACAATGATAGAAATGGTCAAACAGAGTTTTGATAGCTGTTGAAACTTCTAATATGATAAGTTTTAGTTATTCTGAATTGTTTGTTAACTTCAATTTTTTTTTAAATCCACAATTTGGTACCTGTAAATAAATTGGATAATTGTCTTTTTGTTCTCTTCAGAATCAGTTAAAGCACCAGAAGACAGCAAGTGTTGACAGCCAGCAGTCATCATCATCTGATCAACCAATCACAAGTGACCTTACAAACTCTCACTATCCATCCATTGTAAATTCCACCAATCATATCACTTCTCCCTCGCTGTCACCTCTGTCCTCACCACGCCTGGCTCGCACATTGTCGGGAGGAGCGGACTCACTTCCTGTGTCCTTGGAGAAGGTCATCAAAATCAAAAAGTCGAGAGACCCCTTAGGTTTGCATCAACTTTATCTAACTTGAAAGTAATGTACCGTATACCATAATGCCTTTTTGATGAGAGATAACTCGCACTATTTTCATTGAGGCAAGGGGATTGTGGCAATTTTATCATATTTTTCTACCTCTGCATAAAGAAAAGGATGATGGATTTTAACTTTACCTGTATATATGCTGTGGAATTAAATCAAAGAATCTAATAGAATGCAAGTGATTTTTACTGTACTAAGATGTCATATTTGATAAGCAAAGCAATTGAGTATTAATAAGTTTGCTAATGATCATATGGTCCAATTGTTAAACAGTAGCATCCTTCAGAGTGATTTTTGTAGAATTTGCTTGCAATATATGTGGATATTGTGTACATATAAATATCTATTTAATAGCAAAATCATAGTCCCCAAAGCAAAGTTTCACCTTATATGAATGGCAATGAATGCTCTGAATGCTCTATATCATTTGATATGAGTAATGAGGTTTTACCTGTGCTTTAGGTCTGACAGTGGAGGCTGTGGATAAAGGTGCTAATGGCTGTACCGTGAAGGCAATGAGTCCCTCGGGGGCGTTCAGTAAGGATGGGCGGGTACAGCAGGGGGACTACATTGTGTCCATCAACAATGAGAGCATGAGGAGGATCACCAGTGCCCAGGCCCGGGCAATCATCCGCCGGGCCTCCCTCCAGGGGCTGGATGTCAGGTATAAAGCATTGGATGGTTGATATTTTATGTAACAATGACCATTGGTGTTTGATATGACTAGATACTATATTTAACTAATTACAAACTGATGATGCCGGTATCATGCCTGGAAGACATGACTTTGTTGAATCACTGGTTAGGTGCAATAGCTTGTGTATAGTTTTTATGTCAGACAAACTTGGTGTTTATTTGAGCCTCGTTGTTTGTCATGTCTAATCCACATCTGTTTAATTTCAAGGTTAGACATTTGCTGATGTTCGATTCAATGTGTAACGTTTGTTGTTTGTTTCAGTGTGTCGTACATTTCCAAAGGAGATGCTGCTGTGTATCAAGAGACTGCTGCCAATGCACCCCCTACACCCCCTCACCCCTCCATGATGCCCTCGCCAAAGTAAGTACCAGGTCTCCTCATTATAACCAAGCTTTGTTTACTTATCACAGAGCTTTGGAGAGTTGATCAGGGGTAATTTAATTGAGAACATTTCTTTGTCATTGTCTATTGGTAATTATCAATTGATTGTTTATCTTTGGTGCACTCAAGGATCTTTCCAAAATATTATCGGTAAGACTTACCAAACCCTGGGTGTCCTTATATATCTTCCCTAGTTTTTCTTCTCCCATTGATTTGCACGGTTTTGGTTACTAGATCATTATATTAAACATATGTATTGTGGAAGATATTTTGAATTTTTTTATGGATCTTTTTCCTAAAATGTTTTCTTCTTGAAGAGTGTAAAGTGTTGTACACTAACCACTGAATCCAAATATCAAGGTTTCAGGTCAACTAGATCAGGTCAACAGAATCATCTCCAAACTTCTCTACTTTATTATTAACCACCTTTTAAACCACTTTTTTTTTTAAATTTTGTGTTTATAAAAGACTTGTTTTTAAAAGTTTTGTTCCTTGTAGAAATAGAGCAAACAAAATTTTCAAATGCGGTCTCTGAGTATCAGTAAAGTTAAAGAAAAGTAAATAATGTTGATCAAATACAAGCATACATTGTGATACCTGCATTTCAGTGAATTTTCTACCATTTTTATAGGGCCAATTTGTCCCCTCTGGCCTCGCCCAGAAATACCAATCCAGATTCCTCACCGGAAAGGTCACCTGTACAGAAGACGCCAGAGACGGTGACCCCCAGGGTCAAGTCCCTGACTGCCGACGGCTCCCCGGCCACAGGGAATCAGACCTGGGGCCCCCCTCGTACAGTGGAACTGGAGCGCGAGCAGGGCAAGAGCCTGGGAATTAGTATTGTGGGTCAGTGCCCTTTATACAGTAAAAGTGGTATTTTCTGTGGGTGCTAGTTTTTTGAGTTTTGATTCCAAAATAAGTACATTTATTTTTCAAGATTACTTTTTGCAATTTTTAAATGACGACAATAAAAATAAAATGAACAAGTAAGGAATAAGTTATTGCATGCTTTATTATTTCCTCACGCAACTTGTTAAAAAGAATGAAAGGCGTTTCTTGTTGTATACAGTTTTAATTTTATTTTGAAATATAGAGAATAAAATATGATGATTAATAGGCTGGTTACTAAAAGCTTTTTGTATAACATTTACAATTTTCTGAAAAAGATATGTTAATGAAATACATTGTACTAAAAATCTAATTATCACATTTATTTCATTCCTCTGTTCTGTAGAACAAAAAATTTGGAAAAATGAAAATAGGATTAACATTTTCATTTTGAAGTTGTGCGAAGTATGAGTCATATATTGTATTTAATAAGCAATTATCATTGGCTGTTGGTGGGGTTTATACATAAAGTTGTGACATTGAATTTTCTGCTTGTACTTTTCAGGTGGAAGAGTCGACATGTTTAACATCCAGACGGAACACATTATCTCAGGAATCTTCATCAAGCATGTTTTGGAAGACAGCCCAGCTGGTAGAAACGGCACACTGAAGACCGGAGACAGAATCTTAGAGGTAAGTGTAATAAAAACATGCATTCAGTGAAAAAAATTGTCTTTTATCTTGATAAGGGCAGTCCTTGAACCCCTGTTTGTTATCAACAGTTACCTTTCTTATTTATATATTAATAAGGTCTATTTCAGTCTTATACATGAGTTTTTTTAATAAACTTGAAAAACATGTCTTTTTCAGTCAAAAATTGCAGTTAGAACTGTTGGGTTTTATGGATGTGTTTTTTAATGTTTAGGTGGATGGGAAGGATCTACGGAATGCGGCCCATGATCAGGCGGTGGACATCATTCGTCACGCTAAATCTCCCGTCAAATTTGTCGTACAGAGTTTGTGTGATCCTGCGTGTGTAAGTGCTTTTGTACTAAGATTTAATATTTAAGTGATTTTTAGGTTAATATGATCATACATTTGCTTATTAAGGTTGTCTGCAAATCATATTGAAAGACTTAATTGCTCTGTAAATCAGCACAGCATGAAGCTCTTGTTCTTTTTCAAATAAGTCATCCATTATTAATTAAACTAAGGAAAGGTGAGAATTACCGACATCTCAAAATTAAACTGTTTCTTGGTTGCTGCAGCTAAGACCCGTATTGGGCGAAGCTTATGGAACTTATTTGAAATTTATACAGTCCTCGATATGTACTCCCCCTTTCTATTGTTACAGCCCAGAGACCTGGAGAACGATACAAAGTCTGTTCATTCCTACGATGAAGGTTCCTTAGCAGCCGGGCAAACATATCAGGTATGAAATATTGACCCATAAGAGTATGCATGATTTATTTAGAGAGATTGAATCACCTTCTCAAGAGTGTTTTGATTGGACTGTTATGTTGACTTTCAGGCCGTTGACGTTCCACTGTTGGAGTCTGTGGCAAATCTGACGAAGGATGCAGACGACAGTGAAGAGGAGGATGAATTTGGATATACAAAAAGTAGGGAACAGTAGTCTATGTATCACAGACCTGTTTACTCATTTGATTTCACAGTATCGCTTATGGATTTTCATGCTGAAATATGTACGTCTTACTTTTTTACAAATGATGTTTGGGTGGGACAGCCTTTTGGGGTAAAAAGTTCTTCTACATTTTAAAATCAAAACATTACAGGTTGTTCCTTATTAAAAGAATGCCAGGTTAATAACATTTCATATTATTTGAACTGTTCTTCAAATTGACCATCTAAAGCAATTCTAGAGGTAATTTTGAGTGAATGACAACTTCAGAAAGAAGTATTTATTTCAATATTAAGGTGGAACAACACACCTGGAAAAAGTCACTCAAATTAACAGTAAATTATTTGATTATGAAAGATATAATGATAAATAAACTGTACATATGTCAAATAAGTGAAAAATTTGCAGTTTGGGGATGAAAAATGAATATCTAAAAAATTCAATTCAGTAAGTAACAACAAAAGCCCCTGTGGGATTCGAACTTGGGATGTACAGATCACGACACTTTATCTACTCAGCTATGGAGTAAGTTACATGTTGCTGTCGATAAAATCCTTTTAATAAAATGAAATGTCGTTTCGATCAGAGGTCAACCATTTTGTGATGATGTGTTATTCCACCTAAAGTGTAAGTAAGGAAAAAATTTATGTTTGAATAATGAATCTTTTTGTCTTCTTAAGGTATCCGATCCATAATAGCCCCGGTTTTAATGAATCTGGGCTGCATTTTACAAAAGAACTTACGACAAGGTCGTAAATATTTACAGTCTCGTAGAATGATTTTTAATGAACAAAATTTATATAAAACCATTTGTTTACAACTATTTCAATTCCCATAATTATATTTTACAGCCATAAGAATAAAACATTGATTAGTTTGTGATTAATTAGCATTCATTAATTTGGTCGTAAGTCGTAACTTCTTTTGTAAAACGCAGCCCTGGATGCATAACATATATTTATGGGCTTAATACTCAGTATACTTGGATATAATTTTCATGTTTAAGTATCAGTATGTAGGAGTGGACTGTGTCCTGATAAATGACCCTTTCCTGTTCTTGAAGAGTTGTCCCCCTTTGATTTTAATCTATAAAAATCAATTTAAAAAAAATATATACGGTATAAAATTTATTTTAAATAGTTTTTGTACTCCTAAGGATTAAATTCATCTTTTCACCAAAGCATTTATTGATATTCTTAGCATTTACTTTTTTATTTAAAAAAATGTGCTTGTCCCCATAGACCTTAATGCAATCTTCATTAATTAATTACTGCTTAGTTAATACATGTAATATTTTTGAAAATTTCTCTCGGTAAATCTTTTTCTACTCTAAAAAGCTTTGAATTAATATCAGAGTATTTAATACATGATGGATATTCAGGGTTAGAAAATTTAGGTCTTAATATGGGTCGGATACCTTAAATTAAATATACTGAAAAAAGTCAAAAAGGGGAAACGTGGCATCATGAGATTTTCAAAATACCTGTTGCTTAAGTAGGTCACATTCTTATAAACGTGTATATATAGGTGACCTTTTGTTCACCTAATTCTGAGGCATGTAAATTCACACGTAGTATTCTCTACTAAGACATGTATTTTGATTTTAATAAATATGTGCTAATTTTCTGGGAATTAACATGACTGTGTTCCTGGTGACCTTATAGTTGAGACATAAAATGGGAAATATCTTAAATTGGTCTCTGGACTTTTGGGGAAAGAAAAGGCAATAGTCATTGTGTGTGTTATTCTAAAGAAGACATAAACAAGATGTTATGAAAGTGGATTTCGAGGAAAAATATAGATTAGGCAACAGATGCACATTCCTGCCTCATGTTATCAAGATTGTTGTTGTGTTTTAGAATTGCCCACACACTCATAATACATTTCTTACAAAAATATATTACGTGATTAAAGATATACGTTATTTCTATATCTAATTTTTAGTATGGATTATTTAAATCACTTAAAACGATGTTTGTTCTATAACAAGTTTACCATGACAACAGCTGGGGATCTTTACAACGTGTGTTACATAGCATTTCTACATCTGTTAGGATTCATGTTTAATGCTGTAATGCCTCGATCGTTTATCCCATGCTTTTGATACTTCATCTCACTCACTGGGTGATCAGGCCTCAAGACATTAAACTGGGAATAGACTTGCATCAAAATTTGGAATTGGTATAACTTTTAAAATAATATGAATAATGATAACATTTTTGTATATGGGTGCATGCTTAAATATTATAAACAAATTGGTCAGTGTTGAAACTTGAGGACTCATTTAAAAAAAAAGTCAGATATATTTTTGCCTGAAGTCTATACTCAGTTTATGGACCTTGGTTGAGATGCGGTGTAGAAATGGTCAATGCCACTGAAACACACTGCAATGAAAAATTTAAATAAGTAACCACTAGACTTTTTGCTTGTTCAGATCATATGCTGAATTTGTTCACTGAAAATTGGACCCAAGTTTCTGTCCAAAATTTTCTCTGAAAGGAACATATGAGATTGAAGCTGTAAGCTGTATAGATAATTACAACCTGTGAATTCTTTGTGTTGGTAATATTAAGGTGATAATGAATACCTATGTTCTGTTTGTGGTTCATTATTAACCGTGTTTTTCATGTAAACAAAAACATTAATTCTGTTACATTGAAAAGGGGGGGGGGGGGGGGTGTGGTCTTGCATGTCTGCGTTATATACAAGGATAAAGTGTAACAAAATATGAAAAGCAAGAATATTGCTGAGTCATCATGCAGTCATCCCCCCCTTTCCCGTATTTTAAAAAACATGTTTTGGCCATAGGGGATTGGAATTAAATGTCAGTTATGGTTGTTTTCTATATTATGTCTCTCAAAAAATAAAAGAAAGAAGAGTCATTCTAAGTTTCTTATTTGTGAAGCATTGAAAAATTTAAAATTGTAAAGGTTGGTTGTTCTTTTGTGATTGATTTGATTCAGATTGAAAAATCTCCAAATCATTATTTTACTCTTTTTTAATTTTTTTTTTTGGGGGGGGGGGGGGGGGTGGGGTGGGGAGGGGGGAGTGGAGGGTGTTTATCAGCCTCTTTAACTTCTTATTTTTGACTGGCCATTTACCAGTTGCTTTAGAATCATTCAGTATCATGGAGGATAATTTCTATTGATTGTCAACTTTCATGGGAACATATAACTTGTTGAATTAATGATTTAGTTGTGTGTTTCATAATTCATTGAAGATGTAAATTTGTTGGTGAGAGGTACCCACAAAATCCACCAAAATTGAGCCTCCCAAATTCTAACAATTCCACATTATTGTTAATCTAAAATGGGAACCTACAAACTCTGAAATATGATCTTCAGACAATTATAAACCTGAATGTTACAGTCCAGCATGATGAATTTTTTTTTTTTCATAAACATAGAGAGCAGTCTCTTGGTATAACTGTACTGACAGAACCTATTCTCTAATGAGAAATGCATTATGAAAAATTGAAAGGAATATCACACGGATCAATTACCATTGCTGGCACCTTGGAGGAAATACAGGGCATTCTATCTGGTTGATTTAAGCCAAGCACAGCTAAAATGTGTCAGGAATTGGTCAGGAAATTCGGAGATAGAAACTTGTTATCTATTAACAAAAAAAATTGAATGGGGAAGATCTGTGGATGGTAAATTGTTTTGTTAGATGTAGGGAGAAGCATTTTTGAGATGATTGACATTCATATTAAAAGATAAGATTTGTAGCATTGGTAGATTAAAGATACTCATTTCATCCCTGAAGGAGAAATTCAGCTAAGAGGCAAACACATGCTGCAAAAAAAGATTATTAGAGTTTAATAGAAAACATAGTTTATTATGTCAAGTTTGTGGTGAATGTTGCTTGAATGTTGAAATTGGGCTAGATTCTGCTAATATTATATTGGCTGGAAATTTGTCAGATGGAGAGGTTCTATGACTCATCTCGCTGGTATTGTTGGACAGGAAAATCGTTTCTATGGTCGTCAAATGTCTAGGTTTCTCTCTAATGGACATCCCTTGTTTGAAAAGTAAAACTCCAGCCAGAAAGTCGTTTCCATGAATATGTGTCAAGTAACAATGATGAAATATTATTCCCTACTTAGTGCGACAGTTAATTTGCATTTAGATTTTTTTAAAAGAAGTATTTATTCAAATTTCTACCATCCAGTTGACAAAATAGATTGGGATCAATACACCATTACTTCATTACTTCAGCCAGAAGCGGACAAAGACTGTAAAACTACAATGGATGCATATCAACCCTACTCCTATATATAGGATAATTAGATGCATGTTCCAATAAAATGCACATTCCAGGCCTCTAAATCTGCTTCCTCCTTGAGAGTGGGTGGGTAATTACACGTAATCTAGTTTTATAATGGAGCCCAATACACATTGCCGGAGTTCAGAGGAGAACTTGCGTAGGAGATCTGTCTGTCTGTCTCTCTCCCTCCCTCTTTTCTCTCTCATTCTCCATGCAAGGCTGTCTGTTGCATTAAAAGTATAAGCAGTGCCAGATTTTTCCTCTGGAAGATTTCTGTTTCTGCAGTTAAGATCAAAAATGATACTGAGAGGGGAAAATTCAAACTAGTGGGGGGAAAACAAAGAGTAATGAAAAGTGTGAAGTCAGCAAAGCTGCGGTGTTTGTTTTCATTATGGTGATAGAACAACAAAGTGCCATTAAATTTTATTTGCTCCTGAAGCTGTGTTTACAGCAGCTTCCATGAGAGAAAACAGGGATTGAATTTTTTCTTTGAGGAGATCTGTTTGGCAGCTGTCTGTTTTATTTAAGAAAAAATCTGTGGACAGATTTCATGTGCAATCTTGCATCACTCTGCAATATAGATATAGGAGAGAAGAATTCATTGATTGCAAACCAATCAGATTGGCTATCCTTCTTTCATCTAAAAAACAAGAAGAGTTCATCTCTGGGTTTACGGTAAAGATTAAATGTAAATAAACACGGAGGCTGAAACAGATGGGAGCCATTGATTACGGTAAGGTGAAGATAGGGAGAAGTATAAAGTCACTACCGTCCATGTTGTATTGATGACGAACATTATTTCACAAATTCCATAGGGAAAGAAGAGAGATTCACTGTCACTGGAGGCATTGCCTGTGATAGACTGGATTATTACTCGGCTGATCTTGTGGTAAAGTTGAGAGGCTGCATATTTTTCACTTCATCCATATCTTGACATTATTATGCTCCTAACACTCGGAGGGATGAAGTTCAAGATCTGTGTAATCTAGTTATTTGTGCCACATTTTTTTTTCTTTTTCATTATTGTTTTTCTTGGAAGCACAGACAAAAGAAATAAACAAATTTTCTCTCTGGGCGCTAGCTGGCTGCTACCAGGGTATATGTTGGATTCATTATCACTTTTGAATTTAATTGACAACAAAGGGTTGGTATTGCCTCCGTTAGTGACTTGTTATTGTCAGTGATATTGTGATGGATGATTTGTAACCGGCTGACTATTAAAGTCAACAGATTCTCTAGTAGGAGTATTCCCAGGAAACCCCAGGAATCAGCACTCTCTGTTGCGCTCTCTTTGATTATTTTATGGATTAGGATAAACCGGAGGAGTCAATATGATTCAGTCCAAATCCAGAGGGACTCTTTAGTGGAGTAGATTTGACGATTTTATGCTCAGTTGGACAAATTTTGGAGAGACCATAAAATGCTGTAACAGCACGGAAAAATAACCCTAGAAGCCAGCAGGGGATGAACTAAATCACAAAGCCAGCTAGAGAGAGATCATCGTAACATGTTCAACTGTTGTAAAGTCAGTCCAGACAACAGAGGGATAATAAAGTGGAATATCAATAGGAAAAAATTATCTCTGATGTGAATTTCATTGTTTGTGATTTTGGAGTACTTTGAATTTCCATGTACATGTATACGAATCAAAGTCGAAACTGTTTTTCACAAGTGAATCAATAAAAAAAAAAACCTGTCGTGTGACAGTTCCAGCAAAGACACAGATTTCGCAGTGGAGCGCAGTCAGATTTCGATGATAGACAATAAAGTGAATTGATTAGAGTTTGTTTTCAATATAAAACAAATGTTGGTCTCCATTGGATTGACAGAGAGAGGGAGAACTTGTTGACACAGGGGTGATCCAGTGAGGAATGCAGGGTGCACATATAGAAATCAATAGTAAATACTAGCATGTGAAGAGTGGTTAGAGCAATCAGGATCATAGACCCAGTACTAAATGAGATCAGCCCAACTCCCATATGGAAATGATGCAAATGCAACTCCATCACTGTGCTCAACAGACCAACCAAATATGAAATTTGAATATATATGAACAAGCAGATAGAATTTCGATAATTCAGTTTATCTTGCCCCTGAGCAATCATTGGTAAGACTCTGTGGAGTGACATCAGGACGTCAGATTTAGGAATCAAGGGGCCAGCTCAAGAAAATGAGTTGAATATCATGTTGTTTTTAAATAAACTATGTGTGTGTAGGAGTTGGTGACAGCCATTTGTCTGTAATAGGCCAAGGAATTGTTACATGATTGACTCCGTATTCCAATGAATCTTCACATTAATGAAACTCCTGCAGGTAAGTCGACATGTTAGGTGATGAACGCACACCAGTACATTGAAAATTGGGATAGATGTTTTCTTTGTGTGTGTGTCTGTGTGTGGAGCAGATTTTACCAACAGAAGTATCCATGATATAATGTATACAGGGAAATATATTACCCTCCTTTTATTTTTGCCCCTTAAATTTTGCTCTCGTCAGCGGGTTAATTTAAGACTGAGCGAATTCAGAACAATTTCTAATTTACTGTGTCAATTTAATTGAGTATCTTCCTGGGCAAATTCAAGCCAAATGAAACCATTTGCAAATGTCGAAGGACAAAAAACAAAAACATGGGGCGAAAATAACCCTGTGTACAGTAGTTCTAGAACAAGATCTTTCATCTGAATGACCTTTAGCTGAAATGCACAAGAAATATTTCAGAAGCTTATCAAATCAGATACTCTCTTTACATTCGGATTAAATTCAATTGCTTATAAGCAGAGAAGCAAGTTCATTTAAAATATGAGACAGTTACCATGGCAATGCTAAAGCACATTCCTCCATAACTATACAGAGTAATGAGTACGTTTTTTAGTTTAAAAAAAATAAACTGGTTATTTGAAAGCCCGAGAAGGAAAACAGATTAGTAAAGATGGTAAAAAGATAAATTCAAAGTCAAGATTTTAATGGCCCCTGGGTAACAGAATTGCAACTTTTAAATGGTAGTTAGAGACAAGTTTATGGGATCGACCTCCATTAGCCTTATTTCTCTGATTGTGAGGCTGGAAACTTGGTCTTTATGATATCAGAGAATCTATCTGTTTGTGTATATGGATATCTTGCTGCACTGGATTTGTGTATTTGTTCGGCTGTCTGTTAATGATAACATGCATTTCTTGTAACATTCCAAGACTCATCACTGTTAATGTCTGAGAATCCATTCAACTGTCCATCTGTCTGTTTGCTCTTCATCTGTCTGTTTGCCTTTTCTAGCTGTCTAAAAGTTTGAGAATTCATCCATTTTTCTGTCTGTTGCTGATAAAATGTCATTCATATCAGATGTATTTTTAAAAAAACTTGACACAATTATTGTTGTATGGTAGAAATTGTGGTAGTTGGGTAATGAATTTCATTTGAAATTTTACCATTGGAGTGGAAATGGTTACCAGCAAAGCAAAATTAAAGATTGCAATTTTCCAACCATGATAAATATTTAAAAAAAACTTGAACAAGCAAATGAAAATCAAAAAGTCTGTAATCAGATCAGTGCATGAAATGGTTTCTCAGCGTTAACAACTAGAATGGTTTAGACTTTTGCAGGAATGTAGATAGTTTTTCTTCTGAGTGGCAACAGCCTTAATGTGATGTTATCATTTATTGCGTCAAGTGCAAGGGGTGACAATATTCTCAAGGCAGACGTACTTAAAAAATCAATTCCCTAGAAGAGCAAAAGTCATTACTTGGGGATCCCAGATGATTAAATTTATATCTGCACTGTTTTTTATGGCTGACAGAGAGTATCAAGTTCTTTTCCATTGTGTTTTAATTAGGTAAGAAAATGAATTAAAGTTTCAGTTTTCCATATTTTTATGAATTGTCTTTGTCCACGTTCTTCCCACGCAGTAATGGAGGACTGTAGGTTGCCTGGTTATATAACGTGTAACAGCATCAATTATTTTGGGGAATATTGACAACAGTGACAGTTTCTTTGTCAGTTTTTAAGAAGATGGAGTCACGGTTTGCATGTCCAGTGTGATTAAGCTTTCATTAATAAGCAGTAAGAGTATTGGAGGGAATTAGTCCTGGATTGTTGAGAATGTACCCATAAAATGCAGATCAAGTAGCAATGGCTGGCAGGCTACACAAAGCAGTCCATTAGTGCTTATATATAGTACCATTCAACCAAGTTGTCGAGCCCATCATACAAACAAACATACATACACAATGGTGTTATTGTTTGTTTAGTATATAGTGTTATAAGTATTTACCCTCTCTCATCCATGCACCAGTGTCAGTTAGTATACTTTGACTCATTTCTGGGGTTAATCAAGTCCGGATAATGGCTCAATTCCAAATTGAATCATAATTGTATTATGGCCCCACCCTTATATTTAACACACCTAATCTAGTTCAGTCTTAGTACCTCTTCCCCTCTTACTAGTAAGTTGTGACTTTCTTCATAATGAATATAGATCTTTAAGCATCTGTTTGACGTATTGTTGAAATCTCCTTAAGCTCCGTCTTTGCCTGTGCTTCTATTGTCATGGCCAAGACATGCATCTATTTCTTCTTTCATTGAGAATCCTGTCTCTTCATTTGTTGTGTATCAATATTTACCTGTGTACCTTGCATTCTACAGTGAAGAGCATCATTTCAGCTTTATCTGTTATCATACATCAACCTACTCAGCTTCAGATATTTGTTATATTTCAACACTTGGCTCCACCCCCATAGAAAGAAACCAGCTGTCTCGGCTTTTCATTGCAGGTATAAACATACATATATTACTGGTGGGTCATGTGTAGGAATGTTATTTGTCTAAATATTGTCTATTGATCACGTTTTAATTATTCAGCATTTTTGTACTGTACATTTAATGATTTGCTGCCTGGCAATTAATTGAGCATTCCGTGAATTACTATTTGATAAATGCAAGCATGTTTTTCTTAGAAGATGTTCCTTCTGGGTTTGATACGGCAACATGCAGTTTGGTGCACACCGAATTACCCAAAATGCACCTACATCGCAGTGCAAAGTTCATTGTCCATCCACTCAAGATCATTACATTCCAAAAGTGCTGAAGCACTTAAAACTCTCTGGCTCCCGTAATACTATGTGACAGTAGAATCTCTCTCATGTAGTGTAATCATTATCCCTCCCTTCGGAGATGGATTCTCCTTTCTCATGCAATACTGTAGTTACTCATCTCCTCTCCAAAATCTGTAGAACTCCAGCAGACCCAGGCATTTCAGCCTGCCCAATTCAACATAGCTTCATGGTGCTAATGTCAGGAACCTGCTTGGAGGAAGATGCATGGAGATTGCAAGGTTCATTGTTTTTCTGTGTGTCTGTTCGGTGGTTTGGTGACTGAGGTAGATATTAATTTGACTGTGCCCTGACTCCTCTGTACTGAGTAGAATGTAATTCAATCTTTTTTATCTCAGTGTGCTTCTATCTATCTAATATATCTATCTTTGATGGCTTTTTGATTTATGTCTAATAGAAAGAACAGACCACTGTGTATAAAATAATGTGATTTGCCAACAGTCAATTGAAGACTGGTTCGGAGAGTTTCGGGGAAACAGAGAACAGTCTGTGAAATAAGATTTGCATTTGAAGTTTGTTTTGAAGAAGTTTGTTTTGAAGTTGATGAGCAGATGCCTGGAAGCATGTGTTTACAAGAAATTGTGTGCTAACAGGCCTCAGCTACTTAAATAATGCAGCTAATGCCATTTCCTTTGAGAATTAGACTATTATTGATCATAACCACTGTAAAACATCGGTTGTAGAGAACCTCGATCCATTGGCAGTCAAAATCATTGTCATAACCGTAATTTGTTCTGCAGTATATGTCCTGATTTTTTATTATCATTTCTATGGTGACAAAAATAATTCCGTTGATATGAGGTACATGCTGCTCATTGTGAGAATTTTTTTCTCTCTCTTTCTGATAATGATGAATATTTTTTTCCTGGGGTTGAGAAAGATTTAGCATGCCACACTAGAAATGGAAAACGATGTTAATCCATGAACCCGTTTCTGCTATGTCGGTTTTCTGAGAGAGAAGATATGACTGCAGCCTAATGGCCCATCAGCTGGAATTCATGTTAGACTGTAAATGAGGGATCCACAAACAATTTGTGTAGAACACTGATTGTTTATACTGCCATAGTTCCATGAAGGAGATGTTTGAATGGAAAAGAAATAAATTATCAGGAATTAAAGATGGAAATCTCCCAACATAGTCATTATCTCAATTAGGATTCGGCTGGGCTAAATCAGATTTACCAGTCGGATTTCCCAGAACAAAAAAAAAGGGGATTAATCCTCATGCAACTGAGTAATCACTAGGTTTCAGCATAGATTTATTTCACTACAAATTTCTGATATAAGACTCTCCATAATTTGTATTTGTTAGCAGCCTTCTTCCACAGCATCAGCATTCTTCCACAGCACTGGGGCCCCCTAGATTTCAAGGTGTATTATTTTCTGCTCCCTGTGTTTTTCAATCCCCTTCCCTTTGTGCTCCAGCTGTTTTCAATACCTAATAAATTGAGGGTGATGATGAGGATATTGTTTAAGCATGATTCTTCTCTGCAGTATAGTTGTTGGCTTCTGGTGTATAATAGCTTCGGTTGTTTTTTTGTTTTTTGGGGGGTTTTTTTGTTGTTTTTTTTGGGGGGGGGGGGGGGGGGTGGCTTTTCAGAGCCTCAAATGATGATGGTGGCCATTATAAGATTTCTGTATTTTACATCAAGACTTGAGTGTACTACCTGTAGTACGGTTGAGTGGCAGCTGGCGGTAACAAACACAGGCATGGCACCTTGTCAGTTGTATCTGTCTGTGTAACCAGAAAACAAAAGCTCCGCTAATGAACTACCTTGTGTATTGTTACATGCACAGGTTGCATAGATACATAATACAAGAGTCGAAAACATCTCTTGGCCAAGTTTTCTTGCTTAACGAGCAATTATGTGGATAACACATGAAATTGTGTGTAACAAACAGCTAGTTTCTGCAGTACAGAGAAAATGAAGGGTACATTTATAGGTCATACATGTCATCCTATCAGATTTTAATATTGATTTTAAAACCAATTCCAAATCAAGATTAAAACATTTACCAATGTGATAACAAGATTTATGTGTCCAAATGAGATACCGTAATTAGGCATCAATTCTCTAGGTGTCAATATCATATTTTTGTATTGATGGTCTGAATAACAGTTGAAAGTCACCTGGAGTAATGAATTTTTTTATGGCATACTACATGATGGCATACAGGTGTGATGTCTTCTAAGAAAACAGGTATATGAAAAATAAAATTAGGAAAATATTTTAAGTAAAACATGAGAAAAAGATTCTTCTATGATTTATAATTTAACTTACCAAGAACTTAAGATAGATCAAGCATTGACAATTCTTTGATCATGCCAAAACAAACTATTGCCAAACTTATAGTATCTAGTTTCCAATTATATAAAAATATGATAGATCATCAATGAAATTATGATATTATTTGTAGAAAAAATACAACGACAGTATGGCGACTTGAATGGGGACCTCCACCTGGTGGATTTAAACCGAGGCCATGGCAGCCTCGGGATCAACCTAGCAGGCAACAAGGACCGCAACACCATGAGTGTGTTTGTTGCTGGGGTGCAACCTGAGGGCATTGCTGGAAAAGATGGCCGAATCCAAGTCGGGGATGAACTGCTGGAAGTAAGTATTTTTGAAATATAACTGTCCTGTTTACCAATGTTTGTGTCTTGTCTAGTTATTTTGTAAAGTCAGCAAGTCAGTATTCATGATGCATAAAGACCAATTTTACAATTTTTATTCCCATTGAAATATAATGATTCCACAGTATATAGTTGTTTGGATAGTGAGGTTTCGCTTAAACATTACAAACTGTATGTACAGACCAGGATTACATACCGAGACTGTCAGATATGACATGGACGTGTCAGATAAAATCGATGTTTATATTACATTTCATTGACATAAAATTATTAATAAGATAGAAGTTATTTTTCAATGAACATGTTTTATGAACTGCATCTGCTCTGCTGCCATAATTTCCATGATATGCATTAGCACATGATTGATTTGCCATTATAGAGTAATTGAAGTTCATAATATCATGATCACTGGAAAATGTTTAGTATTTAAGTTTACATTATAGTTTTTGCGAACTTTTAAAAATTTGGATGGGAGCAATTGTGTTTATGGAATGATGAAAGCAACTGATGGGTGTATGGCAGATAGATATGCAAACGTTTCTGTTTGACTAAAAAAAATGCACTTTTCCCCAAGATAAGTAGCACGCAATCTTGAATATGTTTATTTTTAAAAAGGGAGTGCATTTTGTAGATAGGTTTATTAACTATTACAGCTAACTTAAAGGTCTATTAACTGTTACTGGAAACATGTATATCAGGATGATGTTATTGCAAAATTGAAATAAGATTGCCGCTTAAGAACTTATGATACAGTTATGTACATATGTATTCAAAGTTTAAGACTTAGAACTTTAAATAATGATACCATGGTTAACTTTCTGTTTTTCCTTATAGATAAATGTGTTATATCATTGTCCCTCTTTTATAGATTGCTTACTGATTGGGTTTCTGCTTACAGGTCAATGGCCAGGTTTTATATGGCAGGAGTCATCTCAATGCATCAGCCATCATCAAAAGTCTATCCACCAACATCATCAAATTTGTCTTACTCAGGTTTGTACATATGTTTGTTCTCTCTCTCTCTCTCTCTCTCTCTCTCTCTCTCTCTCTCTCTCTCT
>WFKH01007768.1:48945865-48961011 GCA_016163765.1 Magallana hongkongensis | reverse complement strand
TCTCTCTCTCTCTCTCTCTCTCTCTCTCTCTCTCTCTCTCTCTCTCTCCTCTCTCAGAGATGTTTAAAGTACACCCCGCATTCATGTTATCAAGGGTTTTTCCCATAGATATTCTCAATGTAATTATTTGAGAAGTTAACCTAAACTGGTTATAATTAAAAAGCATCATTTAATTACAAGAGTAAATTAGCTTTCATCCAATATGCCCACTAACTTCCTGTCCAATAATTCTGATACCTCCAAAAAGCATATGTCTCAAATTGAACAAAGCATCGTAAATTCCAAGTGTATATGCCTGATGTAATCTTAACGTTGTGTCTGCTTCTTTTCTGTCTTTGTAATTACAAGTCCCGAGGAGGCTTCAGTAAACATTTTAAAGATCCTCAGCAACAAAGAGACTTTTCCCTGTCATCGTTGTGTTGGTGGCATTGCAATCACATTTCAGCATGTTTTTTGTACTTTTTGAGTAGGAGAAGCGACAACTTGGAGCACATGGCAGTTAAACCTCTAAAGATGACAGCTGCCGTTTCCCATGAGGTAATAACACAATGCAAAATGGCAGACAAATTACAATTATACTCCAGACAGCCCGCATCATAGATCCTAATTACAGAATATAGGCAATGTAGAAACCTTGATCTCAAGAACAGAGAAAGATAATTTGCTGAAACTCTCTCCTGGGTGATTCATTTATGTAAAAGAGAGAGATTTATTCAGGAACTTTTATCATGTTAAGTTTCAAGGACAGAAAGTGATGTAACAGATTTAGAAGATTTCCTTGTACAAGCTATAGATTTAGCTACTCAAATAATGAAAATAATTAAAATTGGGTTATTTTGTTGGGCGCCAATTTAACAGACCACAATGGGTGACCGCAAGACCTTTCAGTTTCGAAACCAGCACTCTACCTAAAAATAATGAGCGAAGGGTTAACGCACTAAGTTCCTTATACACACTATCAGAATACATGTATAATTGTTCTAATATGATTAACACTTCATAAACCATTTTCAATATTGGTCTAGATTTATAAACTTTCCACCAGTAATAGTTCCTGAAATACTTTGATGAATTAACACCGAATGAATCATTCTTTCTACAGGATGTGTCTCATTCGGAAGACCAGGACAAAAATGGAAACCTAACTCCATTAGACGTCATACAAGTTGTCACACTGGAGAAGGTATGGGTCTAATCTAATTGTCTGATTAGTACAGGTGTGAGGTAGTAGTACTTACATGTTAGTCACTCTTTTGTTTACTTGAAATATACATTGATTGGTCCTTGGCTTCAAAGTACTCTGAAAGGCAATTTTGAAAAACTTCTTTTTCAAGGAAATGTACGTCATACTAGACTGAAAAATAAAGTTGAGCCTTGCCTATAAAAACTCATATTGATTTTATTTTATTTAGAGTGAACCAGTCAAAATAGTTGATGTCAGTACACAATAAGAATTTATGGTTGTCTCTTATATTGTAAATGTGGGTGGATAATTCAGCTTGTTGATAATTAAATTCCACTTGTTGATAATTACACAATTTCGAGGTGAAAATAATTCATTCAGCCGGGGGTTTGGGGGGGGGGATTTTTTTCACAAAATGAGCACAGGTATATTTCAGTATAAGCAGTGCAGTTAACTGATGAATATTTACATTTATTAGATACTTTCTAGTTGTGTATTTAATACTAATTACCCCCATGTATAAATTTGCACATTTATAGTGGTAATCGGGCATTATTTGACTACTGGTAGTTGATTTATTCTGACTACGGCAGTATTCAATGTTTAGGTGAACACTATGTTTGCTTGTTTGTACAGGTTTTTACTCTATGTTGTAGAATGCTAAACCTTATCCACTAAATAAGTTTTTTAATGTATCAGTGTGGTGTGTTTTGACAGGGTGCCTCGGGCCTGGGTTTTGCCATCGTGGAGGAAGTGAGGGACAATCAGCCGGGGATTTTTATCCGCAGTATCACACCAGGGGGCGTGGCAGCTCAGGTAACACAATGTCCATCCTTTAGTTTCTAACAACAACAAAAACAACTTAAAAGGTCTTTATTAACTACTGATATTAAGTCTTTTAACTTATAAAAAGTGATTATCAGTATATCTGATTAAGAGGGCTGGATAGTCATGGCCATTTTCAGACTATATTAATCTCCTAAAGAAGAAGAGCTCTGTATAAAGATATAGCAAAATATTCGAATTTCAAAGCTAAAATATATGGATTTTTTCTTTAAGAAATGATAGTTTATAGCTAAACAAATCATATCTAAAAATTTAAGGAAGTTCTGATGGTTAATTTGTTAATCACAGAGCCTCCTTATATTTGGACATATTTTTTCACAGGATGGACAGCTTAGTGTTGGGGACCAAATTCTTGAGGTTGGGGATAAACCATTAACGGGGGTTCATTATGAAAAGGTAAGTCCAATTAGGCAACTTTTAAAAATGGTAGATGCTTTTTTGTTGATGCATATGAAACTTCTATTTTGAAATGGAATTCATCTTTATTTGCAGGCAATAGAAATTTTAAGAAACATGCAAGGAACAATCAAACTTAAAGTTCGAAAAAATAGCTCTGAAAAAAAGCTGTCTTTTTCAACTACCAATCACCTGGATCCTGAACCAGGCACCAAATCTGTCTTTCAACTGCAATCTGCTCCAGGTATTCAGTTCAATTATAAATTCAAATTTTTTTTTTGTTGAGATACTGTTGAATCATTTATTTAGAATTCAAAGGGGCTCAATTTTCATTAATTTTCTAGGTATCCCTCACCTACATAACATCCCCTATGAATTATGATACACTGTCTTATTACTTGTACAGAATCCACAAAATAAAATCCTGACAAACTTTAAAAAATTGACAATCCACGAAAATTGGTCCATAGAAATTTTAATGATTCCAAAGTGGACTATGCTATTCCCAGCTACCTAGAAAATTCATTGAATTTAAGACTAAGACTTATTCTTAGTACATGTATTGAAATCATTGTGAGAAAAAAACTTCCATATTGTTGTGTTTCTCAATGAGTTTTGTTGTGTGTTTTTCAGGGGAATCTTCCACGGACCCTACCCCTGCAGAAGAAGCTGGGGAGGAGGAGTCCACTGACCCCAAAACTTGTCCAATCATTCCAGGTCGTGAGACCACCATAGAGATAGAGAAGGGGCGTACGGGTCTGGGTCTGAGCATTGTGGGTGGGGCCGACACTCTCCTGGTGAGTGAAATGTGATCTTTTGAGGGGGAGACTATATATTGTTAAAGTTGTTATTTATCCTGTTGGTTAAGTACGCATTTTCTATAGTCAAACAATAAGCCTGGGTATTGTGATTTACCACTCTAAAGTTTTCATTTTTGTAATTATACACTGGGGGGTTATTTTACACAGCTTTAAGCCTACTGCGTAACTAGTGTAAATTTCCTCCACACATAAATAACCATTTTTACAGTATAACCTCTGCATTCTTTTCTGTTAATTCAGTTTTCAATAGAACTTTGAAATGATTATTGACCATGAAATAATTATTTGCATGGTACCTGGTAATTGCTTAAAGGAAAAGTAACTGCTTATGAGCTGCATAGCCGAGGTATTTTAAACAATACACATGTAATATGCCATTCATCATCTATAGTGAAAATGAATCAATGGAAATTGACACACTTTGGAATGAAATAGTATCAATCTATTGAATCTGGTTTAACATATACTTGTACCCTGTTTATAAAGGTATCTTTTCCCTTGAGTTATACTTGGCATTGGAATGTCAATAAGATTCTAGGCCTATATTTGGCTCTGTAGTAAACACTTAAACTGTTTTCTAATTTTAGGGTGCCATCATCGTCCATGAGGTGTATGAGGAGGGAGCAGCAGCTAGGGACGGTCGACTCTGGGCTGGGGACCAGATCCTGGAGGTCAGTTAGACATCTTCTCTTGTTTATAGACTCCAGCGTTGCTATTTAGTTCTTATTTAAATTGCCGATCAATTTTCAGAATTTCAAATCCAATACTGTTGAATCATTTAAATTCACGGGCCATTTTTCATTGAATGCCATTTTTTTACAGTTTCATTGGGACATAATTCTTATGAATAATAAATAATTTCATAATTCTAGAGGGTGTAATTTTGTGGATAAGAGATACCATGAAAATTGAGCCACTATGAATATTGATGATTCCAGAGTAGATGTTTGCACACTGTAATGATAGAGAAAATTTATGTATTATATGTATTTCAAATCCATATACATGTACCATAGCCTATATTAAATAAGATGTACATTTACATGTTTTATAGGGTATAGATTGAATGTGTATTTATAGGTCAACTATGAGGACCTGAAGGATGCCACCCATGATTATGCAATCCAGGTATTACGACAGACCCCCTCCACAGTTCAGATCAAGGTATTCCGCGACGACTCTCAGGTGAAGGAGGAGGATATCTATGATATCTTCTCGGTGGAACTGACCAAGAAGCCCGGGCGAGGACTGGGCCTCAGCATTGTGGGCAAGAGGAACGACGTGGGCGTATACATATCAGACATAGTGAGTTTGGATTGTTACAAGGGTTAAAAGAAGTTTTCATTAAAATTTTGATAATCATTGACCTACCTAATTAACAGTCATTATGTCTTAATTGAATGTAGGTGAGTTTGTGGAAATCAATTAAGCAACATATACCTGTATGGAATGAATATTTTTCAAACATGAGAATACTGGAAAATTTTTTATTATTACATGTATATTGTAGAACTCTGTTGATTTTGTTTATAAATTTCAATTAAGGTTTAAGAAAATTTTCCATTTTTGTGAAATTATCCACAAATACTGAATTTTAGGTGAAAGGTGGAACAGCAGAGGCCGATGGACGACTGATGCAAGGAGACCAAATTCTGGCTGTCAACAAGGAGGACATGAGAAATGCAACCCAGGAATATGCAGCAGCAGTGCTCAAAGTAGGTCGAGCATGTGGTTACCAAAGTAGATCAAGTTGTTAGATATATTCATTGTAGATTTAAGAAGTGAAGTCCAAACCATTAAATTCTGCTGAAGTTTAAATTTAGTTCTTCAATTAATTCGAAAAAAAATTGCGAAATTTTCATGAATTGTTCTTGAAAAGAGCTAGTTTTTATTGATGAGAACTTGCATGAACCTTTTCTATCTGATCATTTGGTTTTTGTTTCATTTGTTTTACAGACTTTAATGGGCAAGGTATCGCTTACTGTTGGAAGATTAAAGGCAGGATCCCGCACATCGTCAAGGAAAAATTCCACCCCAGGAAGTGCACTGAAGAAGTCCGAGTCCAGTGTCAGCAATAAATCCAAGGGAGGCAAACACTCCAAGAGTAAGTCATCAATAAAATATTACATGGATTCTCTTCCTTAAGTGCTAATTAGCTGAAATACTGGGTAGGCTAATTTTTGCAGTTGAGTAGTCAAAGAATATTATTACTTCAAAGGAAAGATTTTGTATATTATCTGTAGAGTATCTTTGTCTTTTAAGGATTATTATTCATGTTTTTATCATACCACCAGTAACACCTTTGTGTTCAAGTATTGTTTGCTTTACAGTCTGCAGTAAAATTTAATCAGTCATAAATTGTCAAACTGTGACATGAAGTAGACATTCGAGAAAAGCTACGTACAATATCATAAAAGGAGAATTAGAATAGTGATGAATGTATTAGTTATAGATTAAAAGCAAATTCCCAAAAAAAAGAAAACTTTTTGTATCTCAAATGTCTACTATGAATGTTTAAGCACCTAAGTAATCAGGACCTGCTTTATCTATTACCAGTTTGCTTTTTATACTTGTGACACACCATCACCTCCAGTTTTCCTTTTAATTCAATTTCTGAATGTGATTCTTATTGATTTAAATTTCTTAAAATATAATTGAAAAATTTAATTAGATAATGGAAAATATTTTCTACAATTCATGTTTTATATAGATAGAAA
Organism: Magallana hongkongensis; assembly: GCA_016163765.1. Taxonomy (NCBI): domain Eukaryota; kingdom Metazoa; phylum Mollusca; class Bivalvia; order Ostreida; family Ostreidae; genus Magallana; species Magallana hongkongensis. The sequence continues at coordinate 48,955,048 of WFKH01007768.1, read as the reverse complement.
TTTATGTACACCCTGTCTGCCTTTTTATTATTTATTTTTTGCAATGTCCTTTTTACAACTTCTTTTTTTATAAACTTTCCCTGTATACCGAGCAGCCTGGCGGTTTGACCTCTATGTATTTACATGTGACCTGTTTCCACTCACTGACCAATGTTTTTTCTGTTTTCATTCCTACAGGTCTCCCAACATCTCAAAGCTACTAAACACTGGGTTATATTTGGTCCTCATTATATAATTACTGTACAGCAGCCAATAATTTGTTGGCCAGTTTTGACAATATGTCATATAAATGTAAAGCTTAACCTGCATTTGAAGCAGTGGATGCAGTTCTTGAGTGTTCTGTAGACCTTAAATCACATTTAATATTTGTTATGATCTTATGTCAGTCAGTGTCGGTGGTAAGACTATCACCAGATAAGTATACACAAGAAATCTTTTAATTTAAATCCATACATACAGTTATAGTCAATTAGCGGCGGAATGCGGTGGCTAGAAAAATGTCAGCTTTACCACTTGTCTTTATCAATCAGAGGTACCAGTTTAATCATGATTTTAATGACTACTAGGATACCATAGTGGTAGATTTGTATATGTCATTGTCATATTATTACTTTTGTCACGTTTTTTATACAAAATAACTGTAGGTGTTGGGTTGTGGTGTCTTTCAAACATATATAACCAAAGTTAGGTACACGAAATCAACAAATAATCATGTCAAAGAGTTGTCTGTTATGATTCAAACACTTTAATTGATTCATGTTTAAGATTCACGGATGGTTTTCTGATTGTTGATCTGTAATTACTGATTTATAAAGGGAAAGAATGCAGATACTTAATTGCTACCAATGGAACTACATGTATTGTGTAACATGTTTAGTGAATTTATTGATCAGTTTGGAAGTTGTACATATTTATATATGGTTGTGATCTTATTTTTGAACAATTTATTTTGTTTACCAAAATCATGAATTGCTAGATTATGAATTTAACCTGAATAAATTATGAATACACTTTACAACATTTTAGTTTTGAACCAATTGGTTATATGTCAGGTCTGGTTTAAGTTTGTTTTTCAATCTTTGATGAAATAAATGACAGATTGGAAAATATAGTACATATTCATGGAGTAAGGAATGCTGTTGATTCAGCAATAGATATTCCAGTAAATCTAAAGAAGATAGGGATTTAAAAAAAACAGCATGTCAAAATGAGGCCACTACAAATGCCCTGTAAAAAAAATACATGCTTGTGTATCCCTGTTTATCATATTCCTCGAGTATGATATTAAGATGGTGATCAGCTCTGGATATCCAGGCATAGCCCAGGATTTAGTAGCTATGGAGGTTTTTCTTGTGTAAGTTTCCATCTGTTCATGCAAACTTGTTACGCATGACATAGACTGCATGATGTGCCCCTTGCTGTGTCTCAAGTCTGCATGAGAAGTGTTTATTCCAATGTTTAAGTTGACCATTTGGCTTTTATGGTTTACTTTTGTATTTCTCCTCTCCATTTTCACAATATGTATTATCTGACCATTTTACCCCCTCCCTTTTATACCAATAGATAACATGTATCTTTAAGTAGAGATTTATATACACACACATAACTGTTTATACATACATATCAATGAAATAACAGTATTGTCAATACTATTAATTAAAGCTGACATGTAAAGCGGTAGAGTTAACATGTATGGTATTGATGAAAACTTATTACCCACTTATCTTTAGTTTGGAACAATACTATTAAATATATTATTGTAGTATTATTATTATTATTTATGACCAAAATAGTACAAAATACAGCAACTTTTTATCTAACTAGTGAGTTGTTATTTCAAGTGGAGAAAATCATGAAAACAGACATTAGATTTCTCTATTTTTTCCCCTTATCTCTTTTACCCGAGGATTCATATTTTATTTCATGAATTGAAGGGAACTTTTTTTGCATAGCACATTATTTGATTTTTCTTTTAATGAATTTATTAGTTTTTTATTGTTTGTGTGAAATTTGTGTCATTTTGATAATTGTTTGGAACAAAAAAATCAGCCCTCTGATTTCTGTGTGCATGAAGTCTGTGTTTACTATTTGTAGCTGCAGCTTGATATGAATGGTTCTGTTTTTTATTAAAAATGTGAGCTTTCCAAACTTTTGCTACAAGCTTCACAGCTTATTGAGATGAAGATCATTTTTAGAAGTTAACAAGTGCTATCAATATCTCACTGGGACCATGTGGTAGTGCATGAAAAATGTTTATGATTGAAAAAAAAACCAATAGCTGTTTTGAAGGAAATATTAAGCAACAGGGTTAATCTACCTTAAAATTGTATGAAATAATTAATATTAATAGTACATCAAGGATTTGGCAATGATTTGGATGTGGAAAAGTTGTAACTTGTTATAAAAACAATTATTAGTAAAAAATCGCTAACTGTTAACACTCTAATTTTACTATAAAAGCATATGCAATACCAATATGATGTACATAATATGTTTTAGTGAACAAGTAATATTTACTAGACTTAAACTTTAAAAGAAAATAATTTCTGTGTTGTTTTTAAATTTAATGAATTATCAAATCTATTATTTTTTGTAAACATTTTTGTTTAAACAGCTGCAATATGAGGTTAATCTGAGTTGATTCAATCCTTGATTTATTTCTATTGTACAGGCCACAGTGAGGATACCACTCACATTCGTGTTGTGGAGCTGGAGCACGATATAACGGGATCCCTGGGGCTCAGTATAGCGGGGGGCATCGGGAGCTCCATCGGGGACACTGCTGTCATCATTGCCAACATGACCCCTGCTGGTCCCGCTGCAAAGTCCCAAAAATTAAAGGTAAAACTCAGATTTGATGTCTTTGATATACTTAAGAAATAAATAGCACTATTAGAATGTTCTCTCAAATATGAACTTAGTTGGTCATGTGATTAAATCCTTGAATTGTGAATTGTACAGTACATTAATATATGGAAACATTTTAATATAAAACTAATTTGTGATCTGAATAAATTTGAGGGACTATATAGTGGTAGATTTTCCAGGAATGTTGACTGCAGCAGATTTACTGAACTTTGAATTGCCAATGGTTTGTAAATAGTGAGAGAATGAATATGTTGCGTTTTCTGCAGATTGGAGATCAGATCCTGAGCATCAATGACGTACAATTAGATGGCATGTCACACGACGAAGTTGTACAGCTGCTGAAGAAACCGGGAACAATCAAACTCACCGTGTCACATGGTAAGGAAAGCGTAACAAACGGCTGGTTGAATATCATTATAGACATTTCACTCAAAGCACATTATGTTGGAGGCAATTCCTCACATAACATACCATTACATTAAGATATTGTTAATTTGTACCGAATTCCTAATTTGAATCTTGGGTGATGTATTAACTGGTACCCAGCATGGCTATGGCAGGTAACACTCTAGGAAGAGCGTTTTGGTGAGAGGAGAATCAGAATTTTGGTTTCCCATCACCATCTGACTTCATGCCACAATGTTTGCCGTAAACTTTACACTGTTTACATGGTCTATGGCACAAGATCTTGCTTTTTTGTGATGAAAAAATGATATGATTCTGTTGACTAAGAAGATCATAATGTCCAACAAGTTTCATTTACTGGTATCTACCTCATAGAAAGTGACAAACTTAATGTCAAGCCATATTTTCTAAATTTTTTCATTGAACTCACAACTATATGTAGACAGTATTGTACACCTAAGTTGACTTTTTCAGGTGAGGAGACTCGAGTGAGTGTGAGCGGACACACCTCTCGACAGATGAGCACGGACATGTCCCAGGAGTACGCCGAGCTGATGGCCCAGGACAGCGTGTTCCAGGATACCCTGGCTCCAGACGAAGGGTCAGTCATATACAGCCTGTTATAGCATCTATAGGGTCATTTATATCTGTTTATATGTTAACGATGAAATTGAGTTAATTTGTGAAGGCTGTTGAACTAAATGATTTAATTTTTATGATGAACTCAAATTGGTTCATATGTCTTGTCTAAGAATTAATTGATTACATTTTCTTAGACAATTTGTAGGAGTTGCCCTGTGCAATTGAATTATTTTGATTAATTCAAGCTAAATTGTTTTCATTCTAGAGTTATATAGCCCTCAAAAACACATAACATACATGTAGTTTTTCACAAACTCACTGAAAATGTCATTCCATTGTATTCTAACAAGAATAGTTAATAATGCCACCTGCCTAGTTGCGTTCAAGTCAAAGATAGGTGTTTCAGTTACAATAATTAAATGTATATATTGTTTTTACTTTTAAAATTTAAATAGTGTAACTGTACAAATGAATTTTTGAAACTATAAGTTATCTTTATCATCTGAATTAAACATTGCAGGCCGCCCCCTCAGTGTAAGACCCTCCACCTGAACAAAGGACCTGAGGGGCTGGGGTTCTCCATTGTGGGGGGACATGGTAGTCCCCATGGCGATCTTCCAATCTACGTCAAAAGCGTCTTCTCCAAGGGAGCGGCTGCTGACGAAGGCAGCCTGAAGCGGGGGGACCAGATTATCTCAGTCAACGGCCAGAGTCTTGAAGGATGCACTCATGATGAGGCGGTGTCGATTCTCAAAAATACGCGTGGTGCCGTCACAATGACTGTTTTAACTTCATAGATTGTGTATGCATGTAGCGCCATATAGAATCCAGTTGTGATGTTCGAAAAAAAGAAAAAAGAATGGATAATTTTTTATGCAAGAAAGTAGAATTAGTAAAAATGAATATTATTTTAACTTATATTTATATACAAAATGTGGAGCATTGTGGATGTAGAAAGCTTAATCGGCTTTTTTTCATTGTCAGTAAAACTTTTCTATCCACTTGTTATTAACCATGAAATCATTTTCAGGTTGTTTTTTTTATTTTTCATTTGTTAATAAGGAGAATTCATTACATTTTATATCATTACAAAGCATATCAAATCAGAAGTTAATTCCCAACATATATACCATATATATCTACATGTAGTAATAAGATTGTATTGGTAAGAACATTTGATAGTTTTAGTACTTACAAAAACATTATATGGACATTGGATGGGCAATATGTTGGAAGAATTCTGATGTTCAGCTTGCAATTACAATGAAATATAGATTGCTCAGATTTTATTTTGGAAACAGAATTGCTTCTTTTAGCATACATTGTATTTTTAACATATTTCCACAGAGGCATATAGTAGGTGTGTGAAGGGATTTAGCACATATTAGAGAGCTTGTTCTTAGGTTATTGAAAATTTGTTGTTAAGTGTTTCATGAGTATACCAAAGCAAACTGAGTTACTTTCCTGGTGCTTACTGGCACAATAAGGGGCTACTGTTTAGATATTGTGGATTGCAATCATGTTCAACACAAGATCTTCTCAAAAGGCTTGAAAAATCTTATTCTGATAACTAACTTGTTACAATTTTTTTTCATTGCTATTTTTTAAGGAATTTAGAAATATATTGGATGTTGTTGCTGTCAATCATTTTACATTTCCATTGAATGAATGACATCTTTATGGCACATATGAACTAATTTATTATCAATAAATCTTATGGATATTAATATGCACTTAATAATCAAATATGCTTTCAGTTGAAATTTGTATGTTTTAATTTGAAACCACGCTGAAGGCAAAAAATGTCTCTTAATTCTTGTAACTCCTATCCCGTTTTGTTAAACAGTTGTTATTTCTTTGGTCCAGAAATAAAAAAAGATACAATCAAAAAGTGTTTATTTTATTTTTGTTAACATTTGTTAATTAATACATAAACTGAAATTACACTTCAGAAAAGTCATAAGTTATAACATTGCAATACTAGTAGCTTCCAATAATAGCTCTAAAAAAGAATTCAAGGTGTTAGGTTTACAATGTCCTAAATATTAATGAAATGGCATAAACACAAATTTTTCTTTTGTCCTAGTTAAATTTTTAACAATTTTAGCATATTCCCTGTGGACTATTAATTCATTTGTTTATCGTAATTTTAAACACAATCAGACTTTGCATATTTGTAACAAAAAATACAAAGGTAAATTTTACATATGTACATTTGTTTTTCCCCAAAAATTATTCATAATGTGATTAAACACTCCAATTGTTTACATGGCCCAAACACAGGACTTGCAATCTTGAGATGTTGAATTTGTTATAAAAAGCAGGGGCGTATGTAATAGATATACGTCCCTGATTAAAAAAAAATGTTTCTTCAATATTATTACAAAGTTGTATTTTTTCAAAGCATATGACTAGTCGATTGTTGTCAATTGGTCAGGTTAGAACTTTCTACGCTAAAAAAAATAAATCATGACATGCTCTTTAAAACAAAACCTACATATGACATGTACGACAATTTGAAACATAAATGAAATAGGTATTCCTGATGCAATTAACCACTTGACCGACAAGTTGTTTGCTGAAAAAATACATTTTTTCTGCAACGCTCGCTACCTTCATAACCCGCATGAATCATCAAAGAAAGCATTATACATTGTATTTATTTTGTATGTTAAATTTACACCTTTCTTTTAATAAACTAATAAATTGATCGTAAAAATAAGTAAAATGAACTAAATTATTGTTAATATACATCAGTATGTTATATAAAAGAAACAGCCAAATCGTCTTCTAATTGAATTTGAGTCTGACATCATCATGATTATTTCGTGCAGCCCGTGATTTTTTTCCAGCTTGCTGAAGGTTTTGACCAATCGATAAATGGGGCGTGTAGATTTTAGTTCTGTCAGTTTCTACAGAGCTATGAATTACAACCAATTTTCGTAAAAAATAGAGGGAATCATACTAGGTGGATGTAAATATAATGTAATATTTACATTTTCAACTGTCTTTGTCTGTGATAACATTACGAATCAATTTTGAAGCCTATAACCCAATAATTTCATAAAACATAGTGACACAAAATGGGCGTGTCTTATAGCATAACCGAGAGACGGTATTGGCTGCGCCGCGCAGTAATACATAGCATGTGCTACACGAAAAAATAGTGATTTTAAATAATGTTGTTTTAAAGTGTACAAATTGGAAATAATGTAAATATAAGTAATAAGGAATCATTCTTTGAATATTATGAGGTGATAATTTCTGTCGGAGCGTGGTCAAATCTATCATAAAGCCCGAAGGGCTTTATTGGATTTAACCACGCCCCGACCGAAATTATAACCTCATAATACTAAAAGAATGATTCCTTATTCCTTAATTTAACACACTGCTTGTCATGTTTTACTATAATAGCTCAAAGCTTGGGTGGAGCAGTTAGTATGTTGATTTTTTTTCCCATTGTGTATGTCACAGTTGAGTTGTGAAGAATATAGAAAATTCATTATTCAAATTATTGACTGTTTTCTAGATTGAATTTTATTAATGACTTCATAGTATCGTTACTGGGTTCACTCAATGAGAATCGGAATTCTTTGCAGTAAGTACAATGTATAGCACAAAAGTTTACAAATGTAGATAAGTTATCAAATAATTTATATGACACATATGTTTTTCATGTTGTAATAACTCCACTTGCAATGAAATGATTCAAATCTTTAAACTTAATAACCAACTCCGATTCCTTAATCAGTTGATCCACACAAGATCGCTTCGGATATAACGAGAGCCCAGTTTGTTAATTCGTGTCAAAATTGAACAGTAATAATATGTACCTCTTCATAAGTCACCCTTAAAACGTCAAACGTTGAAGCAACGTCACTGACGTCACTACCATATCAACCATAAATAAATTGAAATATTTTTTTCCGAGTTTTAACAACATCTCCAAAATGTTGATAAATCAGCTGTAAATGTAAATGATTCAATGTGTTAGCTTGGCTCTCGTTAATAAAATCTGTAAATATTTTAGAAATATCAGGTAAGTATTTGATTTTTATCATATCTAAGATATTTGTAACGGGCGGTTGCCCAATATTATAGTCCCGAATCAATCAACAGGAATCGATTTCAGCTTTAACCGTTTATTATAATTTAACAGCAATACTTTCACACTAGTAACAAATAACAGTGCTTACTGTTCAAATATTTTCCAACCACTGTCTAACTCTCTCTTCTACACAATATATCAACGTACAAAACCGTCGGGCTACCCCGGGCCGGGACGTATTATGACGTCACACCGCACACAGATGACGTTAAATGTACAAGAATGTAACAATTAGATATATATGAACAATATTACTAATAACAATATGTACAATAATATACATAGACTTATGCTGATTAAATATAAATCAGCTAATGTACATAACTTAGTAATTATATTCAATTACTGAAATATTAATTAATACATATTAAATAAAGAAGTCAACCGCCACATATTAAAGTTTCAATTTTGACCAAATAAATAAAACCTGATGTCGTAGGAAAGATTTAAAAGGAAACTTCTGACAGCATTAACTTCAAGATTCATTATCAAAGTTGAAGATGATTTTTACGTCAACCTATCTTTCCAAACGTGTTTTTCTATGACGAAAATGTAACTGATTTCACCCAATTCAAAACTACAAAAGATGCAACATCATTTAAACATCTTATATGTTTTATAAATCTATATTAATTATATACCTCGTGTTTTACATCAACGTGATTTTTTGGAAAAAGTAACCATCTATATTTGTTCAAACTTCAGAATTTTCATATAGGTGATCATATCAAACTATGTCAATATAAATAATGAGGCATACAACTTAAACTTTATAGTTATGGCCTTTTTAAAAATCATTAGGTCATTGGAATTCCGAAATTATAACCTCATAATACTAAAAGAATGATTCCTTATTCCGTAATTTAACACACTGCTTGTCATGTTTTACTATAATAGCTCAAAGCTTGGGTGGAGCAGTTAGTATGTTGATTTTTTTTCCCATTGTGTATGTCACAGTTGAGTTGTGAAGAATATAGAAAATTCATTATTCAAATTATTGACTGTTTTCTAGATTGAATTTTATTAATGACTTCATAGTATCGTTACTGGGTTCACTCAATGAGAATCGGAATTCTTTGCAGTAAGTACAATGTATAGCACAAAAGTTTACAAATGTAGATAAGTTATCAAATAATTTATATGACACATATGTTTTTCATGTTGTAATAACGTTAACTCCACTTGCAATGAAATGATTCAAATCTTTAAACTTAATAACC
>WFKH01007768.1:48904738-48935010 GCA_016163765.1 Magallana hongkongensis | reverse complement strand
TTCCCTTCCTATCCTTTATAAAATATGGAAATTAAAAATGGATTCTTGTGGCTAAACTTGTTTCAATGTCAACAATTTTTTATTAAGAATTGTTATGATTGAAACCATTTAGAATTGTTTGGGTTAAGAGCTGAAAATTAACTAGTTCTTGATGAATGAAAGGGTAACCTAGGTTAAAACCGAGAAACTGTGGTTACCATATTAAGTACAACAATAGTGTTTTCATATGTTATATTTACTCTGTAGTTCTTTTTCCCTCACACTATATACATGTCCATACATACTGTACAAATATATTTAATATATGCATGTACCTTAATTTACTTGGGTCTGTTGTTAGTGATTTAGAATATCTTTTCATCTTTTCCTTGTTTGTATTTATTTATACATTTTTGATTTACCATATACAGATGCGTGATATATGTAAATAATTTATTTCATTATTTTCATTAAGAATCTTAATAAGATAGCAATGTCAATGTAGTCAGACAGATCTCAAAGTATGTCACATGATCAGACCGACATGCTGAATTAATGTGCTGTTGTGATGAGGTTATCGCAGAGATAAAACCTTCTTTTTTTTTTTAATATTGCTTATATTCTATTACCTTTACTCATTTATGGATAATCAATGTAGATTTTGTAAAGTCGTTTCTCTTTTTATCAAGTCATTTATCATTATTCAATATTCTTACAAATGTACAATAACTAATGGATGTAGGTAATTCACTTAAAAGAGATAGAGCCACAGTAAGTTGTTTAAGGAAACAGTTATTAACCTGTACAGATTACTGAACGTTTGCAATGGTTACCTTGCACTGCGTTAGATTTTGTCCATCAAGTAAAGATTTGGATTGGAATTTACCTCATTAATATATCTCCTTCTGAATTTTGGCTAAAAAAAATTTGAACGTAAATTTTTTTTTCCGGTATGTGATGAATCAAAGAAGATAATCTAATCAAACTTGGATGTTAGATCTGCTCGCCTACTCGCGGATCTAACATCTAATTTTAACTAGATTGTAAAGAAGCAGAACTTTCATTATTTACCATATGCGATATAATTATATCTTATTAAGAAAAATCTTTTCTAATTAACCCCCTTAATCTGTAAATTTCAAAGGAAAGTTTTTAAAATCATGATAGAACAAAAGAAGCACTGCCAGTCATTATATACCGCATGTAGTAATAATTATATCATTATCATATAAATATATGATTAATCTCTTTTTTTTTTAACCCCCTAAATCTGTAATGTAATTTTTTAAAGAAAAGTATTTTTTCAGTATGTGATATAAGAAAAAGAAGCAGTCATTATTTACAACATGTGATATAGTTATATCAATTAATACTTAACCTTAATCCAACAGACAATTCAGGATTAAAGATGTCCATCAGTCATTTTCTAACTACAGTGTACTAGTATATGTCAAACATCGCTGGTAGTGATGAATATTTATAGGCATAAATGTGATATTTGTTGTATTACTTGCATATCTTTAAACATGTTCACATCTTGCATGTTAGTAAGTGTAAAATTGGAAATGGTCTCCTTAATTGTGAAATCAAGGGTTTTCCAAAGATTGACAATATCCAACCAAACCCTTCTCAAAGCTTGCAATACTTATTATAGTGTACAGAATGTTTTTAAACTTTGACAATATTCAAGGTGTTGTATCTTTTATATGTTTAATCTGTATAGGTAAATTAGATTAGTATTATAGAATTCTTTAAGGTCACCAAAACTATGGTAAACTGTAATCACATTACATTGGTGCAATCAACGTATTTAGCTTATGTCATCAGTCGATCATCATGTAATGTATTGATGTTTATCAGCAAAATGTGGTTTTATCATTCAGAGGGTAATATTATTATTTCAAAAGTTTCTTTATTGATCAAATTCAACAAATTTACATGAAAGTGTAACGCAATATACATGTAGATGTTGCGAGCTATCAAGGTATCATCTAAAATTATTACCCTGGAAAAAACCCACCTGTTGGCTTGTATTGTTGCATGTTTCTTTGTTCTATCACCCTGGAGTATATTTTTCTCTATTTAAAACCACACCTGTTTTACCCTACTACACCTGTTTCATCATTAAGAGAGAAACATTACTTTTTTATGAAATATTTTTTGACCAATCAGATTCAACTAATTTTGACTGATATGTGTTATTAGATGCACCATCAAGACAATTTCTCTTAAACTTTTGTAATTTACAACATGCGACAACTGTTCAGCATTGCACTGTCATTTTGTAAACTGACGATGATTTTCAAAGAAGTGTACTGAAGAATTAATCTATTTCATGATGTATCTCGTATTTTTTCTATCTAGTTAGTGTCTTTCTTGTACAGATGACTAGTTCCTCAAACCAGTTATATAACGTTTTTATATTCTTTTGTATTATTTGTGAATTTCTCTAATGACTGAACCAGTAAAACAAAGGCCAACAAAAATATAATACTGTGCTTATAGTTTTTCAAGCTCGACTGCATTAAATCAACCGCTACCGTATTGAGTATTTTATCGCTTTTTAAAATTAAGGGAAATAAGTCATTTTTTCTTTTTAGGTAAATTAAAGAAAATTGAGTAATTCCCCTTCTCAAAAAATAAGTTAACAATGAAAAGAGAGATGAAAAGAGAAATTACTCTCGATAAATCTTTTGCTATCACGTATCTTGGCTGAGAAACTAAAGACTTGCGGGTTGTTTTTTTTTGTGGAGGGGTTGAGACTTAAATCTTTTCATTAATTTATCTATTTTTGGTACTTGTAGAAGTAATTCAGGGGAAGAGCTTCTCTGATAAAACTTGTTTCTGGTCTTATGATTGAATTATCTTTATGTTTTTACAACGCGGGTGTGCTGTGTTTGTATTTAACTGATTTTATTTCCTTGTCAGAATTGAATTCCGAAATTATCCTCGTTTTTCCAAGAAACATTTGCTAAAAAAAAAAGTCCCCTTCTCCAATCATGGAAATCATTTTTGATACTCAAACCTATGTAGTTTGTCTAATTTGAAGCTTTAAATGTGATAAGTTTTTTTAATGATTAAGAAAGGCTATTTTTTATCATTGCCGGTATAATTATCATTTCATATTACATGTACTTCTATTATTCCTTATATGCTCTGTATTTTGTTTTAGAACAAACTGAATGACTATACATGCAAATAAATCATGTTTGTTTCGTTTGTGTTTCATTCCTATTTTATTAGCGTGGCGCTGTAACTACTGAACCATGAAAGTCAAGGTATTTTAATGGTAGATGATGCTTTGTCCATGGATGTACGGACTTTTATTATTTTTCTGAAATATTCAAATGTTGTGTTACAGAAATATACATTGAATGAAGTGTGCTATCGCTCCAAGTCTTTATTGGTAATTATTTATTTATTTATTTTATTAGTCTTTATTTAAAATTAGATAATGACAAAAATATGGAGCACATGCCCACTTAATGACATCTATCGCATTGACGTTCTAAAAGATGACACTTTTGGAAGATTTTGGTATATTCCAGTTTTTATTATTATGTTTTAAGTCAGAGCTGGTTTCAAGTATTGAAATTGTTTAAGCGTTAAAAATATTAAATAAATTTATGATACTAGATATGCAGTGCTAAGAACGGATTTTTAAAACCAGATGTTAGATATGTTGGTATTTACAATATTTTACAGTTTCTTATCGTTCCTTTTTAGAATCGTTGCTGATTCGCACATCTTTTTTTGAATAAAAATATTTAAAAAATTTTTTTAATTATTTAAATTTATTTTTCGTTTAAACCAATAGGCATTGGTTCCATCATATTCGTCAATCTTCTCGGCCCAGTTGTTATGTATAAGTAAGTAAGTAAGTAAGTAATTTATTTTCATAGTGACATGTGTATTTACAGTACATTGTAAAATTGACAAAAAGAAAAACTCGAAAAGGTCAACACCAGGCCCGTCGGGCCTATATGTCACTTTAAACACAATAATGTACAAAATACATAAAGAAAAGAACGCAATGCAAGATGGAGAAAAAACCCCAAAAGAACAAAAAAGCAAAAACTACATGTTTAAATACATAATACATCAAATAAATCTTTAAGGAGTTTTGGGATATCAGTGGGTATAAGTATTATTTTTATATATTTGCTTACAACAATATTTCCTAGTCTACTACATGGTTTTCAATTTGTATTGAATGGTCATTCCTACGATGAGTACTGGCGTCACAAGGTAGGGGTTTTTTTTGGCAATTCATTTCTTCCAACTCTATTTTCCATTAATAAAATTGGCCTGTTTGCTTTTCAAGCTTTGTTCTTGGATTAAATCTTTATTTTCCAACATAAAACCTGTTTGGCATTTTACGTTCACATACTTGTTACTAATATTAGAAGTATATGTGGTAATAGTGAATTAGTCACCAATTTAATTAACATTATTTTCAATTTTTAAAATGGCTATATTTATGTATAGAACTACATGGACATACAAAAATCTGCTATGGAAACAATTCAGATTTACAAAATTACTGTACTGTGTTGATCAATATACCCTTGTGATATATATCTTTTACAATAAACAAAAAATATGCATGATTAATAGTAAAACGAAATTCAAGTTGGAAAGGTCAAGATCAATGGTGGTAACGCACATATTTCTGGAACCTACGATTCCGTAAAATTCACATACATTTTAAATATAAACGATGTATATGAAATACTAGTACAGATTAAGAGATAAGGATTGAAAATAGCATAAATAGAAAATTGATATCTTAACATGAGAAAATTTTTTTATACAACTTTTGAAAGAAGGTGTTGCAGTTCCTATGCTAATTTTCCCTAAAGGAGTTGCAGATAAAATAGAAAAATCAAAGTTACAGAATTCGATTTAAATCTTTTTTTCATGCAACGTTGTACATAAAGCAGTGTAGAATTTTATTTGGAAAGTTTGTAGTAACTTATTTAAGACCATGAAATAAATTTGAAAATGGTTACACAGACAAATGTGGCAGAATGATTTGATTTGATTTGAACATATTTTATTGTGTAAATTACACAAAAGGATTGGAAACAAGTTCTTACAACTTACATCTTCCTCTCCTAATGATAATACATACAATATATACAATTGTCATAGTGATATTACATGATACTTATAGTTGTTGACTTTATAACAGTAATATTCATAAATATGCATTTACAAAGTAATTGCGAATATATAGTAAATAGTGTTGATATACAGTATAAAAAAGCTAATAACAAAAATAAAATTAATTATTAAATCTTCCAGACTCTTTAATAAACTTTTGAACTGCTGAAAAAATAAAGCAGTTTGTATTGTAAGACAAATTGTCACTACCCCAAAGAAGCAAATGTGAATTAATTATAACTGTTTCTTCAAGCCTATTAAAAAGTAATTCAAATAGATTGTTTCTTGTATTTACATAGTTCTTGCATACAAAGAAAAAGTGATAAACATCCTCCTTTTGACCACAAATACAATTAGGTGATTCAATAATGTTTCTTCTATACAGATCATAATTTAAAATACAGTTGTGTCTCAACTTGGTATGTAAAATATTAATAGCGCGTTTGCCAAGTGAAAAATATTTTGGAGGTTGAGGAATACTTTCAGTAATGTTTTTCTTGAATATGTTGAGAGACGTTGCTTCCCTAACTTCTAATTTGAGAGAATTCCATTTCCGAATGGTGTCAGGTACAAAAGATTTTTTGTAAAGTTCTAATCTGCTGATTGGAACACTATAATTTTCGCTATTTCTTGTGTGATATATTGAGACATTTTTTGTTACAGGAGGAATAATGTTGCTCAAGTACTCAGGTACTTGATTTGAGCCTTATTGCGTCGACTGACAAGAGGTTCCCAGCCAGTTTCTGTGTAGAGAGATTCTGTAGATGCTAAAATGGGTAAACCAGTAACAATCCTTGCAGCACTTAATTGAACTCTTTCTAATCTCTCCATGTCAAACATATTACAACCGTCCCATACTACAGAAGCATATTCAAGAACGTGATATACATTTTTGATAAATTAGTTCTACTTAGAGTAAACTTTAGTTTTTTCAAAAGTCCTAATTTTTTGTATGCACTGTTTACTATATTACTAATATATTGAGACCAACTTAAATCATTAGAAAAAAGTAAACCAAGATGTCTGTGGGTTGAAACATAGTGGCAGAATTCACGCTATATAAAAGGGGAATCCTCATCATTGTGAAAAACTGCCTCCTTGAAACAAAATTAATTTAATCTTAACGTTTAGAGTAAGACAATTTCTTGAAAACTGCCATTTCCGATTTTTGTTTCAAAGAGGCATATTTTTAATAAATCTGACTTTTGGAAAAAATCATTAATACCTTTGAAATCTAAAAATGATGTATTAAATTTTCCGTATTTAATTCATGTTTAGATTAGTCGAGTGGTTACGCAGCTAGAATAGACTAAAACCGTGTCCTATATTTTTGACTGGGTTCGAATCCCGAAAAAGTTGGAATTTTTTTTAAATTTCATTTCTTTTAATCGCATGGAAAGGTAATGTATAGAGATAATTTAAGAATGTCAGAATAAAGTTATTAAAACTCTTGTTAATGTAATATTTTGCATGCCTGCTTAATTTTTTTCAACATTACTGTGTGAAGTCCCCGTTATGAACTTGAAAAACATTTTCTTCTGAACAAGAGATTTTAAAACAATGTACTCAGTATGCATTAATGTAGAAAATTGATTTTTCATCCTTTTTATGAAATAAACAGGTATGCTGATTTCAAAGATACATGTACAGGTTGTTAAAAGCAAACAAAATAATTTAAAAAAGTTTGAATTGGTGATGAAGCTATAGGTTACTGAAAATATGTACGGATAAATTTGTTCTACCTTTTTATCTAGACTTAGCGTTTATTTAGATACTATAGAAACATACGATGATTATGATTACAACTCTGACGGTTTTGAAGAGCCAGAATCAGATTTATTCATGTATCTCAAGAATGATATTTTAAACACGCTGAACAGTAGAAATCAAATTGATATATGTTAACATTCGAATACAGAATACATGTATATGGTTATCTTTCTAACTGTATTTGGTGGCTGCCGTGTTCGATAGAAATGCGCGTAAAATGTTTGTTTAGTTTGCCTCCCGCTGATACGGATATTTAAAGGTCCTTTCCACGTTAGGGAATAGTCCCGCTGTTTTGCAACACCTTCTTTACAGTACAAAGAACAATTATAAAAAATAAATTGAAAAATGACCGAATTATAATTTTTAAAAATATGTCATAGAAAATATGATTGGGCTTAATATTTTAAATGTTAATCAAGTGTTAGCATGCGCATTTATTTTTTTTTTTAACTTTATTTTTTTTAAATTTATTTTTGATGTGTGAAATTGATATAGAGGTAAACCTGAACAAAGAAGTTCTAGTTTATTTATGCCACAACATAATAATAACGCTGTGTATGATTCATTATCATTTGGTAAATGTTTTCATAATTTTAGTTACATGTATTCTGATGTGTTTTATTTAGTACAGTTATGTAGTAAGGTTAGTTAGCTGCTAGAGTAACAGTTGGCAGAAGTTGCTCAGGAAAAATACTATTGACTTTATTTCCGAAAAGAAAAAAATCAAAAGATAAGCAGTGCTGGACAGCTATTCCTATCGTTACTGAATTATTTCTCAAAAAATATATGTAAAGTAGGGTTACGATGTGTATGAATGTGGCCCTTCCATATTATCGTTATATACATGTAGTTCCAAAAGCGAAGACACAATATTAGTTTTTGTGGATTTTCAGGATGTCACGGTCTCACGGAGATCTAATTAACATAAGAGTTTTAGTTAACTTAGAAACATGGTACCCCCATGCAAAATTGGAATCGGTATACAACCCATTCAGATTGGAAAACGCACAATTATTGAACCACCAGGCCCCTTTGATAAGAGCGGCGCAGTTGCCATCGTTATAGAGATCGTTGTCCTTATCCAGTGTCGTAAACATCATACCGTTCACATTGACTCCGGGATCCGATAAAATCATATTGTCCCCTGAAAATCATAAGACATTTTATATCAAAATCTAAATTGTTAAGAAGCATTAAGAAACAAAGAACTACTACCATATCCCATTGGCACCAAGCTTGACAATTGTCTACGATGAAATTTAAGGGTTTGAATTATATAGACACCCAAATGACAGCTTCTTTCTTCAATGGCTATCGTATAGAAACTTTTTTTTTAAAAGGTCTGAAATGATGGATACCTATGTTGAGTAAAAGAATTAAGATGATAAATATTATGTTCGGTTTTGGAGAAACTTAAATATTTAAACTTTAAACAGTTAATTAATCGCAACCTAAACGATGTTACCAGTTAATGAATCCGTGACATTTGAATTAAGGAGGTGAATTTGGGTTTTTTGCATAAAACTACAACAGCAAAAACTTTTTATTTTTTAACCATATGTAATTTACGCAAACTGTAGTATATATGCGAATTTTCAAGAAAATCTACCATCTGGTTCTTTTTAGGGGCCATTTCAAAATACAGGTACATTTACAATAGGAATATATAGGAAATTGTCATTTTCCGCACTTCGAAGGAGATTAAAAAATACTACAATAGCGATTTTCCTCAAATTGTAATATATGATTAGTAATATCATTTGCTAGCTCATATATGAAAAATACCAAATTCTACCATCTGGTTGTTAGAGTGGGGGTCATCTCAAAATATCAAAATGCACCAAATTTCGCTATATATTTGAAGAAATACAAATGTAGATTGGTAAAATGGATTTATTCAAAAATTCAGAAAAATAATCCTGAGGATAGCATTATTCTATGTGTAAAATTTCAAAGGCGTACACCTTTTACTTTTCCTTTTATGTTATTTTCTTATTACGTACTCCTACAAAGCTTCATTTTATCATAACGTCATAAAAGCACAATGGCAACGCTCACCTACCGAACAACGAAAAAATTGTTTAAAAAGTAAAAATTTTCGATAAAATATCTGAATATTTTTATCTGTGCTTTGTTCATTGTGTTCAATTTAATAAATGGTATCGAAAAAAAAAATCATAAAAGGTATAAATACACTGAATTTTACAAGAATGCGCAAAAACACGCGCAATGAAAACTATATATCCTTTATAGTGTGAAAACTGGGCTTTTTAATGTTACAATGCTTATAGCACATGTAAAAGAAAACAAGTCGCTTCTTAACGCTGCGATATACAAGTAGACATGCAAGTCTGGTTCTATTAGATTACGAAGACAAAGAGTAGATATATCCGGATTGCTCTTAAAAAAAGTACATTAGTACCCCTACCGACATTGTCTGATACTTGCATTCTCACTGATAAAGGGGTCAGTAGGCAACTCTTTTAACTGTTATATACTTTCTATGCCCTACCAGCGTTTCCAGTGTATCCCCCTATGTGCAGTCGGTAGTTGGAGTCTGGTCCTCCCACGGTAAAGTTTGAGTACATGGCGTACTGTACAGTGTTGTCAGAGAATCCCAGCTGTATCCTTAGCACGGTCGGTCCTAGTGACGTCAGGCGGTGAATCTCAACCAAACCTATCGCATTAAGTTAATTATTAATTTTTTCTTGGGGAAAATATTAATCGCGTCACATTCATTTACTTCATTTACCGTGGTTGATGAGGATGTTTGAAAAAAATTGTTGAGCAAGTGAATCAACAGATTATCTTCAAAATTGTCTGCTGTAAACTATTTCCACAGACTGTTAGCTAAATAGGAATAAAGTCCAAGATTGGCACAGGTTTATCTGAATGATAAATTGAAAGGGCTTTGACATGTATCGAACTGCATGCGCGGATCCAGATTTTTTTTTCCGGGAGAGGGGAGGGGTCGAGGGATATTTAAGTTTGCCCGGGGGATGGGGGTCCGAGACATGTATATTTTCGGTAGATTTAATATGTAAATTTAAGAAAGTTGAATTCTTCGGTCTATTATCAAGACTTTTTTCAATATAGCTACAGTTTAACCAATATTTAATCATTTAGCCAATTTTTTTTTGGCAATGCGTTATTGCAGTGTCAACTACAATTCAAAATTGATGATATTAGCTTAAAGTAATTTTTAGACGGGGTCACATGACCCCGTCTTTTCGAAGTCTCAAACCGGAAAGCACGCGTAGAACACATGAATTGAGTCTACGCTTAAAAAAAGAGTGCAGAAAGTTTTCATGCATTTCAGTAAATATATATCATTAAAAAAAACACTTATTAAATCTGTTTTAGTCATCTATGTATAATCCAAATTCTATAAAAAAAAAACTAAACAAATAGTTTTATTGATCAAAATATTCCTGCTCGGATTCAATAGTTGTAGCGATTTGTGGAATGAGTTACGTAACTGAATGCACAACGCCGTTGACGATTCAGTTGGTGGACGAGCTCATTGATTAATAGATGGGGTTGAAGGTTGAATCGAAAGTAAAGTTCACAAACGCAATGTGCCATTTTTGAAAAGTTGTGAATTTTATTTTAACAATCTATCTCCTGAATACTACCGAACTTCATGCGCGAGCCGAAGTTAAAATCTGAACGGGTTATACACAGCTGTCTTACATATTAAATATAGGTTCTTCATTGGCTTCCAGTCAACTTGCGGTATGACTGCTGATCATCTCTAAAGGAATTTTATACATAGAAAATAATAACAAGTCAGTCTGAATATTGACTCCTTAGTTAACTAAACTGAATTTAAATTTTGAACAATGCATTTTAAGCAAAGTCAATATAGATTATATTCATTTTGGGTGACCAATACATCAAACAATATATACAATCTTATCGATTGAAGAACCAAGTTAAATGTTATTGTTCATGTTGTCCGGCTAAGTTGGAATATATATATGTAATTTTTTTTACATGTTATGAGACATAAGTTTATACTTTTTTTCTATACTTTATAAACGTACAAAACCAGTCATATTCATGATTAAAATAATTTCTTCATCAATATCTTAATGTCTATCATCAGAAACTCAGCTGATCTTTCTCCAATCGGTAAATATCTCACACCAATATTAGACCTAAGAATTCAGAAATAATGCATGGTTGTTATGTTTTAAATTTTTAATTGACCGTGTGGTAGTACATGTGAATAGAAATAGTACTTATCTCAATTTTAAGAAAATAAAAACTCATAGTTTATATCGTAGTTTAAAAATCTGATTTTCAAATCCTTTTTTGTAGCTCTTCGAAAAATTTCAAATTAAATTAAGTTCATTTTTTTTCCAAGACACGCATGAAAATTTGCACTTAATAGACGAGAGTGTATTGAAAAGACACATATCCCTGAAATGACAATTTCCTACAACATTTGTTAATTTTGGTGTTAAAAGCGTTAACTTCGCAAATATTAGAAATTTTAAATCAAATAATTCTGCATTAATAGCTAACATTAACAATTTAAAATCATCATACAATAAACATTCCTTTTCAATGATTTTCAATAAAAGGAACGGTTATATCGTAATTCGTGTAGATGATGCACGAGTTTACACCAAAAAGTAGTAAGTGGCGAACGGATTTATTTTTACCTATTAATTTTACATAAATCGCCGCCAGAAAATCGTGGATGATAAGCCGGTCTAAAAAAATCAAAATGGCGACCGTGACGAACCTTGTAATTGTTATAGTACTTGGAATAATCTTATAGTAAAAGGAAATATTTCTAACGTCAGGTGCCTGTGTTTGTTATCTGTATACAAATGTTAACTTTGTTCGGTAATACAGCAGTTGGAGAGTTTTCGGAGTTTTCATAAACCTTGTATAACGGATACCGACTCGTGGAGTTTCCCTTGGATCACAAAATTAAATAAATCTAATAATTTAAATTATCTACCTAGATAAAGTTGTTTTGATTTACCCGCTTAGTTGTTTCCCTTGGGGTCTTATTTTACATAAAATAAAGTTGTGTCAGTTTTCTAAAATTTAAAGGACAGTCCAGGCTGGGATTTAGTAAAGATTTTAGACAAAGTATCAGGCAAAAAGCCGAATTTTAACATAGACTGAAACACCTAATTCAAACTCAGAATTCTTGGAAGCATATTCGAGGAAAACGTTGACAATTACAAATTCAAACTTTCAAGACCCCGTCTCTCAGTACTTTCAGTACTTTGATTTTTTTTCAGTAGTACAAGCAAAACAAGAACACGGATCGATCTTCATAAAAAATATTATCAACAAACAATACCAAGTTAAGGTGCTGAATAGTGAAATTACTTCATTTGTGGTACAGCTGCTATTCAACAAATCGTCTTACAGCTTAATTTAGCAAAATAGGAATCTATGTGCGGGTTAGAATAATTTCGATTTCTATTTTTACTCAAACCCCTTTTAAGATATTACATGTATGTAAATAACCAGGTTAACAATTCCAGCACACACTTTTATTTTCAACATATGATTGGGTGTTATTAAGTGATAGAACGTTTCTTTATTCATAGCAGACGACTGATGCAGCGAATCTTGTTCTAAAAAAATTTTCCGAACTCATACTTACATGTAGCCGAAACTAGTCTTTGCCGATAACTTGCCGATAGAACCTTTATGGGTTTACACGTGGGGTATAATAAACCCATTAAATGCTTTCTATGGTGATTCTTAGCACGAGTATTTTGATAGTAAGACCATTGATAAATTTCTTGTTTAAGAGAAACTGATGTTTGAATACCTATCCAGAACTCGTTGGAAATCGATCCAAACCCCTTCTCGTAATCCATCCAAAGTTTTCCATGAAAATTCACCGAACCATCTGTTCTGCGCTGAATGATCTAAGGAAAAGAAGAACAAGAGGCCACAGGCCTTAAAGGTCACCTTGAGTACCATAGGCTAATCACAGGGAATCTCATATGCATTTAATCAAGCTTCATTCTAGAGTCTAAACCTTAGCCAAAGGGGCCAAAAACATTAAAATATGGTAATACCCCCTCCCCCACCTGAAATCTTGCCACAACTAATCTTGGACTGAAATCTATAACTTTGGTGAAAAGCTTTAAGATAATAAGAGTGCGTGACTGGATGTAAAAAGTTCAACGATGCATATCATGATAAAAATAATTTCCCCATAATTTGTTCAGTGCCTGCTTTAATATGTTTGCATTAAACATGAATATCATGAAAGGAGCTTTATGCTATTTCTAAAAATGCACTTTGTTAAGTTAATTTCTTTTCGTTAGCATATGGAACTATTTTGTAAGTGTGTTCGATATGTTTTCTAGTGTTAGGTGTAGGAATTAAATATTGCGGATGGATATGCGTGTGATATGTCACAGGTATTTAAACAGGTGTATCTTACATGTGGTCATTCGAGTTCGTATTCAGCTTTCAATATGTCTGATATTGAAGAACATACCCCAGAACAGCGTAAACGAAGAAATGAAATAGAGGAAACAGACAGCGCAATTTCTATTGAAGAGGCATTGTCGTTATTCACAAGTAGATTGAAAAACGCGCTTCATGACGAGAGGACGTATGTGAGAGAAGAACTGGAGGAGAGAGTCACAGAATTGCGTAAAAACATAGTCCTGAGTAAGCCGGAGGAGTCGACCAATTTTAAGTATACGGGGTGTAAAACTCAATTTGAATTTAACCAACGTAGAATCAACGAGTTAGAACTGGTGGATGAGTATCTAAAATTCGGAAGAATCGAGGACGCCAGAGAAATTCTTAAGTCTACAAGAGAGAAGTTAGCCGAGAGGAACACGCACGTGCGAATTGCGGACAAATATGGGTGGGACACTTTGGAAGAGTATGTTGGCGATAGTCTGGTAAATGGTCCTTACGATGCTACTAAGTTACGAAAGGCAGAGTCTTGAGCTATCAAGAAGAGGAAAGAAAAGTCCGATAAAAAGCCGTATGACAGGAGCGGTTCATCCATCCGGAACGATCTTTTTCGTTTCAACAATGGAGAAGCTAGCCGACCAAATTTCACTCAAGCAGGGAATTTTTCCCGCTCCTGGGCAGCAACGCCACAGATCAACATGCCTAGATTTACCCTCGCCAAGTCTACAGTCTGTTTTTACTGCTTTGAAGAGGGACACGTGGCACCACAATGCCCACTCAAAATCCAAGGAAGGACATCTATGCCCACAGCTACCATTACAAAAGAAATCACTGACAAAAAGTCTGCATAAAGATTCTACAGAAATGGTGAGCAATATTTTTGAATATGAAAATTGTAAAGCCGAAGTAAAAGACAAAATTTTGAATGTTAAAGGTAGATTAAGAAAACATACTGATTTTTGGAGAAATGTATTGAAAGCTAGAGAAAATGTTTGCAATATTATTTTTTCTGGTTATATAGTGCCTTTTTACGAATTGCCTGAAAGTAAATATTGTAAAAATAATAAGTCTGCAATTGCACATTCAGGTTTTGTAAGGAAAAGTATTCAAGAATTATTGCAAAGCGGTATTATTGTTAAGGTAGATCAAATTCCGCACGTGGTGAATCCTCTGACAGTATCGGTTAACGCAAAGGGTAAAGAAAGGCTCATATTAGATTTGAGGCATGTAAATCAATATGTTGTAAAATACAAAATCAAACTTGAGGGTATTAAAGAAGCTTTAGATTTTGTACGCAAAAATGGTTTTATGTTTAAATTTGATCTTTCATCAGGATATCTCCATATTGATCTGCATGCTTCAATGTATAAATACTTTGGATTTTCTTGAGATGATTGTGTTTATGTGTTTTCTTCTTTACCTTTTGGTTTATCATCAGCACCATTTATTTTTACAAAGATCCTGAGGAATTTAGTAAGATTTTGGAGAGAACAAGGTATTTATATCATTGTTTATTTAGATGATGGATTTGGTTTTTCAGATTCCTTTGACAATTGTGAATACGCATCTCAAAAGGTATACGATACTTTGATTAAAGCAGGCTTTGTTGTAAATACAGAAAAGTCTGTGTGGGTGCCTCAAACATGTTTAGAATGGTTAGGATTTTCTTGGAACATGGAATAAGGTTGTTTATAGTTGCCGATTGTTAAAGTAGAAAAACTTGTATTCATGATCAATCAGATTGTGGATAATGATTATTGGGTAACTGCTAGGTTTTTAGCCAAAATTACAGGGAAAATTGTATCATTTTCAGAGAGTTTGGGTTCGGTTTGCAGGTTTATGACAAGGCAATTGCATTTGACTATTTGTTTTAGAAGATCATGGGATACAGTTTTGAAACTGAACAAAGAATCTATTGTAGAATTGAATTTTTGGAGATTGAATTGTATGAATTTACCTTTTAAGAAAATTTTTCACAACTATGTTTTACCAGAAAGACTGATTTATACAGATGCTAGTGATCGTTCGGGAGCAGGATTCTGCGTGGAAATTCTTGGGAAAATTGTGAGAAGGACATGGACAAAATCAGAAGCTGAACGGAGTTCAACGTGGAGAGAATTAAAGGCAATTGAAGTGACTTTAGATATGTTTAAGGTGGAATTGCAAGGTAAAAATGTTAAAGTTCATACTGACAATCAGAACGCTGTAAGGATAATACCGGTAGAAGTTGGTAGTATGAAATCAGATTTACACAATGTTGCGTTTGCTATTTTTAAGATTTGTATGTTATCAAGAATATCTTTGGAAGTTTGTTGGATTCCAAGAAATGAAAACGTTATTGCTGATTTTTTCAGTAAAATGTATGATGCAGACGACTGGGGCATTGATGATAGAATTTTCAAGTTATTTAACAGGATGTGGGGTCCATTTACGTGCGACGTATTTGCAAATTCTTCCAATTTCAAGGTAAAGAAATTTTATTCAAAGTTTGTAGAGGTTTATCAACTGGGATTGACGCTTTTTCGTTTGATTGGAAGTTTGATAATAATTGGATTGTTCCACCGGTAAGATTAATAAGTAGAGCAATTTCTCATTTGATCGCGTGTAAAGCTACTGGAGTACTTGTCGCACCGAAATGGACCTCTTCTCCGTTTTGGTCATGTATAGTTAACAATGACGGTACTTTCAAAGATGTTCTTAAAGAGTGTGTAGAATTCAAAGAGCCATCTAGATTTTTTGTCAGAGGTTCCCAGCGGAATAGTGTTTTCCACGAGAAAAATGTTGTGTTTAATGTTGTTGTTTTGAGATTAGATGCAAGAGAATTGTGAAGCAATTTTATTGTTTCTGCGCATGTACTAATTCATTGTTCTATGTTTTTTGATGCGCTACGTCATGCATCTATATATATATATATATCTACGTCATTCTATGTTTTCGGTGCGCTATGTCATGCATCTATATATCTACGTGTATTCTGTGCATTGTTGCTATGTGCAAGTGGACGCTACGTGTAAAGAATATTTTGTATTATATAAGATATATTACATATTTTGAATTTCATATTGTTCTATGTAAGGTATATTATGTTGTTGTTTCACCGGTTTTTCATGTTTGTATTTTACAGGAGTTGTCTCCTTCTACTTCTCAATGGGCGGATTTACAAAAGATAAAGTTTGACAATCCTATTTTAGCACCATTAGTAGAAGATGTTAAAGCCATAGTCAGGGCAGGTAAATCGGAGAATACAAATAAACAGTACGATTTATACTTCAAGAAGTTTACAGAATGGTGTATTCATTACAAATTTTCAGCACTTCCGGCAGATGTGTGTACAGTTGTTTTATATATTTCATATCTGGTTCAGAAAAACGTTTCGGTTTCTGTTTTGAATTCCATTTTTTTCAGCATTTCTTGGAAACATAATTATCATTTGTTAAAAAATCCGTGTGAAGAAAAGTTCGCTATTTTTACGGTGGACGGTGCTAGAAAATTTTTAGCTAAACCTATTACAAAGAAAGAACAGGTCTATCACTGTTGATATTATTAAGAAGTACGATCATTATGGTGTATCATCCGATTTATCTGATCTTAGAATTTATTGCATGTTTAGTTTAGCATTTGCAGGTTTTTTGAGGTTCAATGAACTTGTAAACATTCGTTTTGCAGATTTAACCTTCTTTGATTCACATGTTCAAATTTGTATTCCCAAGAGCAAAACGGATATTTTTAGGCAAGGGAATAAATTGCTTATTGCAAGAACAGGCAAAGAAACATGTCCTGTTGTTTGTCTTGAAAATTATATTAGTTTTTCCAAGATTGCGAACAAGGAAGAATTTTTATTCAGAGCATTACAGTATAAAAAAGGTAAACATTTGCTAACTACATGTATATAATAAACCTATTTCCTATTCCAGGGTTAGAGAATTGTTTCGTACAAGTTTAGATAAGGTTGGTTTAGACAAAGGCAAGTTTGGTTTACATTCTTTGAGAAGTGGAGGTGCAACTTCTGCAGCTAATAATTCCGTTGCAGATCGTTTATTTAAGACTCACGGAAGGTGGCGATCTGAAAACGCCAAAGATGGTTATGTTCAGGATGATGTTAGAACAAAACTTTCTGTTTCTTTGAATTTAGGAATTTAGGTAAACTTAATGTATTACAGTTATGTAATAATTATATGCAATTAACGCTTTGTGTTTTCGAGCTGAGTACATAACTCATGTCTAATATAAATTTTGCTCTTGTAATGAGTTTTTGTTATTAATTGCTATAGAAAAGAAATGTTTTATTTGCGGATGAACAAAGTGAAGGAGAAAATAAGTTAATTTCTTTTCGTTAGCATATGGAACTATTTTGTAAGTGTGTTCGATAAGTTTTCTAGTGTTAGGTGTAGGAATAAAATATTGCGGATGGATATGCGTGTGATATGTCACAGGTATTTAAACAGGTGTATCTTACGTGTGGTCATTCGAGTTCGTATTCAGCTTTCAATATGTCTGATATTGAAGAACATAGTTACCTCAGGGTAAATCGAAATTAATATTGGTTGAGATTCTTTATTTTGTAGAAAATTTGAATAAACAGACGTCATCAAGATGTGGAGAATCCTTAATTAAATAAATATTTAATTTGTATATTGCTTTACAGAAGACCAGGAAGAAGATAAACCCGATGATATGTATTTATAATTAAAGCTGAGTACATAACTCATGTCTAAAATAAATTTTGCTCTTGTAATGAGTTTTTGTTATTAATTGCTATAGAAAAGAAATGTTTTATTTGCGGATGAACAAAGTGAAGGAGAAAATAAAAGAACTAAAGATGCCTTTTGAACATGTATTACCTAACACCCACTCCCACAAGCCAGACAGAAATTCTTCCCCCAGGTCATTTAAATGGGAAAAAAATTGGTAGAATGCCTTATTTTCTTACTTAATTTGCATTCATTCCAATGTTAGCATATTTAAAGAACAGAACTCGGTCCTAGTTCAGCATATTCGAACAAAAGAAGAACAAAAGTCATCTCCTACCCCAGGGGACATGAAATTTACAATTTTGGTAAAGGGCTTTATAGTCTTTCTAAATATGCAATCGATTTCTATTCAGTATCAGCAGAAGAAGAGATTTGTAAACAATATATACATTAGCACTATATGATCCCACCATAGAGTCAAAACCCCTACCCGGGAGGGGGGGGGCATGGAATTTACAATTTTGGTAGAGGGCTTTAAATTATGGTCTTACTAAACAAGCAGTCAGTTTCTATTAAGTCCAGTAATAGCTGCAGGTCTGTAGCTCCCGGTCTGAAAAAATTCGGATGGACGATCCCAGGTCGTTCATCCGAATTTTTTCAGACCGGGAGCTACAGACCTGCAGCTAGTCCAGTAATAGTAAAGAAGAATATTTAAAAAAAACTATATACATTAACACTGTATGACTATTTTGACCCTGACCAAGAGTCAAAACCCCTACCTTGGGGGACATGACATTTACAATTTTGATAGACATGAATGACTTAGGTGACCAATAAATTTGTGCTACTGCGTTATGTCCAAAGACCATTAAACGAATCATAGTACATGTATGAGATCTTTATTTCCTATACCACGGGGTTTTTACTCAATCTGAGCCAAAAAGGGTTAATTACATGTACAATCGAAATTCAAAATGGCCGCCAATTTACTCACTTTTTTTACCACTCTGTAATTTATACTACTTTTCACACTCCCCTTTTCTTATTTATTTTTGTTTTGCTCAGATTGATCCAAAACCTTGTAGTTTCTACAAAAAGATCCCTGATTGTTTAACTACACCTAAATAGAATCATTATTTGTGATTTGTTTTGTATACATGTAGATGAGATTATTATGTAATAATTTTTTTGAAAGGATGCAAAGTAAATTGAATATAAAACTTACGGTCCACATTCTCCCTTCACCTCCTTGTTTGCAGGCGTAAGTGGTCAAGCCTCCGTTTAGCGTGACAGTGTAAAGTTCCTTTCCCGCGGAAAATTGACTAGTGATGACAGAGCAAGAACAGGCATTTGTACACTCTAAAACATACATGTATTCCTGATGTAAAGTTGTGTTTTTTTTATATCAATAATATAAAAGACAAGATAATTGCTTTCTTATAAAACACTATATGGTTAAACGTAATATTATCATCATAGTGCCGGTAAATACCGATGGCGGCTGATGTTGATTCTTGAGCCGTTGTATCTTGGTCTGCTGTCTGTGTTGTTGCAGCTAGAGGTTGCGGTGTTGAATTGTTTGTTGTTGAGCTTACCTGTAAAGAAAAATACATCGAATATAATAAAAAAGATGTGTTGATTTAAATCTTTTCGGTGTTTTTGGATAGGATTTATAATAATTTGGTCTTCGCTAAGGAACGGAAAATTTTCTAGAATGAGCGTTAATTATTTGATTATTCAGCTGTCCTATTTTGTGATGTAGAGCTTACTTTTAGCTAACAACATCATATCGCGTCATTTCGGTACAAGAACAGAAGGCTTTCGTGGTATAAAAGTATCAAATTCGTCTTCTACAAATATTTAATTCAACTGAAATTCACATATGTATATAAGCCAGTTTTATTGGTCGTTTGATTGCAACTAACGTATTACATAATTATAAGCTATAACATTAGATCAATCTTACCTCTAAGAAGCGGCGACAGATTGGTTTGTTGGTGGAATCCTCTCCCGGTGGAGCACTCCACATGCGGCATCGAGTGGAGGTGTGGAGGTAACAGACGTCCATGGTTAGACAGCTGGGGGATCCCAGACATCGGACGGCGCACCAAGTCGCGGACTTCTTGTCGTCAAGCAAGACATCCTCCGTCTCACTTCCTGGGGTATAGCTAGAATTTCTAGTAGAGAAAAAGAACAATTGTTGTGTAGTTCTACCTTGCAAGAAGTGACATAACAGGGAGACTGTTATGGCTGCGTTCAACAGAAGGGGTTTGAACATGGAAGACATGTCGGTTCTCTAAGAGCTACCAGAGAAGTGAATCTAATCTCAAGTTTAAAGATGAAACATGAAAAAAGGAAGATTCATCCATCAAAGTCAATCAAAATATGATTAAATTTTCGCCTTTTTGGTTTCTCCTTTGGTTTAAATCTGAAAGGCTATCAGCGCTTCGTCCCTTTATTTTATTATTTTTTATATAGATGCATTTTCTCTTTGTTGTAACTTTACTTTGTACATGCAATTTATATCTTCAAAGAGTGTTTTAAAAGCAGACATCGATCAAGGATTTTTTTCATCCGAATTCATTAAAGCTAATTAAAAAATCAAATCGGCATTTTGGTTGTTCATGCAGATATGAAAGTAGAGAGCATTGCAGAAAAAATACATATTTTTTTGCAATGATTGTTATCTTTAAAACAAAGTGTTAACCACGAAAGAAAGCATTTTATTTATCCTAACCTCTCTTTATCATCCATATGAAGTTAAAAAAAAGACGAAAATTTTTTTTAGTGCAATTAATATGTTTCATAGAAGACTTTTTATATAGAAGGCTACAAGAAATTGCAGTCCGTGCTATCAATGTTCCTAAAATTTCGATCGATCACGAAATAATCCACGCACAGTAAAAGGCTCAAAAGTTCAAATTATGAGATTCTTTATTAATAATGTAAACAATGTGTTTCTTTCTATTATGTTTACAATCATGTGTAAACATGGTTTCATATAATTGAAATTAGTTACATTTCAATTGTATTTTGTGTAAATTGGTGTTATCCCCAATGCTTTAGCACCTTTCGACTAGTGTACAGCTGGTCCTTTAAAAAACCAATATCAATAAATTCTAATGTGAAACATTTTCACATCTAATGTTTTAGTTCATTTTCTAGTGCTATCACAAAATGATTATCTTCTTTATCATCAACAGAATCATTATATGATTCCATTTTTTGTCAGGATTCCATTTTTATCAGTTTCTTGTGGTGGCATTTGTTGATAAATGAATTTTGTGTTATGATGATTATGAAGTGCTTATATAGTACCTATATAGGGTTGTGGACATCACATTTAAGTGTAGAAAATGGTTATATTCTAACAAATTGTACATATTTTAAACAATGCCTACATTGAAGTACTTTGAGCACGTGCTTACAATTTTTCCTTCTGAATTTCAATTTTTAAACGCTGTTATTTTATTCAGATCTCTTGATCCGTAATTTAAATTTAAACAATATTTTATTAAGTAAAATATTACATAATAAGGATTGAGCAGCAGGCAGTCTGCCTATTTGAGCCCTCTCCTCTTGATCCGTTCACGCATATCGCTACACAGCTACATGAACCTACAATGCATACTTGAACCATTATTTTCATTTTATTGGGGGTGGATCATGATAAACTACAGTCAATTAAAATGTAGATGACGAATTATAATTTTTGTTTGTTTGGGTTTTTTTTTTGGTTGTTGACAGTTTTTCATACCTAGCACTTTCAAATAAAACAGAACACACGTATGCTGATATTTGCGTGTAAGACATGCAACAATTTATAGAAACACATCCACATTCATATTATTAACAACGAACAATTAGAATATAATATTACATCTATTTCCAATATTTCAAAGCCAAAAACAAACGGGTGGAAATTTTAGATTGCTAGCTGGGCAAATTTGCTGATCAATTCTTTAATAACTCTAACTCCATCTTCGAATTTGTCGACTTTTCTTTTTTTGTTTTGGATATAACATCTCTTCTGCTCTCGTTTTCGAGAACTCTGAGATAAAAAAGAGAGACGAAATAAAAGAAAGAATTCAATTTATGATTAGTTTATAACTGGTACATGCTATATTTGAAATTGACATGTAGTACATATTGTATATATAATTTGTATGTATGTATTTGATCAATTTTATTAAATTGACGTTGGTTTATAATTGGGCCTTAAACAGAGCATACCAACATAAAAATTTACTTCCATACTAATGGTAGTAAAGAAATACATTGAACAACAGTTGACAAGTGATAGAATCATTTTAACAAGAGCTTGGACTTCGGGTAGTTGTGTCAAACAGCCATGTGACGTAGGCATGTCTATTTCATTGTTGGCCACTCAGCCATGGCTCTTTGAAATCAACAAGATTTGTCTGGCTTTTAAGGTGGAATAACACATCACCACAAAATGGCTTACCTCTGATCGAAACGACATTTCGTTTTTTCAAAAGGATTTTATCGACGACAACATGTAACTTACTCCATAGCCGAGTGGATAAAGTGTCGGGCTTGTGATCCGTACATCCCGAGCTCGAATCCCGCAGGGGCTTTTGTTGTTACTTACTGAATTGAATTTTTTAGCTATTCATTTTTTACCACCAAACTGCAAATTTTTCGCTTATTTGACATATGTACAGTTTATTTATCATTATATAAGCTAAGACTACGCAATCTGTGCATATTTCACTAGAAACCAGCGTCATTTTTAACTTGTTTTGATGTAAGAAAAGCCATTTACGTCCTACCGAAAGTCCAAGGTCTTGTTAAAATGGTCCTAGAAGTAGGTGCATACATACAGCTTTATTGATGTTCTTCTTGTCTTTGGTTGTCAGTACAACTTCTGAAGCCACAGGCGCTGTCGGTATGGTTTTGGATACCAATATCGGTATCTGTTGAAAATTAAACAACATCAAAATAACACGTGAAAAACCAAGAACAATGCAGATAAATGCACAAGCATCACTCGCTCGCGTGTACACGATGGTGATATTCCTTACCTTTTTGCTGCTGGTATCCTGTCTCGGTATTTTGTTGACAGGAGCTATCACATTTGGTGAAGAGGCTATCGTAGGATTCTGTATAATGAAAATGTCATATAATTTCTCTATGCCACTACCATATATGAAATATATACAGAGAGAAATCGTAGGTAGATTTGGTGTTAACTGTCGGTGAAATAGCAATAAATATCATTATTATATTTGTATCAATTGCAACCAACTTTAATTCGCATGTGGACATTTTTTCTGTCGTCGCAAATATTTCTCGCCGCAAATCAGTACTCAAATGTTTCTGGTAATTTTTTGTTCATTATAATCTCTATCTTGGTTGCGAACCAGTATTTCCTAGGAAAATATTTCGCAAAATAAAGTGATCGCGAAATAAAAAAATGGTTTACAGTATTGGAAATCTACATACATCTTTTGCTGGATCTTTGACTTCAGGTCTTGATTTTTGATAAGGTTTTCTCCTTGATTGCCTGGCGTGCTTTTTGGTCTGTTTGATGGGGAGTGAACTTGCGCTCACATCTAAACGATCTGTCGCCTCTTTTCTTGTGATGCTTTGAACCTGTGAGAATAATTGATTTTTTTTATTTTAATTTATTAAATGCATAACGAAAACAACATGCTTGTATTAATGTCAGTCCAGTAGCTAGTGAATATATTTTTGACGTGAATTCTACGGCGAACCGTACGCGCATAATTTACGCGCATGTAACAATTCGTTGTGTTACCCGTTGCTAAGTGTGTTGCTAACGCTGAGGGTAATAGAACGGATTATAAACTGCGTCTAAACCAATCATGAAAGTATAATAAAGAAATAATTTGTTCAATATAATATGCTCTTTTTATGTGCAGTTCTAACTGGCGTATAAAACAATATGATTAGATCCTGTAGTGTTATCATCTGTAGCATCAATTGCTATAAAACAATATTCTGCTTGATTCCTGTCAATAAAGTCGCCAGTTTATCAGAGGTCAGAAAACAAAGAAAAAAGATCCCTCAAGAAATGGTGAATATTAGCATTATTTTTATTTTTGAACAACTCAAAATTTGAGGTTTCGAGGTTTGGTGGCTAATAGGCAACCGGTCTTACCCTTGTAAGTAGTGATATTTTTTGTGACTACAAAACAAACTTTGGTGGCTTCCTATTTATAAGTATATTGCTCGTTTTGAGTCATGGTGGGTCATTGGGACTATATACCAAATTAGCGTTCACTTTAATACATGTACTAAGTATGTACTATCAAAAGACATTTCATTTCATAAAGATAAAATTTTCCTAATCTTAAAGTAAAAGTTTCTGAGATTCTTTTAATAATACATTTAAATGAAGTAACTTTATATAGTGGAAGATATGATTGATAGATTTTCTTTACTGTCCTGTTGTTTCATGCCATGTTTCAGTTCAGTTCATGCATGTTATGGCTGTTGTCTCATCCCGATGTGGGGACCTTCCCGTGGTGAATGCGATAAAACTGATGAAAAAGTCTTACTTTTTACAAAAGGAACATATCGTAGAAAAGTGAGACTGAAAATGAGCTTGTCCAAGTAATATGGCACCAGGATATGAGATTGACTCAAGTAGAGAATACGGAGCGATCCTGATCCTTGGAAGTGAAGGACAAAGTTCTACATCTCAGTGACTTTTAATGGAATAATTACTGTGGAGTCATTTAGATAAGTAGTGGTTCAATTTTTTTTCTATCTCGCGGTTACCTCCCATTCACGAATTAACACCTGAACAAATTATGAAATACTGTATTTATTCTATATATAAATGTACAAGTAAATCCGCGAAATCACATAGCCACAAAGCTTTGAAAAAAATGACAATCCACAAAAATTGCCCCCTAATATTTTTGTTAGTGATCAAACAATCTCCATAAATTTATGATGAAATTAAAGTTTTTAAAAAAAAGTATCATTAAATACATGCTTTGCATTTTAAATTTAAAATTGTCATGGAGCTCTAATCAACATCAAAGTTTTGGTTAACATAGTGGCATGATTCCCCCAAGCGAAATTGGCGTCGGTATACCATCCGTTCAGATTGGACAACGTGCAGTAATTGTGCCACCAGGCGCCATTGAAATAGACAGCACAGTTGCCGCCGGAATACAAATCGTTGTCGTTATCCGATGTCGTAAACATCATGCCGTTCAGATTGACTTCGGGGTCCAATGGTATCATTTTGTCTCCTGGAAAATGAAAGGACCATTTGAAAATGTACCATAAATATGGTAAAAGACCTGAATATATTTCTGGAAATTCACTATCAGTCTCACAAACGGTTACTGACTTGGGCAGTTAGTACACGCTAGACTGGCTAAACATGTGTTTACGGTGGTGAGACCTGTTTGTGACTGTAAATCATATACTCACTTCTCTGAATTGTTGTTATATCAAAGTCATGCACGTTAAGGGGGATGTACGACCATGTTGTACAAATGTGGATTAAAATGTAAACATTTCTTGAACTCACTTATTTATACCAAAAACTAAATTTTTTGGACCCTTATCCCACATTTAAAAAAGAAGTGCTTAAAAAGGCATTGTTCTGTTCTTGTAAGCGTAATTTGCATACAACACAACATGTAAAACCTCATATTTATAGCTTTTTTATCTTTTGACAACAGTTTTGGTCAGTTTTGGGCAGAAGCAAGCCAGTTCAAGAAATGTTTACATTTTGGTCCTCAAATGTGCATCCCCCTTAACCATGGCAGATATAGTTTAAACAAGATGCCCGGTGTATTACCCGTAAAAGGGATGTAAAAGCTGCCATTTATTTATATAAGAATATTCGAAAAGAGTGTTCTAATTCTAGTAAGCTAGTCGAAAGTTCGAAAATTAAATAGAATTTTGTTTTAAACATGCATCACTCTACAAAGTAGACTACAAGTCCCGAGACTGGGCTTTGAAATTGTATAGCAACGCTGTCCACGCAAATCGTTTTGTCAATATAGGATAGAGATGTATTTAGTGTATGCAACCAGTATTCTGAAAATCCAAATGACGTATTGATCTTGTTTAACCATACATGTTGGAATTAACTATATACAATTCTAAAATATTATAGAAGAAAATAAAACAATCTATTTCCGCCCTAATTTTAAGTTTCAGTATGTGCAAAACCTCTATATTTATGAATACTAGTACTTTAAATATTATGTATCAATTTGTTACCATAATTATTACATAAATTACTCTATAATGTTATCCAATTGTGATGAGATAGATGAATTCAGTGCAATTCAGTTCAAGAAGAGCGTGTCATTTTCAAAACAAGGATTTGATAATATGAACAAGATAAATAAAAGCAACAATTAGAGTGAATATGGATTGCTTTGGATAAGTTTTATAAATGAAACAAAGTATTTGCGATCTAACCAGCGTTTCCACTGTACCCCCCGATGTACAGTCGGTAGTTGGAGTCTGGTCCTCCCACGGTAAAGTTGGAGTACATGGCGTACTTTACAGTGTTGTCAGAGAACCCCAGCTGTATCGCCAGCACGGTCAGTCCTAGCGACGTCAGGCGATGAATCTCCCCCAAACCTACAGGATTTTTCAGTTAAAAATTTGCCCGGATAAGTCGTTTTGCTGCATGGTCAAAAACTGATTTTGGTTTTCATTCAAAATGATTAAGAGAAGAAAAGTCACGTGACTAAAGAAACAGTTTTGTAAAGCCCATAAAAAACGATTTTATTATATAAATGATTGAATCTTATTTCTGCATAAGCTTGTGTATTCAGTCGTTGAATCAAATGATACATACCCAGCCAACCCCCCCATAAAAAAATTGAATTTTTTTTTTATCGCTAAAATTAGTGTTTGAATATATTTTCTAAATCCATATGTACCTATCCAGAACTCGTTGGAAATCGATCCAAACCCCTTTTCGTAATCCGTCCAAAGTTTTTGATGAAAATTCACTGAACCATCTGTTCTACGCTGAATGATCTGAGAAAAAGATTAAAAACGTCATATGGTTTATATAAATCCCTTAAAAGAATTCTGTGCTACTGGTATTTCATTATACCATTAAGGTGGTATGGGACACCTCCATATTGTGACGTACTTCCTTCCGAAATAAACAATAAAATCAAGAATATTTTTTATAAATTTCTTCTTTACCAAAATTGTTACCTATCGGCGTAGCGCATTGGGTTAGAGAGTTAACAAGGAATCTGTATGAGTAGGAATACCGTTGAGGCATTTAAAATTTGTACTTTTTCAAAAAATGTTAAAACATTTTATCATGTTATTTTTGGGGTCAAATATTGTAACATTTGAAAATTCTTAAACAGTGAAAGTATTTTGATCGTAATGTACTGTTATCCACATAAATATTGACAATTGTCCCATACCACCTTAAACGAGACCTAGCATAAGAGTTTCAATTTCTATCACAGATTTTTCACTCAATCTGAGCCAAAGTATTTCAGAATTTTTCAACTACACCTAACTAGGAACATTTAACGGGATTCGGGTTTTTTTTATAGATGAGGTCATCATTTTTCTCGAAAGGATGCAAAAAGAATTACGGTCCACATTTTCCCATCTTGTTTGCAGGCGTAAGTGGTCGAGCCTCCGTTTAGGGTGACAGAGTAGAGTTCCTTTCCCGCAGAAAATTGGTCAGTAATGGCAGAGCAAGAACAACCATTGTTACACTCTAAAAATGCATGATTTTGGTTGATTGTAAGTTTTGTATCTAATATTGAGAATAGGACAAAAACAAAATTCTTATAAACATTATAATTATTGTTAAAAGTAAGATGACGTCATCATATTTGACGGTTTACCAATGGCGGCTGACGTTGTTTCTTGAACCGTTGTTGTATCTTGGCCTGCTGGTGGATTCTGTGTTTGTGTTGTTGCTAGAGGTTGCGGTGTTGAATTGTTTGTTGTTGAGCTTACCTGTAAAGAAAAATACATCGAAGATAATAAGAAAGATGTGTTGTAAGGAAGCGTATTAGTGTCACATTGAAAAAGATAAATTTTCCGAAATGCAAATTTAAAAGTTGGATTTTCCGAGATAAAAGTTGGAATTTTCTACTTCAATGTTGGAAATTTCAACTTTAATATTGGAATTCCAACTTTAATATATTGGAATTTCCTAACTTGATAGTTGGAATTTCCAATTTTAATCTTAGAAAAGTCAACTTTTAGGTTAGATTGGATTTTCCAACTTTAATCTTGGAAAAGCTATCTTTAAAGTAAAAAAAAAAAAATCACAATGGGTCACTAATACGCTTCCGTATATATGAGTCTGTTTTATTGGTCTTTTGATTTGAACCAGTGCAACTAACAAATTACATGTACTTATAAGTTATAACGTTAATTCAATTTTACCTCAAAGAAGCGGCGGCAGATTGGTTTGTTGGTGGAATTCTCTTTCGGTGGAGCACTCCACATGCGGCATCGAGTGGAGGTGTGTAGGTAACAGACGTCCATGGTTAGACAGCTGGGGGATCCAAGACACCGGACAGCGCACCAAGTCGCGGACTTCTTGTCGTCAAGCAAGACATCCTCCGTCTCACTTCCTGGGATATAGCTAGAATTTCTAGTAGAGAAAAGGAACAATTCTTGTGTGGTTTTACTGTTTGTTACGGGAACAAAAAGGGAAATAAGACCAACTGTTTTCAACAGAAGTGATCTGAACATGGCAAAAATATTTATTTTCTCTGGGAGAAGATCAAAGTCAAACTGTAGAGTAACTATTTCTCAGATCAAATATAAGATATGAGGCAAAAAAAAGCCGTTCGATATCATTCAAGTTCTAATGAAATTTCCGCTATGTTAATTTGTCTATTAATCAATTGATAATTTGAACTGACGTTAATGCTTCGGTGGACGTTTGTCGAATTCAGTAGCTAATTAGAGCTGCATGTATTTGTTTGTAATATAAACATGCATTGATATTTCTTAATTAATTTCAAGCATGTTAAAGTAAGTAATAAAAAATAATCAATTCATCTGAAATCAAAGGTTTTTTTTAATTCGCTTCTTGAATGTGTGGAAAAACCAGTCTCATCAAGTTGGTTCTAAATAAGGAAAGACTCGTATTTAATATTACACAAAATGCTGCAATTTTTTTTAATCCTTAACACTCTTTGAGAAAAAAATTTCAAAGTGTGTGAAATTGGGAACAAATCAACCCACTTTGAAACTGTTTACGTTAGAGAGCTAAAAGAGGGATAAGCTATCTGTATATAAAGTACAGTAATATTGAAAAATTCGAGCTGGCCAAACAATAGTTTCTCCCATGGTAATATGTTAAAAATCTTTAGGTGTCTAAATATAAACGTTCTTCTCATATTCAAACCAAATAATTTACGTCATTATTAAAATAAGAGAATTACATTGCACAAACATTAAAATATTATCAACTAAAAAATAAGCTTTATGATATGTTTTTTCCTTGAACTGATATTCTAAAAAGATCGTATTGTGTTTGCCCCAAGAGCCTGTAAAAACTGATCAAGAGGATCTAAACAAAAAAATCTCTAATCTTCTTTGAACTCGCAGAAAAAATGGCGATAATAGAATAAAAAGGAACTTTGTGTCAATGTTTTTTTTTTATTTCATTTTTTTTTTCAATTTTCTTTTGCTTGATACCATGCAGGACAAAATATCATTTGAAACAAATCCACTTCGCGACTGCTACACTCTATTTATCATAAATGTAACGTTATGTACGACGCCTTTCGGAGTGTCAGTCCTTTGATCTTGTAAAGAACACTGTGCCGGATAATGTATGCCAGTGCCAAGGTGGCATTCGTCGTGCACCCGTCTACGATGCACGTCTCGAAAAATTCAAATACATCATATGATAGACACATGCTTAAAAAGTTTATAACAACTTTTATTATTGATGTATCTCACTTGTCAGGTGAGATATTTACCTTTAAAATTTAAATTTCTTCGGGAAAATAATTTTTCAGGAAAAACAGTTTTCCCATAGGATATTTTGAATTTTCTACTGGAAAAAGAGCCTTAGATAGGAATTTAAATTCCGATAGGATTTGAACAAAGGCTCTCATGGAAATTTAAAATCCAATTGGAAATTTTAATTTCCTACAGGAAAACTTCCTGTCTGAATAAAATTCCGGTTGAAAATACTTTTATCCTATAGGAAATATAACTCCTGTAAGATTTTTAAAAAGTAGGAAAATTATTTTTCCTATGGGAATTATTTTT
>WFKH01007768.1:48887332-48897681 GCA_016163765.1 Magallana hongkongensis | reverse complement strand
GGGGGGGAGGGGGGCTTTTCAAAATAGATAATCTGGACAGTTTTCATATTAGTGGATACAAAGGTATTTATTATTATCGAAATATCAAGCGAAAAGTGGTGCAAGACTGCAAAATTTGTGGTGGAAGCAAAAACTCAGGACAGAGTATAGAACTTCAATTTCAAAGTCTCTAAAGGAGATGCAATTTGATGAGTGATTTTTATATGCATTGTGTACACAACAATTCAAGGTTGATTTAAAACAATTGCATGCACTCAAATGGCAAATCCTCTTCTTTCTGAGTTCTGATGCTTTTAACATGCATTTGAAACTACATGGGCAAAAAAAAAAATGAGGATGGACTTCTTTTATACATCATGTAAAGGCCCTGTTACACCAAGTTGTATTCACACCGAGTTTTCATGGCGTTGTAAAATTTCTGGAATTGCCATGAAATCTCAGGAAAATTCAGAAAATTTGTACAATTTTTAATGAAATTTTTACAAGGAAAAGATGTCATGGCAGTCAGACAGTGACCGAGGCGTCGTGTAACTGTTTCCTATGGAGTTCTACTTGGCGATTGACAGTGCTCTCGCCGAGTGCCCATGACATGCTAAGAGTTTTATCTGATGTTCACTGTGTGCTCAATGCGCTGACTACGTGCACAATACATTCTTGTGACGCAGTGACATCCAAAAGGGCAATGAGAGGTCTCCGTGCAAGCGCAGTTGACTAATCATTGCATCTATACTGCAATTATGTGCTTAACTTGAGTGGCATTGCTGGAGACCTTACTGC
The DNA here is from genome assembly GCA_016163765.1 of Magallana hongkongensis. Lineage (NCBI taxonomy): Eukaryota > Metazoa > Mollusca > Bivalvia > Ostreida > Ostreidae > Magallana > Magallana hongkongensis. The sequence continues at coordinate 48,896,904 of WFKH01007768.1, read as the reverse complement.
GCTGCCATGGCGACCCCACTTCGTTTTTACTGCGTGTTTATCAGAACGCAGAGCCATGGCACTTTGTGCATGTTCAAAGGAATCACCTTCAAATGACGTTCTTGGCGACTCTACCGCAACCAATGAAGATGCTGCTGCGGTGCTGTGCTGATGTAGGAGACTCTACTGCGTGCACCTTGGCGTTCTGCATTTTTTAGGGACGCAGCAGGATCACCCTAAGAACACAGCCCTGGTGTGACAGGGGTTTTACTATATAAAATTACAAAATGAGGTTTTATTAAGAAAAAAAAATTGGCATATCAATTGTGTGCAAACATTAAATATTTTATCCCGAATAGATGATTATTTAAATTGCTGTAGTTTCGGAGTGTTCGAGGGAAATGATATTTCGTTCATGAGTAATCCGTGGTTATTGAGCTCTGTGATGTAAAGAATTTTTTATGCAAATGTCCTAAAGGAAATAAAATTGGCTTAATAAATGAGTAATAAAAGTGCCATTGTAATATTTTATAATGTCATCTATAATGTAGAACAATTATAAACAAATTGATATTTAATGGTTCTTTTCAACGAAATTAGGTAAATCAGGGTTGGAAAAGAGATAAATAATTTTATATTAATATGTAATACCTTCTCCCTGATATTTTTTTGCCTAGGGAAGGGGATGCCGATTATAAACTATTGCCATATTCCAATTTATCACTTGGACAGTTTCACCTCTAAGCTAAATTTAATATTAATGAATTGAATTTATTTCACCATACCCACGGATGAAAAAGTAAAAAAATTATGTATTTTTGATGAAAACACGTAATTTGATATCCTATTGTATTATTAGCACGTGGTTATTGGTACAAACAGTATCACCAGTGTTACTTAGTGATGGGCAATCGGACCAAAAACCATAATCGATTATCGGAAATAATCGGACACATGTAATCGATTAATAATCGATTATAATCGGAATTATCATCCAATGTTAAAAGTGTAGGGTTTATTATAAATATAGAAGAGTTACAACTATTTACCATGTCGTATGTATTGATTGCTTCCTTTGATCATGTTGAGCACAGTTAAATAAATCTGAATTTCAAGTAATGGAATTTAGTTTATAATGTCTCCAAAAAAAGAATGTTTTAAAATCTACTGAAATTACTTTACACCTCACCACCAACACCTTCTATGTGGTTCCTAAAACTAGGGGCGTTTAGGGAACTAATTCAATATCCTATAATCTTCTGCAGTTTTTTAAATATGATTTATTTGAAATAAAAAAACTGCTTGATAACTATAAACATCTGTGAATGTATTTGAATATTGAAATATAGGAGTATTTTTTCAGACATGCAATTTTTACAATGTTTGTGACTTGCTATCTAACTTGATTTTTATTTGAAGGTTTCTTTTTAATTAGTAGAAAATAAAAAATTCCAAGGTATTTGACCTTGTAATTCCTGAGGATGGATAAATAACCCGGTCTCCTTTATTTCTCTGAAAATTATAACAGTTACCGTTTACGCCATCAACTACCGCCATTTTGTTTTTCTTGTTTATAGATCAGGTTTGACATGCAGAAAATAAAATCTGAACCAAAAACTGACTAAAATCCGAATTTTTTATTTTTGTTAGCGATGTCGGCGACTTTTAATTTGAAATCGATTAGTAGCATCGGGGGTATCAGAACGATAGATAATCGATCATCGGCGACAATCGTTTCATCACTAGTGTTACTTCCATCTTTACATAACTATTTTTTCTCTCATTTCTGTTAACCCAGAGTTGTTGGTTTTTTTTCAAATATGATCCTTAGTTAATATTAATAGCCAGCCATGAGTGTAGATGTATGTAAAAAGATAAAACTTATTTCCAACATTAGAAATTTTTAAGTAAGGTATTTAAGTTTTAGTCCTATCATATTGTCAAAATCTCGATGTTTGATAAATACAGGTTTTCGTCGATATGTTTCTCGAATGTCGTTGGAAAACACAAGTGCACCTGTCACCAGTGCATGTGATAGTTGCAAAGATAAATGCATTTCAGAAAAAAAATCGTTAAAATGATTTTTGTAAAATGGCAGAAATATCTCTTTGACTTACCTAGGCCTAACCCTATCCCTAGCCTTAACCCTAACCCCAACTCTTACCGAGATTTCGCTCGATGATGCTCAACTTAAATTTCGAGAGCTGTCGATTAATCATTTTATCTTTTACAATCATTACAATTAATGACTTTATCTGAGAATTTTTCTGTTGAAATCACAGGCACCTGACGTTAAATCATTTTCTCAGAATCAAAAAATATACCCCTTCCTAATGATACACCCTTGTGTATTATTAAAAAGGGGGTATATATTTTGATTATGAGAAAAATACATAACGTCAAGTGACTGTGGTCTAAATATGTCTTATTTCAAAAGATGTCGTAGAGAAATATTACAATAAGCTAAAGAAGATTTCTCCATTTAAGCTAGATTACACAGATTTCTCTATTTCAATTAAAGATAGAATGGAGTGCCCTGAATATTTTTATAGTAATGATATCAAATCATATTGATGAATTGCACAGGGGAAAGGAACTAACTTTCTAGGTACTAATTCTATGATAGATAAACAAGGAGGAAGGTTTCATGATTCTGGATGACAGTACAGGCAGAGTGAAGGTGGCTGGATACAACAATATTCCCTTTATATCACTTTCACTGGCAACAGGTGTGTAATTTTGTTAATTGATATGTGAATGAATGACATTATTTGACAAAAGATATGGAAAAATTCAGGTGCTGATTTAATTAAAAGTCTCACAATATCTTTGAATTGCCAATTTTCATGCAATTTTGATTCATATTACCTTACCAAAAGCTAATGTTATTATGCAATAAAAATTTTTTTCACAAATTATTCTGCCTAAAAGCAATTAAATATTGTCAACCTCACCCCCCCCCCCCTTTCAAATGTTATGGCACTGGATTTGGAAAAAATAATTGTATTTTTTGTTTAAAATCAAATTGTCAAAGTGTTGATGTCAGATATTTTCAATTACATGTAGTACCCTTATTAAGCCCCGAGTCATTTGGGCTATTAGAGAATTTTAAGATGCATAATTGTAATTCTCTGAATTTTATTTGGATAGTTTTGTTTATATAGCCTTTGCCTGGTGTGAAATCCTGTCATGTTCTTTATACAGGTCAAATTAAATGCAGACTAAATATTTATGAATTAAATGCAGATTAATTATCTTTGATCTTGCCTCCCCCTCTAGGACAGTATGTTATGGTCATTGCTTCGGTGTCCCGTTGTGGAGATCTCCCTGTGGTTAATGCATTAAAACTCCAGAGCCTGACTCAAATAGAGAATGCTGAGAGATCCTGGTCCTTGGAAGTCATGGACCAAATTCTCCATCTCAGTGCATTACACTGATTCTTTAAGTGATGTGATAATTTTTGTGTAAATGGTCATAAAATGATTGAATTTTTATTGGAGTAAAAAATCTATAAATATTGTCATGATTATTATTAATGAAGACAGTATGTATTGTTCAACATTCACTATAATGAGTATTGTATATAATATAATATATTGAAAATATTAATATAACTTGATGGGACATGTATGTATAAAATGTAAAAAAAAAACCCAAAACTTTATAACCTGTACTTTATCTGTATATAATAGCACGTAGTGTGTTAAACTACTGTGTTTTTGCATACTTGTGGTATATTAGTGTAACTAAGGGCAGATAACTCTAAAAATGTTTACACATGGAGATCGAGGATGATGTCCAAACTAACAGCTGTAGATAAGAGCATGGTGTCTGGGAGACTGAGTGGTCTTTTGACCTACTCCAACTTTGTACATGCTGTGTCAGGAGCCACAGTAAGTATTAATCACCTTTGAAATTCTATTTAAAGTATGTTACCTGTGTGAAACATCTGCATTTTCAATAAAACTTCAACAGTTAATTGTGATAAGAAGTCCCTAAATCACAAACTTTAGTAGTTTTCCCAAATTTCTATGTCACCAGGTGTGTGACTGAGAAGCTCAGTGGTTATAACACTGGTATGGTACAGAAGAGCTAGGCATGGGTTCGAGTCATGGATGCAGAGACTTAATTGACTTTTTACCACCTATTTAGTGTTACAAAGAACATCTGAATCTACTTAATTAATGTACTATTAAATGTTAAAAAATGTATGCTATAACATTGAAGTGGAAAGTATTCTTGATTTTGCTAAAAAAGAAAAAAAAAGGTTGGCTAACTAAGATTATTATGTAGTTAATGTTGTATATAATAATTTCTAAAGGTTATTTTTATGCCACAAATTATGAGCTCTGAAATTTATATTTCTTGCTTGTGTGGTATTTGAAATGATTTTCTATATTGTTGACTTTATTGTTCTGTGTAGGGCAGTGTGATAGCAATGGCAGTGTTTTACCCCCTGGAAACTGTCAGAACAAGATTACAAGGTAATTAGTGTCTCCAAACCCCAACTCTTTATAATGTTAGTCTCTGTCATCTACTTTTGCACTAGCTAGCACCTTTTTCAGTTGATAACAGTTATGTTGGATTTGAAGTACATATCAATGTTGACTTCTTTCTATATATGTACTAGAAATGAAAACACTCTTACATGTGTTGGTTGGTTATTCTTTACAGTTCATGTAGGCCGGCAAGCCAAACATGCACCAGTGGAGGCCTTGGACATAATGAAAGAAGAGGGCATGTAAGTTGATGCCACACACATATTAGCTTCAGGATACATTGAGACAGTCAATCATTGGCTATGAAAATGTTATTGGACATATATATCCATAACTTTATTAGATTGTAAATGTTTATCTAATAAAGGAAATTACTTTGTTAAACAATAACATACCTAGTGGTTTATTGGGGTATAAAGGTAGTGGGCATTGCAGAAAAAAATTGCATAACCTGCATCAAAAGTACCTTCAAGCCTTTATGGGCACCAAAGAAAGCATTTAATGTTTTTATTTACATATCTCCTGGAATCTCTTTTAAATTATTGATATAAAGTGAGGAAAAGTACTCTGAAATACTGTATAACATCTGTACTTACATTCAGAAAGTTACATAGGTGGAAGAGTTATGAAGTCTGCCTTCAGTGCGTGCTTTCTGTTTTCAATATTGCAAAAATTAAACTAAATCAATCAATCACAAAGAGTAGACTTCCAAACAAAATAATAATTAGGCATAATTTCAATATCACCATTGCACATTAAAGTTATTTGAATAAACTGAACAATAAAAAAAAAATATTCTTTTAAACTTTAACAGTTTTAACAAACTTCAGGGGAGGGGGGGGGGGGGGGGGGGGGGGGGGTTGTGGGGGGGGGGGGGAGGTTTATTTTGCTGATGGGGGTTTGGTCTACAGTTCATACACTGGCATTAATTAAATTGCATTTAAAATTGTCATTGATTAAACTGGTTGGATCTAGTTTTGTTCATTCACTAAAATCTGCTTATCAGTTTTCTTATGAAATCCCTGAGAAAATACTTAGTTGATGTAAATATTATAATAAATTGACAAATGACTACTGGTATATGAATTTAAAACTAATGGTTGCATGCGAAGCTAAAAAAATCAATGTTTGAAACATTTGTGTGTAGATCCTCCCTATACCAGGGCCTCTTTCCTGTGCTGGTCACGCTCTGCTGCTCAAACTTTGTGTACTTCTACACGTACAACGGTCTGAAAACCACCTTACTGGAGGAGGGGAGCAAGCCAGGCCCCGTCAAAGACCTACTGATGGCCTTCGTGTCCGGTTAGTTAACAGTGTATTTTATATCATAAGGAATTTTGAGAATTTGAGAATTGATTTAGTGATTAAAATTATTGAATTGTAAAGATGGAGATAGAGATATAACAATATTTCACATATTGAATAGGACTGAATTTTAAAAGAAAATCAAGTATAATACACGTACATGTGTATATACATGTATGGTTTATTTGATCATGTTCAAATGGTAAAAATTTAGTCTGAAGATTCTACTAAAAGATTTATAGAGACAGTGCGTTTACAGGAACTTGTTTTTGAAATATGAATTCAATCTTTAAGGTGTCATTAATGTTGTGATCACAAATCCTCTTTGGGTTGTTAACACAAGGATAAAAATCCAGGGACTGAAATGTGGCACTGAAAAACAGAAAACAGCACCCACCCCTCTTTACCGGGGGATCATTGGTAAGAACTGATTCTGTCCAAGGCAACTCAACAGGCTGATTGATTTTCTATCTCATTCAAGGGAAATCATTTGGATACGTAACATGTCTCCTAAAAACTAAAAATTTACAATACGACAGTATCTTAATAGACAGTGGGAGATACTTTTACATTCCAATGTGGTATTGATTGAAGTAAAGAGTCAGTGAAAGAAGATAATAATTTTCTTTGCTGTTTGAGATGCATTTATGGAAGAAAAAATGATTAAAAAATCATTTTGATTTCATATTGCATTTAGTTTCATTATCTTTATACTTGTACATACAAGATGATTCAAGATAATGTTGATATCTGTCAATGTTTGATTTCAGATGGTTTATGTAAGATAGCATCACAAGAGGGTCTGTCAGCCCTCTGGAATGGAACGGCAGCATCCATAATCTTGGCCTCCAATCCATCCATACAGTTCATGGTGTATGAAACAATCAAAAGATACTTTCAGCAGTTTTTCAAATCAAAAGCAAGTACAACCATTACTGTTTATTGTTTGTTCCAATTGTTTCATTCAAAGCAGATTTACAAGTATCACTTAGTATATAATTCATACAAGTTATTTTTTGTTTTCAAACAAATAGGAACTTAGTGGCTTTCTATACTTTATCATTGGTGCAATATCAAAGATGGTGGCTACTGTTGCAACATACCCTTTACAAATTTTGCAGTCTCGTTTTAGGGTAAGCTTTTAATGATGAAAAGGAATTTAAGCTAAAAATTGATTAGAGAGAGAAGTTCAGATATTTTCTTTAAAAATTTATGCCTTGTGGGATAAATAATATGTTGTCATTTTGAGCTGTTAATGACATGTGATAAGGACAATGGGTGATGCATGTTGAAATCTTTGTTTAAAGGCTGGAAGTAAAAAGTCGGATCATTCCAAGAAGATCACCCAAAGTTTGATGAATATCATCAGGTAATAAAAACATTGTGTTAAAGAAAATGATTCAGTACTAAACATAATGTCACAGGGTGATTTATTCATAGATCCAATATTCATTTTAATATATTGATATATAATGTACTAATTCATATATCATTTTCATCATCATCTATAAACATAGTGAATTACAGATCACTGGAATTTACTACGTTTCCACATACATTTCATTCATATTCATGGTGTTTTACGTTCATTGGTTGAGTTTGGAGTGTGAAAGGTCAAAGGTGTTTGGGTCATGTGAGAGTTGTATGATTGGTTGTTATTTTAGAAATAGTAGTGATTGAGTGATTTTACAAGTTTTATACTTAAGTGTGCATGCTTGGCGCCAAATCCTCAAACTAATACACTTCACCCCCAGACAGCTGAGAGAAAGGAAGAGTCTATCTCCTTCTCCATATATCATCTATTTTATGATAGTGATATAAAACATCTGTCATTTCGGTAAGTTCTTTTACCGCAGTTGCTTAAGTTATCTGTTGAAATAATTAATTATTTAAAACATAAATTAATCATATTCAAACATCTTAAAATATATTTAATGTGTGAATCTAAGCTGTGTGAGTGTATATTTTATTATATTCATTTCTGCAATAATTATTGTTACAGATCACCATAAATTCTATACATTAAAAAAAATATATAATTTCCAAGAACCCAACAGCTGAGTTGTTTATTCATTCGACAACAACGATTTACCATCTAAATTGCGGCTGTGACAATAACTATCATAAATTTTTTCAGCAACGTGTTATCTTTAACCTTTATGCATGAAAAATATCTTTATGGTTTATCAATAATGAAATTGTACCACGGAGATAGAAGTGACAAACAGGCATGCTAGCTCTTATATTTTGCCACAGAAATACAACACAAATTTCACCGAGTTCAAATAGAACAATAGTTTACTAGTTTTTTCTTTAATACCATTTTTTAAAATTTTAAAACAATCTTAAATAAAAATAGTTAAAAGAATTTTTTAAAGAAAGTTTCAAATAGATATATTTGTAAAATTATTTAGACATGAGTGTTTAAAACCAGTCCAACTTTCCCCCCACAGATCAGAGGGCTTCCTGGGATTATACAGAGGCATGGAGGCCAAACTAGTGCAAACAGTACTCACAGCTGCCCTCATGTTCCTGTGTTACGAAAAAATTGCTGCCTTCATCTTCAGAATTATGGGGATAAAAACATGACAATGTCAAGATTATCATACCTCTTGACTTTATCCATTTTCAGTTGAAAGTGATTCATTTCTGTTTTGTTGCCATACCTTTAACAAATGCCATTTTATCTATACATTTATATTTTTTACGTAATGTGTTAATTTTGTTTGTTTAGAACAACTGATTATATTATTATTAAAATTGATTTTATAAAAAAAAATGTTAATGTTTTCTTGAATTGATCACATCTCCTTGTAACTTTACTTTACTTAAGAAGTTATCAAGTAAAATTGATGTTTTAAAATGTTACGGACTTTTAGATTCCCCCATAGTAACCTTCATGAAAAAGTTATATAGTATTTTTCCCTGGAGAAGATGGCTTCAATGTTTATGCAGTTTTCTACATAATTACCGGGTATAGGTTTTCTGTCGAATATGTATTTTGGGAAAGGGGATCGGATTGTATGAACAGTTTTAAAGAACAAAGTTAATCAAGAATGGTAAATTCACTGGAAGTGTCAAGTCTGAAAAAGAATGTCCAGAGCATACTTTCTCTCTCTTTGGCCCAATCTGGCTCATACTACACCCACAGAGTGCCTTTGGGTAAAGAGTAAGCTGACTTGGAACCAAGTTTCTAGGTGTAAGGTTAAAGTCATAGCATAATTACAAGGAAAATCCTTTTCTGGACCATATACTGTAAAAGTGGTTATTTACGCGTGGAGGAAATTTACGCTACTTACGCGGTAAGCTTAAAACCGTGTAAAATACCCCTGCCCGTATGGTAAAAAAAATTAAAACTTAAGAGTGGTAATCATGCTTCAGCGTATTTTAACACCAACGCGTATTGTTTGACCATAGAAAACGCGTCCTTGACCACCAGCGTAAATAATCACTTTTACAGTATCCTCTCCCTTTGGTCCAATCTGGCTCATACTTCACACACAGAGTGCATTTGGTCAAAGAATGTGCAGAGACCTTGAACAAACTTTCTTTGTCAAGGGCCAAGATCATATCAGACACAATACAAAATCTATGTACAAAGCATATAATTATTCTCTCTCCTTAGCCCTTTCTGGCTCATACTTCACATAAACAGAGATTTGCAGTGACCTAGAACCACGTTTCTAGGTCATATGTGAAGGTCGTAGCCGATATCTTTAAAATTCAGTTTTAGACCGCAAGTTCTTTCCCAGTGATTTGATTTTGCTAAGATTAAACCAAAAGAATGTC
>WFKH01007768.1:48872748-48887232 GCA_016163765.1 Magallana hongkongensis | reverse complement strand
ATGATTTTGAAAGATAGACAAAACAATAATGGTACTGGGAACAGATACTCAGTATTTAATTTGCCATCAAATCTATAAAGCCAAAAGCGTCGCGAAAAATCGCCACATGGTTGTTCGAGTTATGAGAGAACAACCACCGCCAATAACATTGGAGGATTAGCGACGCTTAGTACATCGACCGTGACCTACGTTCGCCATTGAAAGAGCAAATTTGTTGCAATGTACTTTGTAAATTGAATAGTAGTATGACATTTCCAAGTTCAGTTAGATGAAGTCCGTCTTTTCTGAATGAACCATAAGAATTTTAAGCAAATTCTAGATAGCTGATGTAAAAACAATCATTTTGTACAAACAATTTGCTCATAAAGCTGATAATGGCTTTTGGTTGCTAAATTTTGAGATTTTACATTATTGCTATAACGCCATGAAGATCTAGGAAGAACATAAGACAACCAATAATGGTGTTTAGAAGTCTGGTCTGAATTCTATAAAATATTTCTTTCTTTTTTGTACATAAGTCATTTCCCCCCCAGTGAATAATTTAAAAATCTGGAGACGGTTCGTACCCCGACATCATCGGAATTCAAGGGTACAACCTGTTCAACGTTAACAAAAAGGCATGAAATGCCAAAGAAAATGCATCGCAAAATAGGAAGGCTTCAAATTCAGAGGAGCAAACATAGCTTGAAGTTGGTATGAGCTTTTTAAATATCTTGAATTATAGGCAAACGTCGATCAATTGATTTGCGTGAACGATTAACACTTTCTAAAGCTTTCTAACTAGGAGATGTTTTGTAGAATCGTTGGTGCATAAAAGTTTGCATTTGAAACTTATTCCAGCTAAATACGATGATACTGTACTGTATGCTAAACCTTTTAACGACATACTGTAAAACGAGAAAATCGGCGCATACGTATTTTAGCGCAAACGCAAGTGCCAGTACATTGGCGCAATTATATTTTAGCGCACGCACCTTTTCTTTAAAAAAGAATACAAAAAATGTTCTTGTTTGATAAACGATCACGCCCAAATTTAGTTCTGTATTCACTCAAGCACGTGAACACAACGACTTTGATTTCTATCTCGCATGCACGGTAAACTATCGTTGAGAACAATACACTTACTTTTGTGTAAATCGTCAGTAAATAGATATGAAAACTTTATTTATTGGCGATGATGTGTAATTTTTGTTGGTAAACGAGTTATCTGACTTTGAATTTAACGTGTCGACTTGGATAATACAAGAAGAGTCCCGAAACTAAAAGTGAAATTGAATGCTACATTTACCATGAGTTTCGATCACTTTTTCACAGTAATTTTACATTAAAATAACACAAAAAAGAGGTATCGTCTTGTGTTATATCAACATTTTACATTTGCCTTCATTGTCTATAATAATCATGAGTATATATACCCTTTTGGCTAGGATGGACAGTTTCAGTTACTCATGACCACCTGCGCTGATCATGAGTGAAGATTCAGTGATTAAATTAGAAAGTAGTATTTTAGTTCTAAATGCAGTATCAAAACTGTCAAACTGTCCATCAAAGCGTCGAGGGATACGGGCTTACAGTCTCCCGCATCAATACATAGCATGAGTAAAACATGAGTACATGTCAAAGGTTATCATAAAACATGTAATCCGTGACAAGCATACATAGCAAATCATCTATACAGTCTGCAATTATGGTCAATATAGTACTTTTGTCCCATACCTGGACGTATGAGATCATTCTACTGCGCAATTAAAATTAAACTGTACTTTCCGAAGGACATTTTCAAAATAATGATTAATAAGTTAAATTTATATTAAACATAATTGCTTGCGTGTTCATATAAATAACTTTTATCAAGGTCACTGCATAGTCATCTGTTTACATTTTACCTTAGAATTATGTAAATTTCAGCAAACTGCGTTTGCTGATACAAATTGGTAAGGAGAAAGTAAAATCAAATAAGATCTATTTTATCATATTTCACTCAGATCGGCACAAAGATACACGGTACTTTTTTACGCTGCAAATACACGTTTAGCATTAGGCGGGGCAGTGATGCCAGATGGAGATATTTGAAGTTTTTCGTATAGTTCCGGTATTGTGATAGTCAGGAAAGATTTGGTCACATTAGGGCGTACACGCTGTTCTTGTGATACAAACGATCCTGGTCAACTCGTGGCAGATGATCATTGAAACGAAGAAAATTCTTCGTTACAATCATCACAATGTTTACAGTTCTGGGGTCTGCAAGTGGAAACATAGATCTTACTTTCTACTAGTTGGCATATGTGTCAGAAATCATACAACATCACCTTAAAGCTGAAGCATTTGGTCGCCATATTAGTTTCGATCGCTCCTCTACTGCCACTGGTATATATACCGGTTGGGAAAGTTACGGTCGGTTGCTTTCCGATCGAGGCATTCAGGTTGCACGGACTTCTAAATGCATGAACTACACATTGTAGTAAAATGTTTGTAATTAGTATAAAGGAAACTACAATCAATAAAACACAAAGTATATTTATTCTTTGAAAGAATTCCCAAGGTATCCGCATTATTTTGCACAGGTAGTGCTGCCTTACTTTGCATGCACATCGAACACGTGTGTCGTTCATACAGAGTGCATAACGTCTGCATCTTTTTGAAAACCCCGGCGACACTACATCCAACACAGTAGATAAATGATAGTAAATCCAAGAAAGTAACAACGTAACACAGTTTCCATCGGTTTCTACAAAAACGCTCCGTTTCTAAAATCCATGTGATCACCGATATTGCTCGATCTGCCACAGTATGTGGTTTGCGCATGTGCGATGTTATAACATACACAGGAAAACAGTGTACAATTAACAAGGATTTTTGAAATATCTTTGCCTGGATTTCAATCTGTCTTGTTTCGTTGTTCTTTGGATATTCCTTGTCCGTGCATTGGTTGTCATATTATTTCTGTCCAAAACGCGATTCTACAAGTCTTTTCGTTCAATGTAACGTGTCCGGGTGAATGAAATACCTGAATGTGGTGAAGCATGAATAGTGCTATCGGCCTTATATAGGGGGTGTGTAGCGATGAGCAGAACAATAGAAATCGACAACTAATATGGCGGTAGTCGGAGATAAAAGGAAAATAATGCGTATTTATGAAGTCATGTCAGCTTTAACAAGAGCAACATGATTATGAAAATGCAAACCTTAGAAGATAATAAAACAAAATTTTAAACCCGCCACAGAAACATGAAACACATCACGTAATGATACCATCGTCGCAAGTCACTGGTTTTGTGTCCATTCTATTTCCACACACCCGTGGATGCGTGAAGTATGTGGAAATGGAATGGACACAAAACCCGTGGCTTGCGACGATGCAATGATACAAGCACACGCCAGTTCTGAGGTCTGTTCCGTGCGGTTTCGGTCTATAGACTGGATCACCTCCACTGCGGACAATAAGTCTTCTTAGTTTTTAACGGGAACGTTCACACAACACCGGCATATGTCACTTTACATGTCATCCTTTTCCCTTGAAATCGATACCGTATTAACCAGAGAGTGATGTTGACTCGGGATCCTGATTATGTGCAAAATGCCTAGAGCTGATAAATCAGCTTAATTTTGCAAATTAACAATCTGTTCATAAATATTGATGAAATGTAAATATTCTTACGCCTCTATGAGATACAAATGGGAGTTTATTGTCAACCTTCGACCAAACAACATAACTTGGTATAGTTCGAATCGTTTACGATGACATGAGGAGCCACATCGTTCATTCGCAGAAGCTCAGGCATTTACGAAGTTAAAAAAAACTTTTTGTCCCAAAGAAACCAAGGAGTTCAGAAGGAAAAGATGAGTCTGTTTGGAAATCTGTTAAGCCCGTTGAAGTGTCCCCCCGGGGAGAGGGTCCCGGAAATGAGTCCACAGTTGTTGAGGATTATGAGTTTTTTCAAAGCACCTGATGCACCCGAAATCCCAACGTGGGAAATAGGGCTTAAAATCACCTTCTACATTCCGTCTATTGTCATAAATCTTGTCGGAAACAGTTTGGTGATCTTGATTCTGGTTTTCAACAAGAAGATGAGAACTACCACTAACTTACTGATACTGAACTTGAGTGTTTCGGATATTTTTGTCGCTTGCTTCTGTTCCTGGATTCATTTGGTCTCACAAGTGACAGCTGGTAACCAGTGGCTATTCGGCGCGTTTATGTGTAAATTCAGTTCTTTTGCTCAAGGTAAAAGTTAGATATCATACAACGTAAACTATTTTTGGGTGACAACAAATGTTCTGTTCATCTGTCAACATTAAGTGACATTGTGGCTTTAAAAAGTATTTTTACTTTTTGATTTTAACAGCATAAATAATAAGATATATATATAAAAAAAAATAAACTTACGGGAGGTTTCACGCATTCTCATTCATCTCTTTAGTCTTAACAGCTTACAGGCCGTTAAGATTTCATTTGGAATTACACGTGTTAACAAACAGGGTTGGTTTGGATATTGAATTGAATGTCACGTGATTGCAATTACCATTTAAAATTAGTTGCAATTAGAATGACACAGTAAGAAAAGAATTGGAATTAAAGGTTATTTGATGAATGTAATCAGAAATCTGCATTTATAAAGAGTTCATCTTAATTAATATATAAATTATACAAATAACATACTTGTAAGTTAATGAAGAAATCGGGTTTAATCGAGCGGCAGCTTGCTCATGCAAAATATCATGCTGCAGTATAATATATTCTGCGCTTGCGTGACCATGTTCAAAGCGTTAAAATAAGGGAAACTCAATATTTTGTGTTGGGTCAAACAATGATTTAACACAATTTGATTACTTTTGAAGATCGTAATTTTTCAAAAGTATATATTTATAAATGAAAAAAATACATGTGGAAATTGACAAATTAGTGGTTTGTGTGTCACCATGTATAGAGTTGCATTCAGTAGCAGAGGTATCTTATAACGGGGCATACTTAAAACAGGACATCACATAGTCATGATAACTGATGATCAAAATTTTACAGAGGGAATAAGGGCTGCAAATGGCCCTCTATAGTGAACATTTTAGTTTAAATGTACAAGGTTTTTATTACATCTACTTTGCAAAGAAATACAGATGAAGTGTGCAAAAGATTTGCAATGCTAAGATTCCTTTGATTTAGAAAGAGATCAGACCTCAATTTAACCAAATGAAACATAGATAGGTCTTTACCAAAAGCTTTGACAAACATCATTTTATGATCTAAAATGTATCTATTGAGGGCAAATCACTGACAACATTTTACTTATTCCTTCATAAAAGTTTCACTTTTTTTTTTGTTTTCCAAATAAGTAATATGGCCTCATTTTGATGGGATTACAAAAATTGCATCGCATCAGTTGTCACATCATATACTGCAAATGAGTTTGAAGATTACAGATGATGGGTTAAAAAGTTGTCTTTTTACAAAGTAAGAAATCAATTCTTTTTTTCTGAAAATTCCAAAAAAATTACTTTTAAAATTTTGACAAACTCTGCTGTCAGTGGTGGGACCACTGAGATTTCTTTAAACTGCTGTGGTATTATATACCGTGGAGGACCAGAATTAATGTGCTTCGTTTGTACTCCTTACCCGCGAATAACCCCCACCTCCCAAATATTTAGACACTGGAGACTACTGTGGTTTCATCAATATTCGTTGAATACCAATTTTCGTGGATTTCGTTTTTAAGTTGATCCATGAATTTAAATGTCCATTGAAGTACAATATTAACTACCATTTTGCATTGATAGGGTCATTGGCCACGAATTACGTATCCTTGAAACTGTGATTTTCACTTTATCCTCTAATATTGATACCCACGAATATTAATGAAACCACAGTATTATCATCACGCGAAATTACGTCAGCGCGAATAAATATAGATTATAGACAATCAACGAAAAATATAATATTCTAGACAATAACCATAAATTAAAATTGGCCCTATTTAAGAAAACGATTTAACCACAGGACATAATCAACCTATCAATCTTCTGTAGTTATATTCAGAAGGGGAAAAAAAACCCCATATCTTACACAAAAACTAAAACGTTTTTTATATATTAGGTATGACGTATTTTGTTTTTCTCTAAAATTGCAACTGTTGAAGACTGATATATCGCTAATGTCCTGTGAACGAATGAAGAAGAGAAGCACACATGATCGACTGCCAATATTTCAAAACTTTTTTTGTACAGTTTTAATCAGCGATTAACTGTTAAACATATTGCCAAGCATATTTTCTATGGTTAGATCAAAGATTATAAAAATAAAAGTATAAAAATGTTTTATTTTAGTTCGGTTCAATTCATCTTTTTCATTCCGAGGGAATTTTATGTCTTCAGTTATTTCTAACTAAATATCAATTGCAAATTAACTTAATTAAGCTTTGCAAAATTCATGATATGAAGTCATTATAATTCAGGTTTGATAAACGTTGTTTCCTTTACTCTTTATGTGTTTCACTTTTTTCTTTCAAATTACAGAATAGTTTTACCAATATGCAGAGCACTGGTGTTAATATGACACGTGGTTTTCGGGAGAAGCAATATTTTGGGTTTTTGTTTCATAGCATGTTTGCACACTTTGGACAATTATGATTAATTTTTAATGATAATTTTTTTAAAACAAAGATGATCCAAATATTAAAAAAAATAGACTTTGTTCTAAATACACAAACAACAGTAGTCGTTTATTGCATTTTTGTGTCACATTGTATGTTTAGATTTTGAATTTTAACATAGTTTATATTGAAAAGTTTGAACAACTTAATATTTTTTCATTTGCAACATTTGTTCCATACATGAATTATAAAAACCTTATGAATAATAAGATACGTTTAATTAGAAATAGCTGAACCATTGGTATAGAGAAACGTATATTTTTCATACTGTTCCAAGTCTTTTACTATGGAAGTTCACGATATCACACTTCAAAAGTTATAATTATTGGTTTAATTTTTTCGAAGTGTAGGAGTTGAATTATTCATTCCATTGCAATTGAAAATTGATATGTCTTTGTTAAATATATTTTTTAAAAAATTAATTCACAAATCTTAAGGGCTTTAGAAAGACACCCCTTACGTGTTAAAATTGCCACTTAAAGTCACATCCAAACACATTTGTGCTATAGGAGGTGATTCTCCATTCTGTCAATCCTTTGCTATAAAAGAAATAGCAAGGATTATCTTAACATTGGAGCCTTAACAAGGAGCCTGTCTAAATCAAATCAATCTTGCTATTTGTCTAGCATGCTGACGAAATGAATAAATCAAACAATTGTTCTTTGTATGAAATCACGTGAAAAGAAACTCGCGTACTTTTATAATTTCGCGAGAACCTCGTGGATTTTGCGCGAATGCTCTTTTCAGTTGAAATTCGTAAGAGACACATTTGAAACCACATACATTTGAGTAAAATTTGTACTGAGTCCAGCATTAACAAAGAAAAATAATTAAATTTCTATGTATTTAGTTGTTTACAATTAATACTAACGGCCATTTAATAAACTTTGATAAATATGTTGTCTTCATCAGTTTCCTTCTATTTTCTCTAGTCGCGGCCTTGACCTCAAGTGTTCTGACATTGACCGTCATTTCCTTGGAGAGATTTCAGGCGATTGTGTTCCCACTGAAGCGAAAGTTGTCCCACAAGATCACTATGGTGGTGATCGTCTGCTCGTGGATTATATCCATGGGGACGGCCTCCCCCTATTTGTTTGTTAAAGAACAGAGTGAGCGACAATATTCAGACATGTTGCAGATACTTTGTAAGGAGAACTGGCCGTCATACTATATTGGGTTCGATGAACATGGGTAAGCTAAAGATTTATTTCCAAATTACTCAAGTATTTTACTTAGACTAGAGATACATAATTTAAAGAAGGTGTTGCAGTTCCAATGCTATTTTCCCGAAAGGTGTTGCAGATAAAATGGAAAAATTTAAGTTTCAGAATTCGATGGGTTTTTTTTTTATTTTTACATGGAACGTTACACATAAAGCAATGTAGAATTCTATCTGGAAACTTTTATAAGACTATGGAATGAATTCAAATATGGTTACACAGAAAAATGTGCCAGATTTTGTGCTTTTTTAAAAGGGAAATCCTTAGTGTTGTAAAAACTGCCACCTAGATACAAAATGAATTTGATGTTAACATTAAGAGTCAGAAATTTTCTTTCAAAACGCCATTTTCGATTTTTGTTTCAAGGGGCATATTTTTTAAAATCTAACTTTTTGAGAAAAAAACCCCCCACATGAATACCTTCGAAATTTAAGAACGGTTTATTAGATTAATTAATGTCTAGAATAGTCGAGCAGTAACGCAGATAGAATAAACACTGATCATTGATCAAGAATGACTTTTTGGATTAGGTTCGAATCCCGGAACAGTTGGTATTTTTTGATCAATACTTATAAAAAAAACTATAGAAAGAAACTCCCTAAATAATTTGGGATATACACCCCTTGCACAACAGGTTGTATACACCCCATGTACAACATTAGTTTTTCTACACGATTGATTTTATCAACCGGAAATATATGTGTAAACATATACAGATGACATATATTTGTAAATAATATAAACATTATAATAACCCGTTACTTTGTCCTGATATGTGATCATAAACAAACATCGTGGTCAAATTCGCTCTGATCGTCGGAATTTTGTGTTCAGGTGTTTGAAAAAACTAGAAAGTTACGATGGAATCGGACGTGTCTATATATTCTTAAATAAATGTTTCCTTCCGTAAGCACATTCTGACCGGTGAAATAAGTCCATAAGTTAAAAAAATTAGACAAAAATCGTCGCTTGACCTCCTTTCCGCCGCTTCGAGAGCATACACCCCGTGTACAACATAGTATACACCCCGCATGTTGTGGTATACGTGATGCATACGGTAATTCTGTTTGAAGAGTATGTTTCAATCTATTCATTTTTACCTCTGTATAAAGTGCCTGTTTCATATTAAAACACATTTTACCTCGGTCTTTTTAAATTAGACAAAACTTGATATGGTTATTGTCCATATCAACTATATATATATATAAATATATATATATATATAATTTTATTTTTTTGTTTATAATTATTAAAAAAAAAAAATTCTTTTTTTTTATAAAACATAGCAATGAATTATTATAATGTATAATTACAGAAGTCTTGTATTATGTATAACTACATTTTCTCTTCTTCTTTGAATTGACTCATGCTTTAACAACGTTGTACAACCGTGTAAAGTCAACGTTGAAAATTAACGTTGAATTATCGTTGAAAATTGTTTAACGACATGGCTAAAAGCTATCAACGTTGAATCACCGTTGAAACAACATAACGTGCCTGTTGTGATTTGTTTGACTAATCAAACTGACCGCCCACCCTTCCCTTTAAAAAGTTATGTCCTGAAAATTTGTCCAAAATTGGACAAAATAAAAAGTCAAGCCACTTACTAGTTGCCAACTTAAAAGACATGACCAACCACTCTTCAAAAAATAATTCAGATAATTCCTAAAAACTATTAATAGATTAAAAATACCTAGCTAAAAATTTACGTCTACACCTATAGAGTAAAAACGCTTTCATTTGCACATATGTATATGTCTGCCCAATAACCTCTTAAATAAATGTATGTTCAAGTAACTACTAGTATCTGAAACGTAGGTGGAATTGTGGTAGGAAATACCTATATGAGCCTCACTGTGAATATGAAAATGTGAATCTTATAAGTGCTCTGTAAGAATAAAAAGATGATTGATTTGGCTTTCTACAAAAGATGTAAGATATTATGGTAGAACAATTTTTAAAAAGGGTAGTGGAGAAGAACAATTTTTTGAAAAGGATGGTGAAAAGAATAGAATTGTGCGTTTATGTTTGATTTGTTCCCAAAATGGCGCTCCGACCACAAGACTTTTTCAGATGTAAGAAGAGTTAGAGACTGTAGTTTCATCATTTTTCGTGGTTTCGTCTCTTTTCTACGAGCTCTAATTTTCGTGGATTTCGTTGTCGACTCTTTCGACGTTACATGGAAACATTACGTTACACGTTACATTAGATGTACGTAATAGTACTGTGTTCTAGAAATGAGAGAGGGTGACAGTTGCATGGACAGACGGACCAAGATAACAGTTTTAAAACAACATACAGCTGTACCTTAACCTTTATAGAAAGTGAGCAAAAAACACTTTTCTCTGGACAGAAAGAATGATATAATTTCAATGCGTCACTTTCTGATGACATTCAGCGTATTCATCGCGTTAACTAGGCCTAATCAGCATTTATCAAACATGTCTGCGTCATTATTTTAAAAAATATGCAGATTGCATCGTACCATTTTCAGGTTTTTTGGGTTTAATAAAATATTGTTTGAAATATCAGTGCCATTCAATACTCCGTGCAATATTTGACATGTAATGTTGATTAATGCTTTTTTGCTTGGGCTATTTATCTAACATTTCATGAAATCGATGTAACAATAAATTAAGAAGTTTTTTTCGATCATTACCTTGGCGTCTTCATCCTCCGGGGTTATCTCGACCGTCATTCGGAATCCCTCGCTATACATCGATCCTAAATTCTTTCAGTATGATTAACTGTATAATCGTTATCAATAAACAAAGGGGAAAAGTGCCTAATCCTTTCATATGTCAGAAAAGGATATACAGAGGACTTACTGATGAACTTCAAAACTTGAGAATATTGATAAACTTAAAATCTTCCAAATTATTGACATGTGAATCGATGCGTGTTTATATCTTTTCTTTCTTTCTCTGCGATTAAATAAATACGAAAGAAAGTTTGGCAAAGACTGGTGGTATTTCTTACTTGTATACTAGTAAAGCACAAAATTACATCTGTATAAATAGAAATAAAAAACATTTAAACATTACTTAAAAGACTACATAAAAGACCGTCTTATCTGTTCGAAGCCTGAGAGATTAATCAAATCAGATTTAGAACACTTTAGTGTCAAAGTGTCCGGAACAATGTACGAAAAAATTGTACCACAGACCCAGGTTTAGAGATTGTATGGACTGCCCCAATGGTAATCAATCAATTAATCAATCAATACACCAACCAAACAATCCATCAATGAATTAGTTGGCTTGCAAATAGTCACTCTTTATTGATACTTTAGAAAGACTCTGATTAAAGGGTAAACTGTGAAGACGTTCAAAATATCCAAGGTCCCCATTCCTTTTGGGCTGCAAGCATACTGTCGTTTACAAAATTTTAGATTCTTTAAAATCAAAATTTGTGCATTTTTTCAAAGATTCTAAATTTTTGTAAAGGACAATTCGCTGACAGTTAGCGATACTGCTCGTGGGTCTCTGACGATGAACTGGCATTGGCAAATGTCAAACCTTAATAAATTGCTTCTTTTTAAAAGTACATGTACATCGTTGCAAGATAGCTTTAATGAAGTCCACTATACATGTATCTTTATATCAAAACATATAAATTATACATACGTCCATTGGCAGGAATTGTGTACGGATTGAAGGCAGATGAATGCACCACTAATGACGCATGCGTCAATCGCGTGTTACATTCATTAGAATTGTTCTAGAGTCATGAGTTGAAGCTAATTCTTTTTTTTCTGGTAAAATTTTTTCTTAAACCACGAAAAAAGTCTTAATGTTAGGCCTGTCAACAGAGAGGCATCTCCTCGACGGGATCTTCAACAACAAGATCAATATAACAACCGCGACGTCAATGTAACGACAACAACTATTATAAACAATACTATCATTGCATAAAGCTTTCTCTTCCTTTTGACAGGAATTGCGAGACAGACCAGCCTGGAATGAGGCTGTATTTCACTCTGACCTTCGTCATCATGTACGCCATGCCTATTCTAGTTATGGGAGTCACCTACAGTATTATCACGTGGACCCTCATGACACGTAAGGGGCCTGGAGGAAAAGGAACCTCCTCAATAGACAGGGCTAGAAAAAAGGTACACTCTCCAATAGGTTCTGCATCGCTGTCTTCGTCAAATGATGCAAATATATATTATTCATCAAACATCAAAATATTCTGATCGGTTTTCTACTCCTTGTATTCGTTGAATTGGTTCTATAGAATGTTTATATTGACTGAACTAATCCATTTCTTATCTGTGAATTTGGGACCTTTTTTCAGATCATCCGCATGTTGATAATGGTCCTGGTGTTCTTTGTCATCTGTTGGACTCCACAGTGGGGCCTACTCCTCAATGATGCATACTTCCCACCAAAGGGAAATCAAAAGGTTGGAGACTCTCTCTCTCTCTCTCTCTCTCTCTCTCTCTCTCTTAGAGACAAATTCTAACACAAAGATGAATCGTCTTGAGAATAAAACCATTATATATCACTAATTACCGTTTATTAGATAAATTTAGTCATTGCGTGATGGTCATGATATAATAAGTCAAGATGCAATTGGGAATGCACTGAGAAAAAGCCATGGATACGATGTTTCCATTTTGCTTCTCTAACGATTTAATCTGTAATACTTAATCAATTGGTGCGGGAATTTTTTGTTTATCTAAGCATTGAATGCTTATTTTTGGATGTTGTTGGTCCTATAACACACCAGGCTGTGTAGACAAATTGAATACCGCGCCTTAGCGCGGTATGATAATTTGTCTGCAAAGCCTTGGTGTCTTATAGGACCGACGACATCCAAAACTAACATATTTATATTCATATTGATGTTTATTTGTATGAAGTATTTTTGTATCGTCGCTTTAAAGCCTTTTTATACGCTTAGTCAGGAATATGAAACATACATGAAACAGCCATATTCACATGTTATTTAGCTCCCTTCCGCGACTAAAAATATAGTGCCAGAAACTTTGTAGAGAAAAAATTTTTTTATTAACGAGTAGATATGAATTAATGATTATTTTTCATAAGTACATAAACATAAACAATTGGTTATGTAAGTTTGAACTTTTCGTTTAATCTTACAAAAATAAATATACTCAAAACGCGTGATCACTGATGACGTTTATATTTGTGCTCATGGCGCATGAATAGGCTAAGTGTATTCAACGGAAATTGAACGTCGCAGATTTCCAATGCAAACATAAGGGGAAATATACACTGAATGTAAATATTCAATAACCAATTGTTTCTTAACTCCATTATTCGTTTAATATACCTGGGGGTTTTTTAACACAGAGAGACGATTATGTGGTAGCGTTGAAGTATGTGGCGCTGTATATTGCCTACACTAACAGCGCCATCAACCCGATCATGTACGCAGGCTTCAACGAGAACTTCCGGCGCGGGTTCCTAGACGCCTTCAAGTGCCGACTTTGGAACAAGAAAAATAGAATACATTCAGGTATTCTAACCAACAACTACATTAATCAAGAAAATATATTTCTTTTACAATTGTTTGTTCAAAAATGCACACGCAATACCTACATCATCGAATATAAAATCTTAAATGGGTATCTTTTAGCTATGTTCATCTTTGATGTTCATTTGCAATATACATACAACAAGGCTTATACATAAATTGTACATTTTTATTAAATCATAATTAAAATAGGAAATAAAAACAAGTTGTGCAATGAAAGAACATAAGTTTGAGGGCAATTGTTTTCATATCTACACTGTATTATCCAATTTTTGACATATTTCATCGTGTGACTTTAAACAAGAGGCCCATGGGCCACATCGCTCACCTGAACAACATTTCCTTGTAACATTCAATTTGGTATCATATGCTATTTCTATTTTAAACTTTGAAACCCTTTCTGGGGCCCTAGTATTGGTCCAGGGTTTATAGATGGCTTTAACAATTTAGAATCTACACTATTTGATGATGCTTGCATAGTAATCTCACAAACTGTTGGATTGTAATTCTCGAGAAGAAAATTTTTAAACACTTTCCATATATAGTTCTATGTTAAACTTTGAACCCCTTCTGGGGCCCCAGTATTAGATCGAGGGTCACGGATTTTATAATTTAGAATCTACACTATCTAAGGATGCTTACGTAGTAATATGACAAATTAAAGCAGTGTAGTTCTCGAAAAGAAGATTTTTAAACATTTTCCATATATACTCACAGGTGCTTGAGGACTGGACCTCCCCCCCACCCCAATATTCATCCCCATATTCCCGAGTTATTTTTTTCATCACTTATTTTTTAAATTATATGTTGATGTATGCTACACTAAAAAAATTCACAATTAACGCGAAATAAGCTATGTATAAAAAATGTATATACCACTTGGTATAAAAAGAGATGAAGGTTGGCAACTTCAGCAGACGCCATCTTGTAAAATTCGAGACCTCGCTAGGAAATCCCAACATTATTTAACTGAAAAGAACTGACCGGCTGGAAGTGATGGTCGCTGTATTTCCACAAGTTATTAATAAATGAGGTGCAATGCTATTTGGTGACTTTTCAATAAATCCAGTCGTGTTATTTTCACATTTTACACCATCGAACTCTCGTTTCAATTCTAA
>WFKH01007768.1:48827668-48858793 GCA_016163765.1 Magallana hongkongensis | reverse complement strand
AAAAATCAGCAGGTATTTTAAATTTTTTTAGCAAGATCTACCGTACTTAGTTGTCAAGATATTTTGATTTTGTTACTGTTATGATAATTTGATCAGAGTTTAGGCTATTGTTGCTCAGGTGAGCGATGTGGCCCCTGGGCCTCTTGTTATTTGTATGTCCTCTTTAATGACTTTATAAACCACTACGAAGTGAATATTGTTCACTTTTTAATACCTCGTATATCTTATAAAATCTTAATCCAGCAGACGTTAAATCAACGAAAAATGTTTGTAACTTCATTTAACGTAAGAAAATCTATGTACTAGCTATATTTGTATACTGTATGTATGACTTGCGTCACATTTTGTTTTTGTCAATGAATTGAATTTATAATTTTTTTAACACTGTGTCCCCAAAAAAGTGGAAGGACCAGTTCGTCATTATTAATTTATTTTTTTCCATATGTAAACTGAATGTCAGCTTCAAAAAATAAATTGGAGAGGGGACAGACCCCTGCTTCCCCCACCCCTGTTTCCACATGCCTGTTGAGTTGACACAAATTTATTGTTGAAGACTTCATTTCTTTGGTGTAATTATAGCCATGAGAACTGGATCATGAGACTGCCAGACCAAACAGTTAATTGAAATCTGTTTTAAAGGTTTTAATATTTTACATGCCAAACAAATATCTATTAAAATCATAAATAAAACCCTTAAAAAAAAAGGTCTGACTCAGATATTTCAGACTACATTAATAGATTTTACGGTAGATCTCTAGTCAACTCTTTAGCTTATTAAGAATTATAGTTTTTAGCTCACCTGAGCTGAAAGCTCAAGTGAGCTTTTCTGATCACATTTTGTCTGTCGTCCGTCTGTCTGTCTGTCTGTCCGTCTGTCTGTCCGTAAACTTTTCACATTTTTGACATCTCCTCAAAAACTACTGGGCCAATTTTAACCAAACTTAGCACAAAGTACCCTTAGGCAAAGGGGATTCAAAGTTGTGAAAATTAAGGATCACACCCTTTTCAAAGGGGAGATAATTAGAATTTATTTTAAAAAATTGAGAAATTTTCAAAAATCTTCTTCTCAAGAACCATTTGGCCAGGAAAGCTGAAACTTGTGTGGAAGCATCCTCAGGTAGTGTAGATTCAAAGTTGTGAAAATCATGACCCCCGGGGGTAGGGTGGGGCCACAATGGGGGGTCCAATATTTACATAGGAATATATAGAGTATATCTTTAAAAATCTTCTTCTCAAAAACTAATCAGCCAGGAAAGCTGAAACTTGTATGGAAGCTTCCTCAGGTAGTGTAGATTCAAAGTTGTGAAAATCATGACCCCGGGGGGTAGGGTGGGGCCACAATTGGGGGTTGAATTTCTACATAGGAATATATAGAGTAAATCTTTAAAAATCTTCTTCTCAGAAACTTATCAGCCAGGAAAGCTGAAACTTGTGTGGAAGCATCTTCAGGTAGTGTTAATTCAAAGTTGTGAAAATCATGACCCCCGGGAGTAGGATGGGGCCACAATTGGGGGTCCAATTTTTACATAGGAATATATAGAGTAAATCTTTAAAAATCTTCTTCTCAAGAACCATTTGGCCAGGAAAGCTGAAACTTGTGTGGAATCATCCCCAGGTAGGGTATATTCAAAGTAGTGAAAATCATGACCCCCGGGGGTGGGATGGGGCCACAATGGGGGGGTCAAATTTTTACATAGGAATATATAGAGTAAATCTTTAAAAATCTTCTCCTCAGAAACTAATTAGTATGGAAAGCTGAAACTTGTGTGGAAGCATCCTCTGGTAGTGTTGATTTAAAGTTGTGAAAATCATGACCCCCGGGGTAGGGTGGGGCCACAATTGGGGATTGAATTTCTACATAGGAATATATAGAGTAAATCTTTAAAAATCTTCTCAGAAACTAATCAGCCAGGTGATTCTTTAAAATTTTTTAGACTTTGGCCCCTTGATGATTCTTGGGCCTCACAAGGGGTTCAGAGTTTGATGTAAGTTTATATCCCATACATAAACAATTGTTTAGGATCTTTTTGAGAACTGCAATGCTCAACATGTGTTATGACTATAAAATCATCCTGTTACAAAAGGGACTAATGATAATAAAAATAAAAATATCCAGGGGGGAAAATGGATTTTCATTTATACAGGATCTACATGTATTATACTACATTGTCCAGATAGTTTGTATTATGACTCCTTTAAGCTGATTTCATCATACCTATTGTTCCTCAGGTGAGCGATGTGGCCCATGGGCCTCTTGTTTAAAATTTTTGTAATGAATGTTTTTATAACTTATCAGTTGCACAGATCAGATCATGAGTGAAAGAAAAGGAAAGAAGCGACCAAAGTCATACTACATAAAATGTGCCAACAAGAAACCAAAGAGGGATTCATGGAAGCTGGAGGCTGGCATTAAAGGTTTCCTGGTCACTTGTAACAACAATGAGAAAGGAGCAGTCCGGGATGCCTACAATATCCTGAACGAATATGCGGACAAGTTGTATGGTCCTGAAAAGGTAGTGGATAGTGTATAAATGCTTGATAATGAAATCAACAACAATAAGCCTAAAATGTACTTGTACTAGGTACATTATAATACAGTTTTGAACCCATATCATCATACTTTGTTTTGAATTTTTATGTTCATTGTAAAATAATCTACCATACAACAATTTGTAAAACTAAGGATATGAACATTCGAACAACAAATTAAGCCCATTTCTTCGATTTAGGAGTCATCAGCCAGTAAGGAAGATGAGGATCTGTCAGAGGAGGAAGAGGAAGAAGATATAGAGAAGGCAATGAAGAAGGAAGTGGATGAAATCAAGGAGTCGAAGCATGAACTGAGAAGATTTCAAAACACCAATACAAAGGCGAAGAACCTGATTTTCATTAGGACCACACTTCCTGACCCTAGTCAGCTGGCACATTCTATTTTGTCTGATCTGTCGGAAACCAAGGTACAAAAATCCAGGTATGCTATCCGTTTACTCCCTATATCAGGGACCTGCAGAGCAGAAGAGGATGAGGTCAAAAAGCTGGGAAAGGAACTGTTTACACCAATTTTTCAGACGCCATTTGGGGAAGGCTACAATTTCAGCATAATTGTGAAAATCAGGAATAACAATGGCCTAGGCAGAGATTCTGTCATCCCAGCTTTGGCTGGTATTATCAAGGACCTGAACCCACTACACAGAGTAAATCATGACAAACCAGACTTTGTTGTGTTGGTAGAAGTTGCTCAGTCTGTGTGTTGTCTTGGAATCGTGAAGGATTTTTTCAAATTCAAAAAGTACAATTTGCAAGAAGTAGTGAAGACAAACTCTGAAAACGCGTCTAAAGAAGGAGGGTTAAACAAGGAGGAAAGAAGTTGTGCTGTCAACAAGGACCTTGTTTCTGAAGAAGACAAAAAGTCAAACTTATCCCAAGAGAATACTGAAGTTGAAGAAGTTAAATGTGAGGAAACAAAGGAGGTGCAATCTAGTGAAATACCTGACAATGATGTTGAGGGTGGGGACAATTCAGTTGAAGGCAGTGCCAAAAAAGACCCATTGATTCCAGAATCTGAAAGTGAAAATCAGGTTAATGGGAAGGATGGAAGTACAGGCACATGTAGTAACAAAACAACAGGTGCTGGATTGAAAGTAAATGACTCCACCGAAAAAACCTGAGTGTGCTGATTTTAATAGCAACTAAATAAAAGACTACATAAACATATCATTGCAATCCATAAGGCTTAATGTCCATTCTATTTCTGAGGTCAAATAGACACTTGAATTGTGCTTGCAAAAGACTAAAAGTCTATAGTAAACAAAAAAACAATATATTTCAAATGTATGGTTGGGTTCTTGTGTTTTTATATAGCAAATTGATTTTTTAAAACAGATTTAGTTATTTTAGTTACTTGATTAGAGATTTACAATGTGAACTTTACAATGCTTTTACGGAGTAAAATTGCCAATTTAAAGGTTGTCAAATTTGAGTAATTTAATAAGATGGGAAAATCATCCAAATGGGTTATAAAAGCCCATCTAATATATGATATTCCAAATGGTTTACAGTGCCAAAAAAATGGATTTTTTTTTAATAAATATATGGTAAATCTGCATTACAGAGGTAGCAGCTGTAACCCTACTGTTAAGGAGATTAATCTCTCAGTAGATTTAACTATCTTACAAGCTGTAGGGTTACAGGAAATTTGCTAAGCAGAAGATTGAAAAACTTAAATTGTTATATCCAATTTGTTATTGGTCCCAACAAAAAGATGCTGGCATATCATTTTTAAAAACGGATAAAATGGCCAAAAGTAAGCAAAAGCAATCGACTTGCCTCTAGTACGACTTGTCCAAACAATAAAACCGGAAGTTTGAGTTTCCATACAAAGTCAGAATTCAGACAGGTTCGTCTGTTGACTGACTGCTGCATGCTGGATATTACAAACCATGTACACCAAAACAGAAATTGATTTAGAAATACAGTCTGATAAGGTATGTGCACATCTATTTTTAAAAATATTTTTTGTAGACTTTTCTGTTTTCAATGGAAGACCCTATTGCGATAACGACATTAACGTGTATGCCAGTCTGATAAAACCATCCCCATTTTCCTTACACTCGTCAGGGTCTGACCCTGACGAGTGTAAGAAGAAGGGGGATGGTTTTAATCAGACTGTGTGTATGATACATGTAACTATATTTACTCTAACCAGGCCTCGGGCGTATATACTATAGTCTGTCCCAAGATATTTATGCAGCTTATTTGGACGATTTTTAATAAAAATACACATACCTGTGAAAGAAGTGCAATTAAAATAGTTGAAAGGGATAATTTCCAAATAATTTCATTGATACATTATCATCTTTCACTCGGAAAAATTCACAGGAACAAAAACAGATTCCTTACGGAGATTTATAATGGGGAATGATTACATCTTTTCTCCATTCGGAATACACTCGGAATTCATCGCGCAATTTTTCAACGTTATCATCCGGGCTTGCTGCAATACAAAATCCCCGTAGACATCACATTTTTTAGCATTGTATTGAAACCTGATAAGCTAACAGGGGCGTTTCGACTGAGAAATCTTGGAAATTTTTCATACTTTTGAATGAACATCGTTTGAACCCTGAGGTATTTATAAATATCAAGCAATTAAGCAAAATCTGAATTCAGGATATCTTGGGACAGACTATAGTAAATACGTGCCTGCTCTAATGTGGCACGGATGCAGTCCAAATAAATTTTCTTGACGAATGTATAGCTTTCTTCTTTTCCGACGCATTAGTCCATAGATCTCACGTCACTGTCCAGTGCTTTCTGCTTTGTGACACACTGATTAGTCATTGTTTTGTCTGTCATCCTGATTGCCAGGGGATACCTATTTGATGACCTACAAGTAATCGAAGACCAACAGAAGACGAACTAAAAAGTGGCATATTATATACATAAAATCTGATATGATATTCTTGTTAAGCATGTTCTAAATATATTATAAACACTAAAAAGTTGTACAGGTTAGCTTTTAATTAAACCTCCAAGGTTTACTGTCTGGGTCAGTTTGATTACCCCCTCCCCCCTTCACCTTACACTCATCAAATATAATTGTAAATGGCTATAAATGAATTCATTTTTTATTCAATTTAATGTGTTTCATTTTGTTTTAGGTATTTGGATTGCTTAGTGCTGAAATAAAGATAATCCCAACTTTGACAGAGGAAGAAATACAAAGAGTTGTTGAGGGATCAGGAATAACATTACTGAAGCAAGTTGAAAGTGACAGTTACACAGTTCATGGCAGCTGGGAATCACTACAAAGAGCAAGAGATATTTTGGTAAAAATTTATGACATCAGTGGAAACATGTCAAATTTTTAATGTAAATTCTTGTTTGAAAGGTTTGTGGAGTATGAAAAAGAAATTACAATGTAAATATTTTATTTAGGAGAAGTTTACAGTCAAACCTGAAATGTCAGCTGCAGAAAAGAATGGATCTAGTGAAATTTCTATGACTACAAAATGTGATAAAGGTAAGACCATGATAAATAGTCTATCAAAAATGTATACATGTACAAATATGCATAGAATGTATTATAAATTTTGATCATATGACATGGCATGATTTAATAAAATTAGCAATCCATGTACATAAACCTAATAATAGGAATATCAATCTGTAAACATTTCTTTTACCAATCCTATCCTCCTGCTCCAATTTTATCCTTATTGTGTTTCAAATTAAATTGATATGCAAACATACATCAGGGGTCAAAATTAATGGGAAATACTTGCTACATGTATATCACATTGTGTGATGTTTTATCATTTTGTAGGTATTGATTCTCGAGATAATGATGAGGGGAATGAAAGTATTGATGATAAGAGAGGAGATTCAAGTGACATGAATGATGAATGTGAAGCAAGTCGTATGGAAGAACAGATGGAAACAGAGATGGAAGAAAATCCTGACAAAGAGAAAGTTTTTAAATGTAAAGAATGCAAAAAAGAGCATCAGAGCCTATCTCAGTTAACGGAACACAACCAAAAAGCACACAATTTGTTTACCTGTGACATTTGTTTAAAGACCTATGCAAAGAAACGCTATGTGCAGCAGCATCGAAAGAGACACACTCAGGAAAAAAAGTTTCAGTGTAACATTTGTGGATTCAAGTTTTTTGAACAGAGCAAACTGAAAAGTCACCTGGAGATCCACAAACCTGTGACAGAAAGGGAGCTGCCATACAAATGTAGTATCTGTATGAAGCAGTTTCACAACCGCACTGGATGGACCGAACACATGAACACGCACACTGGCAAAAAACCTCACAAATGCTCAATATGTGGTGCTGAGTTTGCTCATAGCAGTGCACTGAAGAGGCATGAAGCCTCACATGAACCTAACCATCCTGTAAAATGTGATTTCTGTGCAAAGAAATTTAGGTATCCAGACAAATTGAAAGCTCACATGATTCTTCATACAGGTGAAAAGAAGTATGCCTGTCAGTGTGGGAAGATATACACCACATCTAACTCCCTGAAGAGACATCAACAGACTTGTAGTGACGCTAATCCATTAACTCAACAAGTTGGTGTATACATGTTTCAAAATCCAGTGCTGCAAGATATTGTGTATATGTGTGGTTTGTGTGAAAAACAGTTTGATTCATTAGAGGGTGCTGAGTCCCATATTTGTAGTTGTCAATAATGTTATGTCAAAATGATACATTGTTTTGTTATTTATTAAATTTTCTTATTTATTTACTATTTTTGTGTTTTATTATGATTCATAGATACATGTGCATACTTTAGCTCCAATTGTGGAACCTGATTAAGAATTTTCACTCATGGAATATGACAGAGAAATGTATAAAAATCTTTTTAGTGAATTTATTTCTTAATTTTTATGGATGTTTGATTAAACAATATTTTTTTTTTATACTAGACATGCATACATATCTAGAAGGCCAGTATTTGAAATGAAAATCATAATTTTGGAAAAAATTATTAGGCTCCTTTATATAGATACTAGAGTGAAAAAAATAATATACAAATTCTTATGTTTGTAAAAATGTGATATAAATTTAAAATTTATTTGTTTGATTTTTCTTGAGTTATTTCTTTAAAAATATTCAAACCATGTCCATGTTATAAAATTAAACTTAAAAAAAAAAGTGTTATATTTAGATGTCAGCTCAGGAAATACCATATTCATATGAAGCAATTGTAAAACAAACATAATTACAATAACAAACATTAGATAATGAAATTCATTTAGAATGTTCTAAGAGCATGCAAAACGTCCGGGTCCAATTAGTCTGGATATGAAATTATGAGTAGCAGAAAATTTGGAGTTATCTAACTTGTCTATTTGTAAACAGGAAACAGTGTCTAATTGACATGTAGAACTAGTTGGAGTACAAGCAAATCTTATGTTATCAGTGACCGTGTGAGTAAGTACGAGTCTTTTTCTTCAAAGTACAACGTAACGTTATATGTCGAAAGTAATGTGAAATAAAAAAAAACTTTTGCATCATCATAATGCATTTATAGAGACATTATAAATAGCAGTCTCATGTCTACGAATGCAGTCATACATTCAAATGTATAATCTAAATTTATTTATTTTTATGGAATATTCAGTTTGTCCATCATTGTGTAAATACTAACATTATTGGCTTTAATAGAAAGTGAAAGATCTAAATATATAGATTTCCTTTGTATGACAGGTCCCTTTACAATTACAAGAATCAAGTGATATACATGCAGACCAGGGTTACCATATAACTTAAAATGGGAGATGAAGCAGCGAAAAACATTGTGGAACCTGCATACTGTGTGTATTTATCAATAAATTCATTCTCTTAAGGAGTTTATGATACATGTATGTTAATAAATAAATATTTTAACATGATGACAATTTAACTGCATGCATTTAACGTTATGCATAGAATTACTGTGTATTACCTATTGAATTATTAATATTATAAACCTTGAAATACCAAGAAGTTATTTCTTATGTTTACATTGAGATATTTGTATGCCTTGCCTTATAATGGTCATGGCAAATAGTGTTAATTTACCCCTCTCTGTCATTATTTGTTAGTTTTAATTTAATTTGATCTTTATCAGGGACATATATACTATTATGTTAGTATATACATCCCTGATCTGTATATATCAGATACATTTTTAATTACAATATTAGACTGATTTTCCTTTCATATATCACTACAGTATGTGATGAGAAAAAGAAAGATGGGTATGTCCACGTCATAGTGAGTGCAAAAGGCTTGAAAACTAGCAGATCACTGAAAGGCATGAAGATCATCAGGAAGGCAGAGAATGCTGTTGTTAATTCAACATTTGAGGAAAGGTATAGATGATAGAACATAGATTATGGTTAAAATTGTGGATTAACCCAAATACATGTAGTCTTGTAACAAGTTGAATTTACAGGCACATCATACATGATTACATTTGGATTCTGAAAAGTGTATAGTACATGTATACATGTACTAGTGTTTTAGTTCATTTCATTAAACATTTAAATACTTATACAGAAAGGACAAAATTTTTTAGAACTTTATAACCATGGTTTTTTATATTCATGTCCCAGATTTTTTTATGTCACAGAACATGTTTTTAAGGTCACAAGGAAACCCCAAACCCAAGGATAATGAAGGGTAGATGTGATATATTGTCTGACTTTGTTGTAGATCTATGGAGGTCACCATTACTGGTTTAGACAAGGGGAGCCTGAAGGGCAAGTGCTATCAGCTGAAGATCAAAAAACTGCCACATGATATCGTAAAGGAAAATAGCTATATGGAGGTATGACATTCTTTTACATGTGCAGTATATAAATAGATTGATGGTTGAAGAATATATTCTTTAACTCATTACCTTTGATTATTCTTGGTTGTAAAATTACATGGAGCATTACATATATTTATATTTTTTGGAGAATAGTGAACTTTTGTATGAATACCAATACATTTGTAATACCATTCATGCTTTATACTAAAATTTCTCAACGTGGTTGAATGATTATACACGTATTGTTGGGGTCAAGTAACTCTGTGTTTGCACAACAACAAACACGTAAAGAACAGGTTCATAGCAAACTATGAACCTGTTTTTGTACATCAAAGTTGTTTTTTTTTTCTACTAACAACAATTACAAGTTGGATTTGTACTTGTAGGTTGAAGATGATCGTGTAGTGCTCTATCTGAACAAAAAGGAGAAGACATCCTGGTACCCCGAGCTCGAGTCTGGACTTGAGACAGAGGAGGATGAGGGGGAGAATGAGAATCCATAGGGAAGCAGAACAGAGAGGCTGTAAATGTGCTTGCAGCAGATTTCTGATATTAGTCATATGTGCTTTGTATTGATAGCTATGTTGCCTAAGCATTGCTAAATGACCTGATGACATACATGTATATGGGTCATTCTCAAAAATTGTCGAAATTCATGTCCATAGGCAAAAATAAATATTTCTGTATTTGCTAGCATAAATATTTTGGACACAATTGTTGATACTACTCTAATGTAACATTTTACAATAGTCATTGAAGATTACTATGCACAAAATTAAAAATTACAAGCAAGTATGTAGGTGTATTCTTCAAGAAAAGCTTTGTCCATACTAAGGGTATGCTTAACTAGCTTTCATGATTTTTATTAATAACACAAAATTTTTAGTAGTTTCTTCACTTGGGTTTTGTTATTATATTTTAATTAATGTTGGGGAAATATTTTTTTCACATTTTGCAAATAAAATACGCAAAATATTTCAACCAATGTACTTGTCCAAAAATTAATGTCATTCCTGTTACCAGGTTGTAAAATAAAGAATAAATTCATAATAATACACTCAAACTCGTCTAAATTAACACAAAATAGTTCACTTTATTCATAAAGTTTGATGGTAGGGAAAATATAACCAATTCACATCAAATAAATGAAAAAAATTCTCTCTCAGAGTAACAGTTGCATGGTTATCTTTCCCAAGTGTCATTACTGTTACCAATGTAAGTCCTTAAATAGACAAGATATTTACTTCTTTTAACTTGCATAGTTTATCAACAGCATACCACACTAATATCCATTTACAATCAATATCAGCAGTAGTTGTCTATAAGATTTACTGTTCAATATTTAGTGATTTGTCATTTCTGTTACTGTCATTTCTGTTACCTCATTTAAAGGTAACAGGAAGGACACAAATGGTAACAGCAATGACATGACGGGATAGTTTGACATTATTTTTGTGCAAAGAACTTGTTTAAAGCACAACAAATATGCTTGGTAACGTTAGAAATTGTTGCTTAATCACATCAAATATAGATATTGAATTTAGAAGCAATCTATAAGCTTATCATAAACACTTTTGTGATTAGTAACAGGAATGACAAGTAACAGCAATGACATTTGATTATGTAAAATGGATAATATAGGAATCTATGATAATTAGAATAAAATATCATAATTGCCATCATATATAAATGTTGGTATAAAAACAATAAAACTGTTTAAGAAATGATTTTATGTAAAGAAAGTTGTGTTTTTTTATGTAAAAGGTGTGGTAACAGAAATGACATTTACAGTAACAGTAATGACAATTGAGTTCTGTTTTCCGCAATTATTTTTTTTTATAATGACATCTCATTGATAAGAGTTAAGGTAATGATAAAGTGTTTAATAAAGTCCAATAGACATGATTTAAAAGTTTAAATTTGTCTGTCATTATATTAAAGGATGCAGATTTACACTGAATCGTCATTCCTGTTACTTTTAAAATTGAACCATCATAAAGTTTAAAATCAACAACATTATTTGGTTTTTCTCTGTAAAAACAATGACAATTTTAAAAGGATTGATAATTACTAATTTATAGGATTGGGTTTTTTGAAGTGTAAGCAATGCAAAGTATTGTTATAGCATATAACAAATGTGAATAGAAAATACATTCAAATCCTTATTACAAGCACCAAGATCGCACTTTGTTTTTGTTTCTATCTTTCCTTCTTTTTACCATTGTCCTCTTTTCTATAACGTGTGGATTTGCATCTTAGTACTGTTACATTAAATTCCTGGATGTTTTAGAGGTTCTTGTTCTTATCACATGCATGCAATTAGAATGTGAAATTGTCTTACATTCCGAAAATGTGATTTCTGATACACCAATGTCATTCCTGTTACTGCATTGTCCATCCTGTTACCGATGAAGTTTTTTAAAAATTAATTGCAATTTGCTTTGTATATTCTAAATGATAGTTTCACAGTATATTAGGATAATAAATATGGATTGGTTGAAACATTCATATGTATGGTAGGGTTTTCTGGAAGGATTTAGTGCAAATTGCAAAAATTGAAAAATGAATCCAACTTCAATTGTTTTACTTGAACATTGCATATTTTCAACAAAATCCATGCTTTTGAACAATCATTTACATATATGTTGAATAATACTGCAATAAGTAAATCTGACATTGAAAATTTAGAAAATTTCATTTAATCTTCTAAATCTTAAAACATTTATATCTGGTAACAGGAATGACATTTTACTTCAACACAGTTTACATGACCTGTCATCACAGCTTAACATGATGAGATTAAGATTGCAAAATTCACTCATACATACATCATACTTTGGTTAATATAATCAAGTAATAAATGTGTTAAAATCGCAATGTAGAATTTTTAAATTTTTAGTACCGAAATATCGACAATTTTTTAGAATGACCCATATATTGTCATGTTGATATCTTCTATCCAATAGCTAGTCATGCTGTGCCTGTTTATATTTTATTTTTCATATTTGTTATCAACAAATGTAAAATGTCTTGTGTCTGTACAATTTTTATCACAGACCTGTAGTTGTTTCATAAAAACAGTATTTGGGTAATTTGAAAGACTGATACACACAAGTATTTGTGTCAGTCCAAGTCAGTCCAAGCTTAGAAATTCTCAACCTTGATTCAATAGAACCTGATTTTTTTTGCTCATTTATTGCAATTTTATTAATAATTTTCTATAAAAAAAAATGTATGTACATATTTGTACCTTGATTTGTAAAATTTACATATAAAGTGCTTGTATTTTCAATCCCATGGATTGAACATTTTTTAAAATTTATACAGACTGATATTTTGTAAATGTAAATACATGGTAATTTGTTTTGACATCTTTTGATCATAACTGTGTTTATGCCTTACATATAAGATTGTGATTAAGTTTTCATTCATATGTTGTGTTCAGTTTAAAACTTTATTGTCTTTTATAAAGGGATATTATGTTTGAAGATCCTTTAAATGGTATTTAAAGTTTATATATATAATTTACACTTTTATGAAATGCATGGTACATAATTTGTCTGATATTTTATATTTCACATTTTAGGTACATGACCACATTGTTTTTCCTTAGATAAATGATACTAGTTTATGAAATACTGTGGAAGTATTTAATTTAAAGGGGCCATTTTACATAAATTTTCAAGTTTTCCTGAAAAAAAAATACTGTCGTGAAAATATTACTGCTCAATTATTATACTATATGTATAAAGTTATGATTTAATATGGAGTTCATTTATGGGTAAGGAAAATTCATGAAATTTATAACACAACACCCCCCCCTTCCTCCCCCAATCTGATGCTTCTACTGTTTGTGTTAGTAATGACAATCTAATAAGAATTCAGTATTGTTTTAAACTAAGGTTGTATGATTGGTTGTGTACATAAAGTTCTTGTTTGAATTTTTCTGTTGCTATATACACGTTGGAAAATAGTGTTGATTTTACAAAAAACCCTTGTCTGTTCAAATATAAATACATGTACATGTATCTGTTATTTAATTGTTATGAATACCACCATAGTTAATAATAGAACTGATAAAATAGAAGTGGTGATTCAATGTCGTTTTGCATTTTAACATGGCCTGTATTATTAAGGTTTTTATAAAGGAGTATTTTATTGCATTTTAAAAACCTCTAACCAGCATATTTATGTGCAACTTACAGCTGAAGGTTGGGAAAGATCAGAGCTCATATATCGCAATTTAGCCTGTGAAATTTGTAGCTTGAGTATATACATTTGTGCATTAACCACAATGTGCACACATTTGGTGTTTTTTCTTGTTTTTCCCCATGTTTTATTACACATTATTTTAATCTCATGTTTATCATTAGAAGTGCAATAAACTACATGTAAGTAGAGAAATTTCTTTTGGATGTCTTATTTTTACACATTTAAGGTACAGATTGATAGGTAACAATATGTGAAAGAGCTACTGGTAATAAGTTGATACAAAGAATCCAATTTCAGCCCTCACCCTTATTGCTTCATGAATGTGCACATTCCAAGAATGAGTCACTATCAACTTTTTTGAATGCAAAAGCTGTTTGGTCCTCCAATGTACATGTAAATCATGTGTTGTAGATTAGTGATCAGTGTGATCATAAGGATTACAATGAGCTTGCCATGAATATACTGCACAAGAAAAAATACACGAAAACTACTAAAAGGCTGAATGTATTTTTTATGTAAAAGCTAAAATATCATAAAACTGCAGGGTGTTTATTATCACGGGATCTACACCACTGGAACTTATGGATAAAACTGATATACATACATGTACATACACGTATTAAAACACAACAGCTTGGACTTCTTTCTCAAAGACTAGTACAGTGCTGAACTCACAGAGAAGAAAAATGAAAGCTGTACATGTACATATTGCATTCAATCAACATGGAAAATACATGGAGCATTTTCAGAAAAAATGTGTACATTACCTAGGGATTAAATTTTACTCTACATGTACATGCATTACAAATCTGAATCATCATGTGTTTGATGATTTAACGAAATATTAAATTAGAATGAAAATTTTTATTTTATAAATCAAGTTTGTGACTCAATAGTGGAATTTCTTCATAATTCACCAGTAAATAATGACCTACACTGTACATTATACATACATACAGTGTACCAGGTAATTGTACAGTGTACCAGGTAATTGTACTGGCCTCGTTACTGTCATTATAATGTAAAAGTACAAATACAACCAAGTTATTTTGATTTATATAACTAATACATGGCTGCTTACATGCAAATATATATGTATATCTTTTAAAAGTACTTTATTTATTTAATTATTCCAATTCACCAACTGCAATGTATATACCACACATGTACTTTACATACTATAAACACTTCCTACATCAAACTGAAATAACCTCAACTTTCTTCAGCCTTATACATGTACATGTATTTCATCAATTACTACATATCGTACAATTGAATAATTCATTTATAAAACTTCACACTTTCACATTAAAAGCACAGGCCCACATATCACAGAATTACAAAATGTGCAAAAACAGCACACAGGGTTAAAAGTCAGATCCTTTTTTCTATGACTTTACCAGCTGTCACTGACTGTCATTCAAACAGGCAGAGTTTATTGGGAGAGGTCTTCTATTAACAAGCACAGTTTGTTGAGAGAGGTTCTCTAAACAAGCACGCGGTTTGTTGGGAGAGATCCTCTAAACAAGCATGGGTTGTTGGGAGAGGTCCACTAAACAAGCACAGTTTGCTGGGAGAGGTCGGCTGAGTTGCGGCGTGGTGCGATATCATCCACCAGTCCCACCTCCTCCAGATCATACAACACCTCCAGTACACAGGCCACACTCCAGGCCTGGGCGGGGCAGCTACTGGCACAGAACTGAAAGTAAACCATCTCACATTGACAATCAATATTCACCTATAATATGATACTGTAAAATCACTGATATTTGTGGTTCCTCTCACCCACTAATTTACATCGATCATCAACATAATAAGAAATTTTATTTACATGTACATGTATATTTATCATTCATATACCGGTAAATACCAAATACATGTCACATTCCCACAAACCTCTAAAATACTGGCAATGCACCAAAACTTGTCCCCTCAAATTTAAATGATTCCACAGTAATACACTACATGATGACCGAAATAAAAATTTGTACCATACAATGTAGCCACATAACTTTCATGCTTGTCTCAAATATTGCCAATAAAACAATCCAACAAAAATGTTGAAAAACAACATTGTTATGAATGCTACACAGGTTGAAAGATAAAATCCTAAAGAACAATGGTTCAGATTGATTCCAATGTCTACACTGTACCATACAAGTCATACACTACTCACCTGGCCATTGGAGTTAGTTAATTCTGGAAGAGACTGCCACGGAGAATCCATGACGTGAGCATAGTGAGAAGTCAGTCTGGTCTTGATGAAGCTGATGGTACTCTTCAAAAGTCCCTTCTTCTTGGGTTCCAGTGCTTTAGCATAGTATAGTTTTGCTCTCAGAAAATATCCTATTGGCCATATCCATTCCTGCAAGATGGTAAAAATATTGTAATGATATAATTCACGAATTAACAAGTGCATTGCACCTCTTTATTTTGTTTTTACTCAATTTCTAATAACTACATGTACCTCTTATTAAATTTTAGAATTGATACTTACTGGCCCATTATGATAGTTGAATCCATGAGCAACCTTTGGATCACTGGAGTCATTTGTATTGTCATAGTCTCCAACATATGCCCAATCCCTATGAGTTTAACAACAAATTATAGAACATCAACCTTTTTTTTTATAATACGAGTGTTACATTGTATGTATGTAAGTCATTTTTAAAAAAAATTAAAATATAGTAATACTAATCCAAAGTACAGTAAATAATACACACTGTGTACCATGAATGTACACAGTGAGCAAGCACAGACCTGGGATCTAATGTCTTCATGCCCAATGAGCCCAGCAATACCTCCTCAGCCTGTGTAAGGGCAATCCATGCATGTTCAGGGGTAAACAGCTGGGGAGCCTACAAATGGTGTATATAAAACAAACTTTAAATTCATGGATGCTGGATGTCGTCTTTTGCTATGTGAAGTCAATAAATGTAAGTAATAAAAGCTTAACAGATTGATAAAGACTTACAGGTACATACATGAGAATACTAAGTCTAATCTTTAATTCCCATTCATTTATAAAATGAGCTCCAAAAGATGTAGGTTTTACACATACCACAATCATAGCAATAGGGAAGTTAGGCCTGAGTTGGAAATCTGCCCAAAATGGTTTGGCAAAGAAGGAGTCCTTATAAATTCCTCGTCGGTTTATCAATTCTGGGTGTGGCTCATATTCCGCCTCTTGGTCCACATTGATCCAGAAATGTTTTTCAAAGTTGCTTTTTATCAGAGCGGACCAATCTTTGAATGTTACTTTGGTGGAAACCCCTGAAAAAAGTGCAACATTCAAGACAAATATTTACAGGGTTGTATTGCTAGATAAATATACTTTATTTGATACAAAATTTAAAATGTATGTTCATGTACATGTATACATGGGGTACACCTTTAGACAGGTCGTGCATAAATACATGTAACCTACCATTCTTGATGGCAGACACTCCATCATAAGGGTAGACCTTTTGGGCTGCTAGCTTTTCCAACCAAGTCAGTGCAGACATACTTAATCCTACTAGCTCCACAGCAGAACCACTCCTGCCAGTAAGAAATGAGGAAATTTCATGGTTATCAAAAATTGCATACTGGTAGTTTCATGCTAATAGGTTCAACAGAATGAATAAACAATAATAACATTGATAAAGTAAAACTTTTCCAAAGATCATGTAACTGAATGAGGGCAAACACAAGAAATTTAGTTTGAGGAGGGGGTAGAAAAGTTCTATCAGCCTTGACCCAGGGTACAAGATTTCAATATTTTGGTGAATGCCTCTTTCCAAATCTTAACTACGCACTATTTTGTCTGAAGGAAAATCTAGTATTGGGAATTTTTTTTAAAATCTTGTATATACATGTATTTTTACTCTATGATTAATTCTAACATAAAAAAAAATTTGGATTTAAATGTAATCTACAAGTTCTTTACCTGGGAGTAGCTGGTTTCCCTTTATTTCCAGCTTTGGCTGAACTCCCCATTTTGTCCATCCAGGTTCCACAGTTATGTTCATTACCTCCAAACACAAAACCTGTCTCCCAGTCCACTCCTATCTCATTATTAAACCCTGAAAAGGAACATTATTACAAATTAATTCATACAATCAAACTTTGGTTAAGTTTCTTGAAATACACCTTCAGCATGTATGTGCATATACCAACCTACCTGAAAAAAATCCATCTATTCATATATAATCATCACACATAATGTATTATAATGATCAGTTCCTACAGAGTATATGTGTTTGCTAGTTCTTTAATTTATTACTCATACAAGTATAGCAACAACAGGATATTTTTACTGAAAATATTTCATTCTGTATCTTTAATTTAATCAATTGTTTTTCTTGAAAATAATTATTCACATACAAATATATAAATAAAATAAAGTGCATCAATTGAATCAAAAATCATGCATTCAGGTATAATGTACATGGTTTTTTTTTAAATATCAATTTTATAATCAATTACCCTACCTTCATTCATCATTTGGTCATCAATTTGAGGGCCTGCATTTCTTTCTCTGTACTTCAGCCCCTCTGCATGCCTTTGTAAAGCTTCTTGCATGACTTCATAAAGAGGCTGATCCTGGAAAATGTAAAAGAACTGTTAAATACAAAACTTTAAACACAGCCAACATTACTGGCCTGAAAATTGTGTGGGAGTGATTGGTGGAGGGAGAAAAAGGAGAAATCAAATCAGTTGGGGTCTGCACTGATACCGAGAATGACCATTCACGAAGATCCATTTTTCCGTGGAAAAATTGCATCCTCAAATCTAAATTTCTTATTTTCTGTTAATATTGGACGAGTGTAAAATATCAACTTGCATATTCTCCCGGTTCGTGAACGAGTGAGTCATCACTTGGATAGAGACGAGCCACTTTCTCCTTCAGTATATCAGTGCCCTTGAACTTGCAGTAGTCCTGAATGGCCTGGAACCACCACCACACTGCATCCCGACAGTTGTACCTCGCACCACTCCCCTCGTTCAGTAAATTAGGAATCAACCCGTGCCGCAAACAGCCCCCATATGCTAGTATTATCAACCTGAAAAAAGGCATGAATGAATGAAGAAAAATATCTTTATCAATTAGAATTCCATGCATTTAGATATACATTTAGTGGATGCATTGCAATGTAG
The DNA here is from genome assembly GCA_016163765.1 of Magallana hongkongensis. Taxonomy (NCBI): domain Eukaryota; kingdom Metazoa; phylum Mollusca; class Bivalvia; order Ostreida; family Ostreidae; genus Magallana; species Magallana hongkongensis. The sequence goes on along the minus strand of WFKH01007768.1, from coordinate 48,840,134 downwards.
ATATCAAAGAAAAAAGGACAGTCAACTCTTTAATAAGTCAGAGGTTTTTAAAAAAAATGTTCTGTTAGGGCCAAGTTCTGATCAGAGTTAAGAGCGCTGTTGTAATTATACATCAAATGGATGATTTAATTGTTAGATTACACAAAACATGCATACTTCGCATCACTGAATCTGCCAGTCAACAACAGTAAACCTCTGATGGCAATAAATGTGTCTCGACCCCAGTTCCTCATGTACCCACTAGCAAAATGGGGAAAACCTACAAAGATAAAGAAAACATAACATAAAAACATACATGTACATTTCATCACGTTGATGCATACAAAGGCACATAAATTTGTTTTATTGGTCTTTCTAGGTCCTTACCAGCAGCCAGTGACAGTGGATGGTCTACATCCACTTTGGGGGTTGTTGATTTGACAAACTCTGACAATTTAGGAAGTTTTGCATTCTTGACAAATCCACAAAACTGAAGACTTCCCAAGGACAACATGTGGACAAAGGTAGAACCATCCTGAATGAATCTGAAAATGAAACATACATAAATTGTAAAATATTACATGTTGTTCAATCAACATATAAATTTAAAAATCCATTTCTTTCATCAGAATATAAGACATACATGTAATAATAGAGTGCTGAATAAGTAAAACAACCCATATTACATATGAGAATGCTGCTCATCGACATTCAACATTCATAATAAATCCAATAAAATTCTAATGGACTTACAGCTAATTCATTACACTCCTTTTCTGCATCAATATTGTCATTACCCGGTATATCCGGTATTTACATTCTATCGAGCATGCCTATAGAGCTAAGCTATAGTGTGGCCCTACTTTTCAATTACTATGACCAAGTGACTTGTGGAAAATCTTTTCAAACCACTACATTCATTAGTAACCATGCTACACATAAATACATGTACATTCACAGCTTAATGCAGAAAAGACCACATAACCCTTAAAAACTTATCTTACTCTGACATCAGCTTCATCGCTTGATCTCTCAGCACAACATATGCTCCGGTGATCACTGTATCAAAATAACATGGCACCAGGAATCTAGGAATGTCTTTCAGATGTCCCAACACTCCTTCAAACCACTGACCCAGCTGAAAGATATTGAATACTGCTTATATTCTTCAAATCTTTAAATATGTATTTTGTACCTATACTTGATTTGATTTTTCCTATGACAGAACAGGTAATTGTACTTGTGATTTGTGAACAATAATGTTTGTACTCACATCTTTGGTAGTTGGATGAACTTGCAATCTTTTGGCAACATAATCTGATAACCAGTTGCCTTCTCTCAAATTATTACACAGTGGATGTCCTAGGTCATTGTTTGGGCGAACATGTGCCAAAACAGCCATTAGTCCTTAAAAAAATTCAGATCTCTTATACATGTCCATGTCCATGCACAATGATTTTTTTTCTCTTGCAAGTATGTACATGTTTAAATCATAATAGTTATATGCACCTTAAAAATACAGTTTAAAAGTTTCGTAGCCACTTGTCCATGCCTGACCTGACCCACCTCTTAATCCACAATAAACCATAGGGCCATGACCAGGGATGTCGTATGCTCCGAATCCATTCCCATCTGCCCTCTCCTCAGAATCACACCGGTACAGCACAATATTCATGTCAGAGAGGGTAAGTTTACTGACAATGGCATGGAAGTTACTCTTGTCAAACGACTCGTCGAACATGGTCCTTCCACTGTAGGATCTCATCAGGTAGCCAAACTGGCTCACTCCTCGCCGAATCTTTAAAATGGCATTCTTGGCTTTAGTGGGCAGGACCTGTCTGTAAACCATAAACTACCGGTAGTTTTTATCAAGTCAGTGTTAATTGTGTTTTAGGAAATCTCAAATTACAAAAAGAACAGAATATGTGGTGTTATCATTTAAGGTACATGTACATTTGACCCTGTAACACTACTTACCATTTTGGAAGCTTTAATTTCATTACTTAAGCTACAGTGTAATTTTATGATAAAAGAGCTTGACCTACTTGACAACTACCACACAGCCTGGGGTGAAGGTATGGAAGTCCACTACAGAGGAATCCCCCTGCTTCCTGACCTTAATCAGGCCACTAGCCTCAGGGCTCAGGTTCTCCTTGATGTCCAGGTAGTAGTTGGGTAGACCATTAATATATTTGGGGTTCTTCTCATATTTGTATCCATCTGTCATGCTAAACTTGGCCTCAAATACTACTTCTGTGATATCTCCTATAAACAAACATCATCAGATTTGAATTATTATAAATCATATATTGGGTAACATATCATTTTACACAAATTGCAACTATCATACATGGTAAAATCTGCTTCCCATAGTAAAATAACATTTGTTTATGCAGTATAATTATCTTACAGTTAAACCCCTTTCTGTAAATGTTTTAAGACAGCATTATTTTATGCATCTGCTGCTGGTATCATTAAAAAACTCCTTACCATCCAAGGTAAGAGGTCGGATGTAGCCAGTTTCCTTTGGATTGTGGGGATTATGAAATGCTGTTCGAGCTACCATCACATAGGAGTCATGATTCATGGGATTGTGTCGAGTTATTGCAACGGTATCGTGGGATAACTGATCAACATACACCTACCAACAAATCAAAAAAAGTTAGTTAAAATAGCTTACTTTGTAAGTCTTATTAATCTTGCTAATAGGTGAAAAGATAGTTTTGCCAACATGAGTCTTACTGCATAAATACATGTAAAAATACATGTACATGTTTCAAGAGAAAAAGAAAGTAACGATGAATTGAAATCACAACAAATTGGATTCAAATTGGTACATGTATATGGTATACTGATAGTCAATATCAACTGCTTATCCACAGTATAACAATAAACACCAATTAATGTAAATACATGTACCTCAGAAAACCCTGTCACACCAAGTTGATAATGGAGTTGATTTAGGATCTTTTTCCCTGCAGTGATTCCAAACTTGTCATTCATGAACGGAGGCTCTGGAAAATCCCAACTTGCCCAGGACATGTATAACCTCTCCTCATTTACAACATGAATCTGAATGAAAAACCCAGAGTCTGTGTTATATATATAAATATACATATTCTCTTGAATACATTAATACATGTACTTGTATATTAGTTTTATATTTATAACTTAATTTGTAAGCTCTCTGGAAAACATTACTTTATGTAACATAATGATTTATGGCCATTTTTATCTTACATGATGAGGAACCAGCTGATCGTATCCACGATTGCTCCCCGTGGCACAACAAGCCATGGCCACAATGGCTGATGATGGAAATGAGTCGTACGGGCTTCTTTTCTAAAATAGAAAGGTCAATGGATATTTATTCAACAGACAAAAACCTGATATTATCACTGTATTTCAAAGACCCCACAACTACATGTATATTGAGAAATTATAAAACTTTTATATTATACACTGATAGTGTAACACGCTTACAGTACATGACTATTTACAAACCTCGACTGGGCTTTCATTGTCGTGAGTCTGATCAAAGAATAAGGCGTGGGCGGTGGTAGGCAGCAAGGGCTGGACCCTGGGCTGGATGAAGGACCCCACAGATGTACCCCCATACCTGTACACCAGTCTCCCCTGGTCGTGGCAGTCACTGGCACTTAAAGCCTCTAGTCACAACAAAGGACTTCATCACAGTCAAGTATTGTATGAAGAATGCTTTTACATGTACAGTAAAACACTTTTATGGTGAAGCACCAGGGATGAGCGATTTTGATTTGTTGTAAACGTAAGTCATTTTATCTGATAAGTTTATCATACAATTTTAAGGTCAGAGGAAAGAAGCATGAATTCATTTTAAAGTGTTTGCTGTAACCGTGTTTTACTGTACATGAACATGTTATTTCTCACCTTTAAATACAAGTATATGAAACTTCAAAGGCATAAAGATCCTTACCTCGTATTAGAGAGTTGATTCCTAATTTGTTCATAAAGATGTTGTCCACACACTCACTCCCTGTGAACAGCTCTGCTACCACATACAGGTCTGGCCTGATCTTACGAGCAGCATCCAGCATGTACTAAACAAAACAAAAATGTTCACATTGCAGCAGCAAACCAGTTACTCGTACATATACTATCTATCTATTAAACTCATGAACACTCATTAATGCCATTTATCTATGTTAAAGTATGCAGAAAATAACAAATAAACCATCAATATATAAAGAAAAGGATTTCTAATTTATACATCCTAAAAGCAAAGTCAAGAGGTTGACTGAATTCCTACCTCTGCCACATGAATGGGTGTACTATGACAGTTGTCCAACCTCACTCCATGGAAGACTTTGACTGTTTTCTCTGTGTATTCCTTCATGTGCTGCCAGAGATACGGGCAGTCCTTGGGCTCCTTGCCAAACCTCAGCTTACAGCTGTCTCCCCAAGGAATCAGGTCTCGTCTCAGGTAGACATACCTGTCTGTAAGTCAGGGATATGTCATATTTAGCATGGTGGTTTTCTACAGATTGTACATTGGCATGCACTTCATATAAATTTAGCAGTTAAAAATATCTACCTGGATCAGCGAAGTTCCTGAGAGGGTCATCTCCCATCACCCAACCGTTGACGGCCATGATAAGTTTCCCAGAATCCCCATCCATGTTAACTTCCTCGGCAGCCACAGTACCATCGTATGACTTTGGTTGTACAAAGTAACTGAAAATTTTGTACATTTTACAGTATATTACTAATTATACAATGTCAATATTTGTTGAATTTCAGTGCAACAAAGCATCTACTCTGTAATGCTCTGCAACCAATAATCTACATAGTACAAATTCTTGCAATTTTCATGCACAAATACATGTGTTTAAGTAAATATATTCTAAATACATGTAATTTTTCAATAATCATACTTCCACATGAGAGGTTCCTTTGCGGAGACTTTTCCAATTCTTGGGCCATGACCATCAACAAATCTGTATTTTGCATTGGCCACAAAGTTAGACACAGCTGTGTTTAGGTGGTCCTGTACTTCAGCCATTTTGTGTCTGTTTAAATCTTCCAGTTTAGCCTTAAAGTCTGCGCAACATCTTTGGATACGCTCTGCCCTACTGAATACCCCAGGTCTAAAAAAAAAAACACCCACAGTGTCTGCCTTTATGCGATTACAGATAAATGGTCATTTATTTCATATTGTAATAATTCAAATGTCTTTTATCAGTTAACTATATTAACTTGTAGAGTTTAAGCTGGTCATTTTCAATACAAATTGTCATCACATGCACCATAGCATCTTAACACCATATAGTTCCTTTATACTGTTTTATTTTCCCCCCGATTCCTCCCTCCCACCATCAGTAGTCATTTAAAGGAGGTTATTCAAAATATCAATTTACAACTCTTCCAACAAAAGTATAAGAGCAATCTGAAATGAGACAAAATCTGGTACAGGTGTGAGTGGGTAGAAATGAGTGTGTACTTGTCAGTGTTGTACAGGTGGAGGGCCGTGTTCATGTCCACTGTACTCTTGTTCCTCCTGTACTGTGGGTCCTGAATCAGATCTAGCTGAGGTCTCGACGATGCAATGGGTCTGGCCTCTATCAATGCAAAGGCAATTTATACATCTTTTCAGCTAGTATATTCAGATAGCTAGTATAAATACATGTTTAGTTCATGCCAAAAATTTGAATGTTTCATTTCTATTACACAGACTTGACATGTCAAATGCTGCCACACTGTTTTGTTTCATTGCCAGGTTGATAAGGGGAATGAACTCAAATATTCAATTCTAAGTTAACAGAGTTTTCCAACTTTTTAAATTAAATCCCTGCCTGATGCATTATATTTTGAAAATTTTTGGCCTGAGAAACTAAGAGCTAATTTTTCTTTTTACCTAATGGCTTCATATTTGATTTGAATTTTACCTTCAATTGCTCTTTTGAAGTCCCTCAGAATTATTTCAATGTCCATGGTAAAAAATTCATGCAACTTGTAGTGAGGTAAAACTTCTTCCTGTAAAACTCTTCTGATTGCCTGTGATGAAATGAGAATTAACTTCAAACTGTACCTGAATATAAACCAATAATACATGTACACTGATGTAGAAAAGAAAAGATTGAATCTCAGATACATGCATCTCTTAGTTTGATGAATCTTTGGAATACATGTAAAATCTAATACATGTACAAACCTCTAGGTGTTCCATTTTGTCAATTGTATCAGGAATGCCCTTGGCTTCATATTTTCCATCTCCAATATCTAAACTGAAGTGCAGCAGAATCCGGTCCACTAAGAATGCTGGCTTGAGATGCGGAGAGTTGACTAGATTGTAGCCACACTCGGGATGCTCCTGTAGCCAGGGCGAATCGTTTGCAGTGTGATTTAGCACCAGATCGGTCAGCGACAGAGTCTTCCAGTTAACAACCATTTCATTAACAAGTTTCTCCACATCGTCGTAACCATACTTCTTGTCCTTTGTATTAAAACTTGGATTCAGACACAGCTGATTTCGAATCGAGTAGGCCGAGTTAGACTGACCCAGTTCTTGGATGGGGGTGAAGTGGATCATGTTGTAGCCAGTCTCGTAGGACACCTTGAGCCTACCCTCCCACTCCGGGAAGGGACCCAGGAGTTTAGCGATGACTGTCTGACACTGGATGCTGTCCAAGCAGAGCTCTTCCACTTCATCATCATCATCTGCCTCCTCACTTGGGTTATCATTTGTAGACAGGGAGAGGATGGGGTCCACCAAAAAGTAACCTTCACCGTCAGCATGCTGCTTGTCTTTACTATTAAAGAAACAATTGTAGCAAAATTACTGAATTGGACACAGAGACTTTCAAATAAGCTCATCTATGATTCTACCGAGTTCCTACAGCTATTTTAGATACACTACTGCTAATTGAATTAAACTACTTTTAACAAAACCATGAGTTTTGGGTAGTTGTGTCAAACAGTAATTTCATGTATCGGTAGGCCTATCTACTTGATTGATTGTCACAGTAAGGGTCATTGGCTCAGAAATCAACATTTGTCTGATTTTATAACTGTGCATTTTATTAATCAGTCACTTAAGTTCAGTGTCATTTTCTTGTTTGAGGCCTAGCCTGGATAGTGACATTATACCTAAAGTCTTGTTAAAATGGTTCTAGATTTTAAAACAAACCAAAAATTAAGAGACCTGCGGACTACATCACTCATCTGAGCAATGTGATCTCATTAGGTAATATTACTCATTAGATTTGTTATTGACTATCTATTGAAAAATATTAGGTTCTTTAAATCCAAGATAAGAACAATAACAATTTCCTGCTTATGATCCCAAAGGATCAAGGCTTGAACAATTTGAATTTACCTAAGGTAAAAAAAAATTATGAAAAAACTTGTTAATGTCCATTTTTGTTCTGCAGATGATTTTTAAAGCATTCCATCCTATTTTCGTTATATGTATTCCCTTATCATATACCCTTGAAAAAGGGGCTGGCCTTTCATTTGAACAACTTGAAAGCAAGGGTGCTTTTTTTTTTTTAATCAAATTTTGTGAAATAGGATATGTGGTCTTAGACTAAAGAAAATATGAAAAACTAAATGACAACACTGACAATTTTCATCATTTACACTCAGTAAAGTTTATAGCTCTAATGAACTACAATAGGAGGTTTCCTTGAGAAGTCTACTTCATGGTGCAAATTAAAATAAAAGACCTTGCTTACCAGGTACTATGTAATAAAATGTACCATTAAAAGGTACTTGTCTAGTGATAACCTTGTTTGTAACTACATGAGCTAGTTGGTATAATCAATCTCAAAAGCTTGAAAGATATGACTAAAAACCAATTCCACTATTGTTTGCCAAAGAAACATCATGACCTATAGCAAGACCGGAGTTGATGGAACAAGGCCTTATGATGTGCATGACATAATCCGGACATGGTTTGAAAACATGAAGGTATATTCAACTTTTCCCAATGATGCATCAACTTAAGATGAAACCTGAACCTGGAACCATAATACCATAATATAGCCTGTCTAAAGACAGGTATATCAAAAGGATTAGTTTAGGGTTAATTTGTATATATATATATATATTTGTCTATGTCATAGCATATAGTTTCCTTATATATACATGTGTAGCATCAACTGAATTTAGTGCATGTTTGTATATATGTGTTAATTTCCACTTTATAAATAGAGCTATAGATAGAGTTATAAATGACAGGGGCATAATCAATGATTCCTGTAAAAAAAAATTGATATGCTAATGTCATTATTTTATCAATTTTTAAAAAAAAATTCTTAAAACTAGCTTGCTTCTATTCATTTTACAAACTAAAGCCTTATTTTCTTTCAGAGAGTAACTATCCATATCACTTCCACTTAAAACTTTGAACCCCCATTGCAGCCCTTCTCTGACCTTTGGGTCATAGTATAATGGTATGAACGAAACTCCTTCGAACCAGCTTGCTTCAATATCAAGGAAATCAATATGAGATTTTCTACACTGTATAAATTTAATATAAATGTAAAATTTTGGATTTTTATTTACGTATTTATTTTTTTACTATGGGCTCTTCCTGACCACTACCTAGGATTCATGACATGAACAAATTTCTACATATTCTATTCACTACAATTTTTTTTACAGTAGCCTGCTTCCATATTTTTGTAGAAAATTAACTTTGAACGTGGCATGCCAATTTTGACCCAATTTTGACCTCCAGGGGTCATAGATTGAAGCTTGAATATCATATAAAAAAAAATTAAACTTGTGTAAAGTTTGATGATACATGTATTATCCTGCCCATATATGTGGTTTTGGAGGAGATTTCTTTTTAAACCCACCATATTTACATTATTTCTCACTATCTTTCAGAATCCTTGAACAAACCTGAAAAGCGTACGTACAAAGAACACATTGTGCAAAGTTTGGTTTTATATCCGGGCCATTGATTCCGTTAAGAAGAAAATATGAAAGATAACAACAACACTAACAACTGTGCAGACAACAGATTTTTACCAGAAGAGAGTTCAGCTCAAAAGAGAACAAAATCTACAAAAACCACCCTACCCTACCCTTCATATGTAGTTTTATACTTTTGTACTACACATGTAGCTGGTGAGAACCTTATCAAACCACATGATAATGACTACTACATGTTATGAGATACAAAAGCAATGTGTGGTAAATATGATGTTGACTACCGGTACTACCTGTTTGATACAAAAAACAAAGTGTTGTAAGTAAGTTCATCATCAACCAGCCTTTACATCACCAGAAATGATTGTGTCACCATCGGATCCTTTACCAGAACCACAAACTCTAGTGACCAACATGTTTATTTGTGTCAAAGATTTTTTGCCATCAAAATTGAAGAAATGTTCTTAACTTTCTATATTGACATTTTTTTTTATCAATAAACAAAATAATACTCCATAATGAACAAGAAAAAAAATATTTTTATGTTGTACATGTACTTCTAACTGGTTAAAACCAAGTGGTTTTTTGATGAAAAGCACAAAGTGCAAATTAATGTGCTTCTTCTCATATAATGAATCAAGTCAAACAATATCAATGAGCTGCATTTGCAACTCAATTTTCATTTTGCCATTATACTTTATGTGAACAGTTTACCAGTACTTCTTAGAAGATCAATCACCATAATGGCCAAAAACCATCATTTTTTATCATGAACATATAACTCTTCATCAAACCCATAAATTTTAATGAGATTAATTCAAAGCACTGCCACTAGCAATAATTATAATCAATCTGATTAAAATCAGCTGTTCTGATACGCTACCGCTCTCGAACATCTGAAACAAGCCGCTTAGAGGTCACGTCCGAACGACCCGACAATCTAAATATTTAAATATAAGGTCGTGACATTTTTGACCAATGAGAATCCCTGTCTCTTAAAGACTATCGGGTGAAATAACAGCAAGGTAAATATAACCGCACAGATTTATGGGAAATTATCTGCTGGCAGAGTTTTGCTAGCCACAATTTGATTGGCTTATCGAAAGGTCTTTCGGACGTGACCTCTAAGCGGCTTGTTTCAGATGTTCGAGAGCGGTAGCGTATCAGAACGGCTGATTTTAATCAGATTGTAATTATAATAGTTTTATATCCTCTTGCGCTTTTGAAGTTTTAACATATTGTACCCAAACCAAGCCATACACTGCTCATGACAAACAGGTAATCAGGAAGTTTGATCATTAATTGCTAGATGACAAATCACCAGGAAGTTGAGTGTACTACTACCATCCTGGTTCACAAAAAAAATTTAATAAGGAAAAGTCACCTAGAAGACCGTTAGAAAATTCAAATAAAAAAAACCTGGAAAATACTTAGGAATGTGAAATGTCCAGATAATCCATTTTTGGGGAGAGGAAGGTGTCTTAGCAGTCAGAGCATAAAAAAGCAAATCCCAATTCTTAAAAGCTTAAAGTTTTGTTAACGTTATAACAAGTAGTGAGTCTGACAAGCAAAATACACACATGGTGACGACACAGACATCTAGCAGCACACTCACCTTTCCGATGGCTCCCTTCATGAATAACAATGATTAGTCAGTTGATGTATAATTTTTTTTTATCAACAAATCTTAATACACTGCAGCCAAGATTTTTTTTCTCAAAAACTTGAAATGATAAACTCCTTTATTTATCAGAAAAAACCTTTTTGCATATTGCATCGGTATATATATGAAGAAAGTTATGACTATCAAATAAAAAAATTATGGAATAAATGAATGTTTGGGCTGTTGAGAAAAGGGGGATTTTCAGTGACTGCACTTATCAAATATAGTTACAAACCTCGGTGCAATTACCTAGCAAGATTACTTTACAGACAATTTTTTTCTCACATGACCCTGAACTAGCATATAACAATGCAGCAACTACGTTAATAAACAAGAACATTCTGAGTCGTAGTTAGCACTATTGTCTTTGTTGGAGGGTTTTCAATTTACAGAGGATTTACCTGAACATGTTGTAAGACTAGCAGACACTAAAAAATACTGAATTCTCTAGACTGTAATAAAGATCAAAGAAATGTCTGAAGAATATGAAAAACAATAAAGCCTTTGATTCCTTAATCAATATAAGGGTAGTATATATCACAGCTAGACTTTTGCACTGTCAGCTAGACTCTTTATATGCATTGAAATATCATCAGTCATTGAGTACACATGCATAGAGATTAAATAAATCCCATGGCCATCAATACTCCGAGAGGAAGAAAAGAATGCATTTAATTATGGCAGTTGTAATCTTTTGTCTGAATGTTTTAGCTTGCTTGCAGCATCAGTAAAACATTGCTACTAAATGTCAATTTAATAAAATGGAAAATAAATTGAAATGTCAATCTGCAGCTCTCTATTACAGAACAGAAAATGTCATCTAGCTCTGCATTCTTATCAAAAAAGGTCTTGCGATTCTGCTTAAAATGTGCTTACACTATATTTCTATGTATTATACTTACTCTTCATATAATTGCTTTATGTTAATTTTACAATTTAAGGACCAAGGCTAGACATACTGTAGATTCCTAATTAAACATGAGGAAATAATATCCACGTAAAATCGCGAGAAGCACATCTTGCGAATTTGAAAATCTCGCTTTAATTTCTCAGACAGATGTAATTAAATAAAACTATGAAAAAATTTAGCGTTTTTTTATTCTATATTTTATTTTTTTTATATTCTCGCAATTTGATGCAAAAGGGTTCAATCGCAGAAACAAGTACTCATGTAAAAAAAGAAATCTACAGTAGTATAAAATATGAAGATATATTCTTGTGATATTGATTTTCTTAAAGAGTTAAAAACATGTTCATAATTTTATCACATATCAGGAGTGAAACCACTTTGCAACTTGGCAGTAAAAATAAAGAGAACTGCCACAAATTTTACAGGGGAAAATGTACAGGTACCTAAAATCTAAAAGTTAGGAGAAAACTAATTACCAGTATTTTTTTTAACCAAACTATAGGTAAGTATTCAATGAGTAGTAAGCACTCCTAGTAAATTTGAGTGACATATTGTAAATTAGAGTGACATTTTGTTATTATATTAGGGGGTACTGGTTACCTTCCATCTGCTGTAAAGTAGTAGTTGAAGGAGCCAGCAGCGTGGATCTGAACCTCCGCAAACAGATCATGACGGTCCACCTTAGAACCACTGGGGCTGTTCCATTTCAGTTCTGTGTACTTGTTTCGATCAAAAGGCTCATTTTTCTTTGTTGGGTGATTACAGAATATTCTAACAGGACTCACAAAGAGTGAAGGTCCCAGATTAAACCTCAGGATCCATCCTACAACAAGACCAAAGCAAAAAAATTGATTTGAGGGAAAATTTATTGCAAATACCAAAGGCTATCATGCTATTCCTGTTTTAGCAAACTTTGACTTTCTGTAACAAAATTGTCTTTCTGTTAAAATTCAATCACCTTGACTCTTTGTGACTATGAAGATTTGTCTCCATTTTCT
>WFKH01007768.1:48815867-48827658 GCA_016163765.1 Magallana hongkongensis | reverse complement strand
AGAGTTGTCTCCTTGCTTCCTACCTTTATGTAACTTCTCTGTCTCCCTACCCATGCTTACATTTCTCTTACCTATATAGAGTTGTCTCCTTGCTTCCTACCTCTATGTAACTTCTCTCTCTCCCTACCAATGTCTACCTTTCTGTAACCTATGAAGTCTAGAAAAGTTGTCTCCCTGCTTCCTACTTTATGTAACTTTTCTGTCTCTCTACCCTTTTCTCTTAGTACCTATATAGAGTTGTCTGTTCTCTCTCTTTACCCTTGCTTACCTTTCTCCTACCTATACAGAGTTGTCTCTATATTCAATCTCTTCATATGCTCTATGTATCTTATCCACTTTTTTAGTACTCTTGCTTACCTTTCTGTAAGCGATAAAGAGTTGTCTCCCTGTTCTCGCCTCCATTCAGGGTCAGAACTCTGATCTGCTTGGTAAGCATGGTTTTCTGTGCACTCTAAAATCAAATCAAATTATAAGATACATAACACTCAAAGTTAATGCTGCCAATACAAGGATAAAGTTTATTCATTATTCACATACACTGAGTCGACCTTTCTTCAAGATTTTTTATTACTATCTAACAATGATAGTTATAGAAAGAGATAACACCCTTCAAGATTAATGATTCAGAAAGCATAAATTAAGCTGTAGCTTGAATACAGTGAGTATAGTTTATTGTTATAAACAAGTTTTTGATCTCACTCCTGTGAAAGATAACGAAATCATCATGTCACTCAACTCTCTCCCTCAAAAATATTGTAATATGATATTGAAATTGTAAAGTTTCAAATGCCGGTAATCATGTGCATAATCCCAATAAAATAAGTCAATGACTATATGTGTTCATTGCAACTTGGTGGTAGCCGGAAAAGTATTCATGCAGATATTAATTAGACTAATTTTCATAATTACAAAACTAATGTAACTTTTAAAAACTAAAATATACCCGACAATACATAAATCTATTGAAATCCACCATTGCTATCAATTTCCGGGGCATTTCCCCCTTAAAATCTTTTGACCGCATTATATGCATGCATGTCTGAATTATTAACTTTGACTAATTACACAAATTTAATCAACAAAGGGATATCTGTATTATATTAACATGTGCTATGAATCTGTCATTAATTTTTACCATATTCATCAAACTAAAGATTTTGAAATTCATTATTATATAATCTCAAAAGACCATTTAAAATTACATTTTCTTTTTTTTAAATTACAAAATTTTGTATAATTAATTTTATAAATAGCAAACTGCTGTTGGCTAGCATTACCTTTAACACTGTTGCCCAATAATTTTATTCTTTTAACATGCATTTTATATACCTGACAGAAAGCTATTATTTCTATCAATTAATTATCATTTATAATACTCAATCTATAATTTGTGCATTTATTATTATTCGAGATCAGACATTATTATTACTGTCTCTTTGTCTTTAAAATAGAATGAGTATATCTGCTGACACCATGGTTTTTATGCACTTTTCACCTGTTTGTTGCTGACAGTTCAGCATGTTCAGAATTTAAAAGGCTTTGACCTAGATTATGGAACACGAATGTAAGCTACATGACCTTAAAAGAAAACACACGCATGTTGTGATAAACAATAGCATTAACTATCTGACTGACTACATAACTAAAATCATATGATATAAAACCTTTTTAAAGTTATTCACACATATCAATTCAATAATGGTTCCCTAATCTTAAAAAGTCAGAAGAACATGCATGGTATCAATATAATTAGATCCACCTCTGCATTTTCAGGTTTTCTATTTTGCTGACTTTTTATTGCGTGACGGCAGAAGCGCACTGCACGACATTTCTTTAGTTGCAATAAAATGATTAAAATAGTTTTCAGGTACAATTTCACAATAAACGTGCAGTGATCCTTACCTTGTAAATGATATCATTAGGAAATGCCGTCTGCTCAACAGAAAAAAAGACGGCCTTCACAGGGTGACCTCATTCAAGGTCTGTTTCAATCATACGAAACTACCGATAAATGACATCCGTAAAAAAAGTGTGTCAAAGAATTGAAATTATCACAAGTAAACGATATATAATTAGATAGAAACTGCCATTTGTGACAAATTCGCAAAATCGTTTAATTTCAAATTTAGACACTTTGTATACACGGTACTGGTAGTTTCGAATTAGGAATTGGGTAAATAAAGAGAACGCAAGGTGTGCGTTTGCGAATTTTACCCTTCACTACCTTATAATGGCAGTAACGCTACACACAGACTATGGGGATATAAAACTGGAATTGTTTTGTGAACAGTGTCCCAAAAGTTGTGAAAACTTCCTGGCCCTTTGTGCCAGCGATTACTACAATGGATGTGTGTTTCACAGAAATATAAAAGGTTTTATGCTCCAAACAGGGGATCCCACTGGAACTGGTAAAGGAGGAAACAGCATCTGGGGAGATAAGTTTGAAGACGAACTCACAGATACCTTAAAACACAACGTTAGGGGTGTGGTATCTATGGCTAACAACGGCCCCGACTCCAATGGTTCTCAGTTCTTTATCACTTATGCCAAACAGCCACATTTGGACTTGAAGTACACAATATTTGGGAAAGTAATAGATGGCTTTGAAACCCTTGATGAGATAGAGAAGCAGCCTGTGAACGAAAAGAACTACCGTCCTTTGAATGACATACACTTATTGAACGTAACAATTCATGCAAATCCATTGGCAGGATGACAGTATATTGACAGCAACACTGACTGGATAGTGATTTCGGGTCACCATGATCTCACACAGACCAGCTGGTGGATAATTTTTTTAAATAAAAGTATTTACAGTAACAGAAATGCCAAATGTGACCACAACTCAAAGCAGACAGTGTTATTTGAATGACTATTCATGGAAACAAATATCATTCAAGCTGCTCGATACATGCATGTACGTGTGCATGTATTATAAATAACTATTGGCAGAAATTTGTTTAGTAATAGTACACGAAAAGCATGTGTATTGTACTTTATACCAGTATGTACACTTGATTTTGTGATGCATCATTTGATTGCAACTTTGAAGGTTTTAAATGAATGTATGAAGTGAACATGCATTAAAAATACATCTGCATAAACTTCAGGCATTTTTTTCTTTCAAAATGATTCTCTACAAGAAATATCTTAAAACTTTATTTTAAGGTTACCGTAATAATTTATGCCAGTCAAGGAACGTATGGAAGGACATTAAAAAATCATCTTGACTTGATCTTATGAATTGGTCGCCACTATGGGCTGCAAATCTTTGAGCATTACCGGGGTATGTAAAATTATGTTAAACCCTTTGATCCTACTTAGCCCATGTAAGAAGTTTCCTTTGAATTCAGATTCCTTAGGGGCTTATCTGGCATACATGTATAAGAGTCAAGAACGATTGGATGAGAATACAGTCTAGCAGGTTTAACTCAGTCTCTATCAAATCAGAACTGTACTGCTTCAACATGAAGCTGTGTAGACAAAGACCAAGTAAACTTCACTCAGCGACAAGGGACCATATATAAAATTATTAGTCTGTATGTCCAACCATCTGTCCACTTAACATTACATGCCTAGGCACATTTTTTCTCCCCTTGTCACCCACAGAGAGTGCCTTTGGGTAAAGGGTTATAGTTACCTTGAACATTTTTTCAGGTTAGGATCATATTAGACTTCTATGAAATATCCTTATCCAGACCATATATTCTCTCCCCTTGCCCCTATCTGACTCATACTTAATGTAAAGAGTGCTTGAGGGTAAATGTTGTGTAGTCGCCTTGGAGTTTGTCAAAGGTGAAGGTCATAGCAATTCTCTATGAAAATCCTTGTGCAGACAATTTTTTCTCCCTCTTAAGCCCAATCTTTCTCAGACTTTATCAGGTTGTAAAGTGACCTTGTTTCAAGTTTCTAGGTCAAACATGTCAAGGTCATAGCAGAACTTTGTGTAACAATTCTTGTATCCATGGGTACTATTTGTTGGATAAAGGGTGTGTCATGATCAGAGGTTAAAAAAATGGTAGTCCTTTAAAAAATGTTTCATCCCAATGTCCTTTTACCCCATATCTTTTATCACATAGGCATAAGAAGAAATGAAAATATTGTACAATTAGTACCTCTCAAATGAAGCTATATAACATTATTCCATCTATCAAAAAAACGAAACTCAAAATCGTCTTATATAAGTGGTGGATACCTGTTTATTTATACTGTTCTGTTTCATTAGTCCACAAGTGCAATGATAGTCTAATGAGTCCGGCACTTTATTGGAAGAAGAAGAAGACAGTAATAATGTCAATGTAATTTTCTGAGTGGAGATTTTCATGACTTTCATAAATAACAATGATATATACATGTATATGGAAAGACGTATAGTATACATGTACTAGTTGATACATATAACCAACAGTCTTAATTTACACTGAAAATGATACATAAATCCTTTCCCTTTATACAATAAAACACACAAAAAGTTAATGTGACGAGTCAATTAACATTGAATTTTATATTTGCTTAATATTTAATGGAAACATCTTTAAATAGTTCGTTTTCAATGAAAGAAAAAATAAACTAAAAGAAATAATGTTTATTATAAAACAACATCACAGGCCTTGTATGACCTATTCATTTAGAAACAGTCATTGTCATTCTAATTAATTCTAATAAACAAAAAAACATACAAGGGAGACAACTGCATATTGAATCCATCATATAATTAAATAAAATGATTAAACTACTGCACACAAATCATAATATTCCCATAAATTATTTTTCAATCTGTCACACAAATAATAATATCTTAATACATAAAAGCTTTTGCAATACACAAAGTCAATTGTCCTATATGAAATCCTAAAACTTTATTTTTCTTGCATTTTCTTCTTCTTTACTAGTGCTATAAGTTCTGTAGCCACATTATTGTAGCCAATCATTGTACTGACAGCAGCTACATTCATTATTCCCTGAAAAAGAAAAAAGGAAATTTATTCATTTATTAAATCTTAAATGCATGACATCGTTAAAGAAAGAAACCATGCATAAGTAAACCACAGGATAAATTTGGCCCAATTTTTAAATTCAGAAATCATATACATGAGGTATTGCATAATATGATACATGCACATCCATGATTACTACTACTTATAGATGTACCAGCATGAAAACTAATACATAACAGATGTAATCAGTTTTGATTTTAAAAAATCATTACTTGTACTTGAGTACTTCCCTACATTTACATGTACATTAATATATTAGTGTTAAGCCCCTTTTTAGAATATGTTTGTTATTAGTAAATCTATTTGGTTAAGACACTGTAAAAAAAAGAGAGACAGAGAGAGTTGGTGGAGAGAGAGAGAGAGAGAGAGAGAGAGAGAGAGAGAGAGTTGGTGAATATAATTTACCTGTCTGACAGCCAGTTTGAGTTCATCAAAATCTTGTATTGCTATAAGATATTCCTGAGTCATCCCCCAGTTCTATAACAAAATAATAAAAAAAACAGCTTTAAACAAGAAAAATCTTTTAAAAATTGACAATTGTTCATCCACAAGTAATATCTTCATTTTTTATTACTTTGATTTTATTCTCACAACTTCACATAAATGAAGACCAGGCTAAAACACTATAAACTAAGAAAAGACATTTTTTGAAAAACTTATTAATAAATAGTGTAATGAAATTTTGGCTGTAGGTTTGTATGTCTAAATATTATACAAATTGGTATAAAAGTTTAAAATTTGTGAATCAAGAAAACTTTTGCAAGAATTCAAAACAATAAGGAGGCTGGGTGGTCCACAAATTAGCCATCAGATTTACCTTAAATTTTTAGACATGATTTTTTAATCTATAAACAATTATTTAGCAAAGAAAAGATCCATACATATTTTTTAGATTTAAAATTTGAATGTTTTCTTATACATGTATCTTTATACAGAGCTCCTCTTCTCATGGAGATTAATATTGCCTAAAAATGGCCACGATCATGTAGCCCTCTTTAGCCCTCTATAACCTACTCTCAGTTTTTGGGACAGAAAACCCTGACTGAGGTCATTACCATGGCGGTGGCCTCCACCTGCAGGAAGAGCTCGGTGAGTGCTCGTAACACTGGGGGCACCACAGAACCGCCGTCCGTCTGCTCCTTACTCAGGCTGTCATGGAGCTGCCACAGCGGCTTCAGGCTGCTCAGATCCAGCTTCAGCTTACCGATCAGGGGGCACCTGTCATCAATACCAGATTTCATTTTACATTGTACAATAGATCCACTGTAAGCATGGTAGGGGCATAAAACAAGTGAAATGAATGTAACAAACCTGTTCTGTGTTTCTAATATCTTCAGCAAAAGCTGTATGGCCTTTAGTCTTTGTTCTCCAGTTTGTTTGGTGGCGACATACACCAGAATTAGCCACAGCTCACTGATGTGCAGGTTTCTGAAATTTAAAACGGAAATTGTCATAGAACTCAATAAAATCTTTTCTAATTTAAAAATAATTGAAAAAGAATTTCTACAAAATGAAGTAGAGTGTTTACAGTATTTGTAGCTGAGCATAATGAACTTACAGAGCTAGATCTGTGGAGAGAACATTGCCTAGAATCACATATCCTGTCTGGAAACTGTCCCTGGTTCCTGCGGTAACAGTAAACTTGTAACCCCATGATGTGTTGCCTCCTCCAGAGTCTACAGTGAACTCAAAGTACACTGCATCACCTGTGTAACAAAGATGAGACATATTGAAATACATTGGATAGAAAACAGACCTAAAATTAAGAGTAACCATACACAACTCTCTTTAAAATAAGAAGATACATGTATATGGTACATGTAATGATTGACTGGACAACAAATACTGTATATCAAATAAACACTGTTTGATAAAAGTACAACACGAATAATCTATAAATCAGTGCTGCAAAAACCTAAGCTCAAATCATGTTACCAACATCTATCCCTTCATTTCAATTACTTAATTAGAATTTCATTACTATAACCATGGTAACTTAACGTCATGTTATACCATACATGTAATTTACCACAATCAGCATTATTTTAAGACATTACTAAAAATGTGCTAACTACATGTAACTACAGATAAATTTTTATTTATTCATCATGTTTTTTGCAGAATGTGATTCTTCTACAGAGCATATACATGTACATGTACCGGTACATATACTGACACACATATACAGTTATGACTGCCTGACAATGGCTGACCTGGTATTTGGAAACTTGTCCAGTTGGCCCCCGAAGTCCCTGTAAACTCCTGTCTGTTTTGCTGAAGGTCTGAAGACGTGGCGAAAACCAGAACATCCCCCTCTTTTAATGAGCACCTTAAAATATACAGAGCAATCGGTAAAGCTTCAACTAACAGAAACACCAAAAAGATATAACACAATTCTTGTAGTAAGTTTACCAGGTAAGTGTTTCAAAAAGTGATAAAACAGTAGTTTTTTTGTATTTTATTAAAAAATGTACATGTACATAAATATATATGTGAATATGGATTGAACAGCAGGCAAAATACCGTAGTACTTAAAGTACATGAAAGTGTGTGAATCTTACCGTCCATCAAATGATATCCTGAGACAGGAGGCCCCTGGGAGCCGTACAGAGTCTTTGCAGGCCGAGGATTCCTTATAATGGTGGTCACTCTCCTTCAGAATGGAGGACAAGGTCACTTCCTCCATGAACTGTCCGGCGGTCTTGGCGATCGGCACCAGGCTCTTGGGTTCACAATACAGCATGACCTTCTCCACGACCTACAACACAGGTCAAAGAATGAGCAGAGCTTAGATATAAATTACCTGTCATGATAAGATCCTTCAATAAAAAATTCTAATTTGATTATCAAAAGTATCAAATTTAACTCCGGATCTTTTAGATCACAATGTAACAACCTGCACTAGGTGGATTTATTGAGAAGAGAGAAAAAGAACCAATTCACAACACAACAAAACAGTATTCCTGTAAGACTCACACTCTGGAACCTGCTCCTACACTCAGACTTGTTCAGCAGGTCCAGCACACAGGGGATCTGTTGAGGGTCCTTACATCCCAGTAACTCCGCCGTAATAACTGGCCCCTGGTCCGGCCATTGAGCCAACAGACTGGCCAGCAGCTGCCGCGCGTACAGCACAGACATTGCCAGGTTCACCTTCAGGATGTAGTCACGACACGGCGTGCGGCCATGTTTCTCTAGCTCCTGTTTGAGGAGTTCACTGCTCTTGCTGCGCTCTTTTTTCTGCGAGTCACTCTCCATATCGTTATCTGGGACAGGAATCAGTTTCTGAGATTCAATGTGGTCTTCTGGTGTTGCCTTCTCCAACATTCTGTTCAAGAAAAAGTAGAAAGCACTAAGAACTCTAAATACCACTTCCTAATACAAATGAAATTTCCAAGTCAAACATTTTGTACATGTACACGCAGGGGTAAATATTTTATATCATCCTCAGCATGTTAATCAATTTTATCAGGCTTATTGTCCTTTATTTGGACTTAATCAATTGTCTACCTGTTCATTTGATTGAGAGCGGGATGATAATGTATGCCAGTGTCTATCACTTTATCAGATGATGCCGTTTCTTTAGCAGCCTCTGGACTCTTGGCTCTGGCAATGGATTCCCTGTCAATCAAATTAAGGCAATTTCAAATACCGATACTTCAAGTCAACATTTATGAAGTTTCTTACTTCCTATATTATCAAATTATTCTCTTTACATCAAATAAATTGTTTTATGACTATCAAAATTACCATTTCTCAGTCAGCCTCTTTAGATCTTCTTTCCCAGTAATGGGGTATGTCTCCAAACTAAAAATACACATACATGTTGTACATATACTCAAAATTTCAGAAAGCCTTAAGATATTCTGATATTCAACAATCCTCTCTGAATTAAAAACAAAAATTTACATGTATTCAAAGAGAAGAGACAGGACCAGTACA
This sequence comes from Magallana hongkongensis, assembly GCA_016163765.1. NCBI lineage: Eukaryota > Metazoa > Mollusca > Bivalvia > Ostreida > Ostreidae > Magallana > Magallana hongkongensis. The sequence continues at coordinate 48,818,719 of WFKH01007768.1, read as the reverse complement.
TACTTTTCTACGATAGCTTCGACCACACTGTCGTGGCTTTTGTCATTCATTTCATACATGGCCTTCAGAACATCTAATGGCAGCTTGAATTCTTTGTGAAGGATCTAATAGGAAAGATCGTCACAATCAACATCCACAAAAGTTCAATTTTTTTTATCAACATGTTTACAACAGAATATGAAAACAAATTTTTCATATATACACCAACACTTATTATCTTAGTTTTAATCCAGTAATCTTATCAATGTGAGTGTCCACAATAGTGTCTGTGTCACGTCATTTTTATTTTGACATTATTATCATAAATGGCAACGCTATAGAAAGATTGTCTGAAATCTTTGATTGGTATACATCTGATACCTCAAACATTGTCCGTGTCTTTTCATCGATTCCCTCCAGAAACTTGTTGACGTCAGCTTCACTCTTGCCCTTGGCTCCTGATGTCACCGTGACATCATCAGAGTCCACCGATTCATCCTCTGAATCTGATGACGACTCTGACGATGATGAGGACGACATGAAGATATCGTCTGATTCGTCGTCTAATAGACCGTTGTAGGTGGCGCCCCGGGACTGTGTTCTTTTCTCCAGAGCGGCCGCCAATCTCTCGGACAGAGACAGACTGTGGGTCTTGATCCCCGGGGTGGAGGTGCCTCCCTGATTGGTGTAGAGCATGAGAGACAGAACCTACAGGTAAAAGGAGAGAGTTTACTCAACAGCTGACCAAACAAACGTTTTGACTGTATTGCTTATCTCCCCTGCCATTATGAACATCTTGTGTAAGAAAAAATGACAGTTAAAAAAGTTTTACTTAAGAACTTGTGAATGGAATGTGGAAAAGAGAGTTTCATTCCAGGTAGTTATCCAGCAAGATTTACTGTAAATCAAATACATGCATTGTCTCTTTGATGAAAAAGTGTGAAAATCCAAATGGGAAAGAAAGCTGGAAAGACAAGATGTCGATGAACCTTAATATTCTCCCACTTGTTTTCACTGGTAGGGGTATAGATTACTCAAAACTGAATCTAAAGAATATAAAGTCAATTTTCTCTGCTCAAGCTACATCAACATTCACGTAAGGTTTGTTTAATGTGACTAACCTCCAAGTCCTTCAGGAGCCACTGTTGGCTGAATTCCGTCCCCTTGCTGGCAATGAACACAAGACACTGGATGAAGCTGGACTGGTACAGCTCTGGTAGAACCGACTGGTTGGAATTCTTCAAACTGTTGCTGAGTACCTTAAGGCAAAGGGAGAGAACCCAGGCTGTCTCCACTGTCACCTCTGCATCTGAACAAGAAGAAAGAAAAAATAACCAATAAACATGTACAGTGTATGTATGAAAAACAGTCAGTCACTCTCAGAAGCTATTCATAATCTTTCAAAAACATGCTACTGATACATGTATAATTATGTACACTTACAGTAGTGGCACATTGATATTTTATTCATTCATACATTGCATTAAGATGGAATGCTACACCAAAATTTTATTTTATGGATCGCTAAAGCAACAAAATCATGTTTCAGATACGATACTTTAACGATCCATAAAATAAAATTTTGGTGTAGTATTCCACCTTAAAACATGTACATGTTTGTCATTCACAGTAAACATACATCAACATATTAGCCTTTACAGCTATAGACATACCTCATTTATCTACATATTTCAAAGTTTACACTTACCTCCCTTGATGCTTTCAATGATTGTCTTGGTTGTACGGTAGAAGACAGAGATGTAGGTGGAGTCCCAGATCTGTTCATTGCTGCTCACACAGTCCACGTACTTGTCCAATATCTACAACCCAAACAATGTAAAAAACCCATTCTGATCTATAGCTTAAATGTACATCACTAATACTGATTTCGAGAAATAACATATTAAATTTACATGTATATATAAATAATGTATATTTACTAAAAAATTTATTAAATGCATAAAATCTGAAGTAGAAGAATTGATTGTTATGTTTAAGGATTTCAATCTTTGATCTTTGACCCATCATTCACCGTGTGTCTTTTTCTGGTCTTGATTTCTATAATAAGAGTCTGGTTTTCATCAGGGAAGTGTTTGAGGACAACCCCTGTCTTCCTCTCCATACCGGTATACTGTGTGAAGCTCACTAGAGTCCCGATTGTCAACACCTGTACGAAAATCTCAGATTCTTCACTGTATAAACACAGTCTGTAGTCAAGTCAAACTACTATACAAAGTCAAAATGTTCTTCTAAGCTCTGATCACAACTACATGGAGTATTTGGTATTTCTAAAAGAATTCTCTCAAAAAAATTAAGGGTCAATAAATTTCTAAAGTTACTTTTTTATAACAACAAAATTTATAAAGTGAATAAAATGTATAAATCAATTGCAAATAATATAATATCTATACCTCTGGAAAGCCAGCCATGACAAAGAGAGCAAAGATGGAGGGTAAATCTGGTTCACTGGTCAGCATCTGTACACAGTCGTTGAGGTAGTGCTGGATGACGGCCTTCCACTCGGGGGAGCTATATAGACTCTGGAGGATCCGTGAGACGGAGCAGGCCCACTCCAAACCACACCTACCAAAGTATTCCACAGAAGTGTATACATGCCATCTATATCATACATGTTTATGTAGAGAAAACAATCAAAATAATTAGGTTTCTATTTGAATATGAATTAATGCGCACAGTGAGTCAAAACCAAGAAAGCGATGATGAACCAACTTTTTATTCAAATTTTATATCAATGTATAACAGTCAGTGCTAATTTCATTTCATCAAAGAATGAATTGATTTCATAACCAAATGTGCTATCAATGATGAAGTCAATATCAATGATGAAGTCATGAGTATCAATGATGAAGTCA